>JAXGGP010000002.1:11191803-11221342 GCA_035584415.1 Eueides aliphera
TTTTTAGAGCGAAGAAATGAAAATATTAAATATTTAATCACACGCTTATGCGCGATATATATATTAAAATTTCAAAGTTGCTACTACAAGAAACATCATTAAAATGTAGCTTATTAAATTACTATTACCATTACTTAACCTAATGTATTGCGTAACTCCATAAAGATATTTATGCAATATGAGTTTCGAAATTTTGAATTATACTTACCTAAACAAAATTTATATAAATACTATTTATATTTTTTATTTAATAGAAAAAAAAAATGTAAATAATAAAGTGAAAATATTGAATTAAAAAAAAGTTATGTCAACTTAACATTTTTATAGTTACCTATTCTTACCTGTAGGTACTTATTTTAGATTAATTTAAAGTACTATAACTTGTCATAATTGTCATTCTCTATCTTAAAAAACAATGTCGTCATAGGCTATCTTATCGCAATCCTATCCTTACCTTTCATCAGTGAGTACTTAATGATAACTTTTGATAAACTGTGGTAAAATGAATCATGAAGAACTAAATGAGATAAAGATGTACTTTGTACTCTAACTTATGTTATGTCATACGAAATAAAAGCTAACTGCTATAGCATGTATCCCGCACAGGGCAGGATAGGCAGAGGGCAGAGGCAGAGGCTGTAAAAACATGTTTTAATTCTATGACGCTTGATATCTGAGAGACACTTATAATAAATCTGTAACCCATCAATTTCTCTATACCTGGAAGATATATAAAAAACATATAATAGGGGACTTTTTTTAATATAAATATTATTTTTGCCTGTTTGCCTGTAAGCGCTAATCTCAGAAACAGCTAACCAGATTTTAATGCTGTTTGATTATAATATTTCGGCAACTTTCCTTCAACATGTAGTGTTTACATACATAACATTTGTTTATTTGAATCGGTTAAAAAAAGAAAGTTACGTTAACTTAAAATACTAATTGACATAGGTATATAACTTTTTTAATTGATACATTTTTTTTTATTCCTTTAGCTAAAATTTAAGTTTTCAATGTATAGATATTGACTTAAAGGTGATAATGTTATAAAAATGGTATAATCCATACGGACGAAGCCACGGGCGGGTCGTTAGTTTTAAATATTTTTTTCTCTATTCTATCTCGGTTAGTGATGTCACTTTTAGTGCAACCACACTAAAACTTATTGGACATGAAAGGACTTTTTCATAAATTAAAAAAAAAAATATATGGTGTTCTGACAATAGAATTTAATTAAGTCAACAGTTATGAGGGAAAAGAAATTGACGTCATTAACGAGTTACCAGAAACTACTTTCGAGTGAATAGATTCTATTTAAAGCTTCATTAAAAGATTATACTATTACGAATGTACACTACAATTTAATCTATAATCTGTTACGGCTGCAAACCTGGCGCCACTGCCATTATTATTAATTTGTGTTTTACTTGTGTAGTCTAGGATCATATGGTTTAACGTGGGCGAAGGTGGACTTCTGTTATGTGAGCATCTAATATCAATTTAAATAACATTTGTAATATGATTGTAGTCGTTAATACATTTATAAATTGGGTCTCAAACATATATAAAAAGAAACCTATAGTATGTAAGTAGCAACGTATAAATTATCCCAATGACGACTGTAAATCTTATGGCACATAATAAGCTGCTATTGTAGACCTGTAATAATCTTGTTTGTTTGGTAACAGAAGTAGTTACACATCGGTTCTCGACACCGGGCCATCCCTATCACCGGTGGACAGCAGCCAATGTTACATCAAAGCTTTTGCCACCTCGTAAATTAAGTCTACCAATGAAATAAGCATACACTATATAATAATGTTGTCCTAAATCAAATATTTATCAGTATTATTTACTTTTCTGTTTTAATCTTTAAATAACTTTTAGATATCAATTTTTGGGTTACTGCTTAAAAACATAGATAAGGTAGGCATAATATAAAAGTAGATTGTCGACATCTTGGCTCTGGTCACTAGTACATCGTCTGCATAAAGCAAGAGGTAGGCCATTGCAAGCGGGGCGTTTCTTCCGCGTTGACAAATAGACGTGCGCATCGTTTCTTAATTGCAAGTTGGTCGGTGTTTTATAAGCTCCATAACGGCCCGTGTGTCTCGTATGCGAAATGTTTGCTTTAATTATTATTGGAATGGAGGGTAATTCTCTGTGGTTTTGTTCGGCTAGACTTGGCGAAGTTCCGAAATGGGTAGCGATGCAAATTGCCTTGGCGGTCGCCCAACACGGCGCTATCAGCCCGGTAGCTTTGCCATAATACCTTACCGTATACCTTAACTTAGTAATACCTCATAACAGATTTTTTTTAATTTTTTTTGCTCTAATATAATAAATGTTTGGTTCTTAAAATCTACAAAAATATTCTTGGCTATTGTCATTGATTATTATAAAATATAAGGCCTGCCGTGGAGCCGGCATATATACATGGTATAAGCAATATATAACAAATTACAATATATATATCTTATATGTTATAATATCTTTTCAAGTAAACAATTATAAATTACCTTTAGTGATTCAACACCGTACAATATTTCCTTTAAAGTGTCGTCCCTTGAATCGTTAATCAGTGAAACTTCTGCTGCTGAATACAGATACATACATACATGTTTCGAAAAAGAATTGTTAAGTTCATTCAACTCTATTTTAAATTTCTGAATTAAACTACCTCCTAGGTGACAAAGAGCAGAAGAATAGACGTGTTCATTTATTTAAAAAAACCTAGTTTCGTCTATAGTTTCCATGTGATACTTAAATATTTTTTATTGCGTAATTTAATACATTATAGAAAAATACAATTGTGAAGCAAAGTTACATGGTGTGTAGTGTATTTTTTATATATTATATTCTAATAATATAATACGAAATAAAAATCAGAATATCTTTTTTATTATTAACATTAACTTTAAAAATGAGACAACTACTACTTCCAAGAAGGACTATAGTAGTCATATGCACTGCAAGTCAACTTATCGCAGTGTATTCAAAGCGATAACGTTTGAAATACAGCATACTATCGCCTTCTCAGAAATTTGTCCGCTTTGCGTCCGACGCGACAGGTAGCTAACGGAACCACGACAATAAGTTTCTATAAAGTTACGATACACTCAATGTTACATACAATACTTGTTATTGTATATTAACCTGGTTATCATTTAGATAAGTGTCTTAAGAATAATAATATTAATTTATAAATATTGTGGCAATCTAGTTCACAAAATAAAAAATAGATAGGTAAGAAATGTTTTGAATATCAAACATTCATAATAATTTTGTAATAAACGTTTTATAAAAGTATCTAAATGTATTTTTAGTACGTATATCGAGTACTAGAAAATAATTCTGATTACTCAAATCATTCTAGATAAAAGTCGATAAGTTTCATTCAAACTTCTTTAAAAATAAAATTATCAAATCAGTCACTATCGTATAGAACATTGTACAATTTGTAATCTAAATATGTGTATATTTTTTGAAAACGTGTAAAAAATTACCTTGTGAGTTTAACCGTTTACCAAACGGCTCAAATTGTTAAGTATTCGTTCGTTACAAGTATAAGGCGCGGGTTCAAATCTAGCGTTCAAATTTTTATACGTTTTCTCATAAAATATATTTTTATTATCATATTTTATTTAGATTATCTTAAAACATCCTTGAAAGTGAACGATAGCGTTAAGTGTTGTTCTTATAAGTTATACATTGACTAGCTCTATAGTCAACAACATAGAACACATTATCATTTAGAATGCTGGCAACAAAAACAAAGTACTCAGTTTCCACGCTCTGATTATTGGATGTTGGCTTGGCTCTAGACATCGTCTTTATCGGAATCAATCAGAAATTATTGGGTATTAGGAATTGCCAACGTAGATAGTATTTTTCAAAATGAAAACCAAAATTATTTGACAGAATGAAAAATAAAAACAAAATAAATTAATGAAATGAGTATTTTATTTTATCTGGCAAAAACTATAATATAAATGAAAAAAAATTAATTTTATTATATTTTCAACTTAACACAATAATCTTGTATTTGAGTTTAACACGCAAAAATTGAGAGTTGTATTTCCAGACGGGTAGAACTTTTCAGAAAAAAAAACAATTCGTTTTAATTGTCTTTTTGGTTTTGTGCAAAACGCAGTACTACCTACCGACACTTATTTCTTGGTGATAAAATAGTGGATAAAATTGTCAATAGAATTTTTATCATTAGAAAAGAAAATAGTAACTATTAATATTAATAAAGTCCAAATGCGTACGTACGTACGTCCGTACGTATTAGTTACTTGCATACAATTAAAGAAATTATATATTTATACCTATATCTTATTTAATAAATTTGCTCTACTTTCCGCCGAATTGTTGAGGCATTGCGTGTTGCTTAAGTCAACGCCGCGCTTTGCCTCATTACCTAAGCGAGAAAATTAAATATCATCATTTCATTTTATTAACTATTTCATATTCACTAGTGGAAATCGAGCCCACAACCTTTTGCGTTTACAGTCGCAGTGTCGTACCTCTGCGCCACACACATGCTTTTATTTAATAACTGATTTTCTATTATTACTTCATATGTTACGTGGTTAACATCTTCAACTTCCTGTTATATCAAAATATATTTATGACAATTGCATAGATCTCTATTCTTTAGAGCATAATTCTAATTATATTATAAATCGTGCTTAATTTCATATATGTATTTCTACCTTCAATTGATTCTTAAGTTGTTCATTTCTTCAAGGGTACAGCTTTGTTCGTGAAGCGCAACAATATAGTGCCTTATGGACACAGATGTTTTTCATCGACTTGTGTCATCGGTATAAATGAATTCCTATATCACAAAGATGTTTGTAAAGATTATGCATGAGGAATATTGAGACCACACTAGTAGAATATAGCATTATATCTACGACTAACAAGATAGAGTTTTGTAAGAACAATTTAATGCTGAGGGAGTATCATAAAGTGAATTAAGCAGTGAACAAGTAACATGTATTTTTTTAACTCTTTTAATTAATGACCATACTTTGAAGTTAACAACTATTCCAAGTGGCCGATATAAGAAAGAAACTAAAGTTATCTTAAAATTCATAATAATTTAACCTAGCAAGTACAAACCTCTATGCAATATACTGGGAGTATTGCCATGCCTAATTGTAAGATCAAAAGGGGTCAAGTGTGGTACATTGACGGGCGCCTTATGCCCAACGTCATCTTCTGTTACAATTTTAAATATGACCACGATGACGCAATTTAAGTATCAAAGAAAAATAATTTTTTTTTGGTTTCAGTTCTTTTTTTTTCAATGTTTTTATTCTGAAATATCTGTACGTCCAGCAGCTTCGCCCGCATGGTCGAATAGAAATAACTAAGAGTTGTTTATGACATGAACGTGGGTTTCATAAAAAATTTTTAACGCGCAATTAATATAGCCTTTATCGGTAAATTAACTATCTCACACAGAAATATTTTTGAGAATCAAACCTTGGTTCCGATCTTATACTTTAATTCGGTTTATAACAATTAATATTGCCCGCCCGCCCGCTGAGACCCACAGCCTACTGACGCGACGATCACCCGTATTTTAAGACTGTGATATCTTCTAAAATATTCATTTTATTTATATTCCGTAGATGTCAATTATAATATATAAAACGTACCTAGCTTATTTAATTAGATAAATAAATACTGTCATTATTTAAAATAATTTCGAAAATATCTGCATAAACCGTTGAAAGCAACCCAAAAATTATACGTGACAGAATTCACGTTAAAAAGTTCCAAAAAATTGTCCGCAAGAGCATTCATTACGTCCTAAGGACAAGCGATAATAACTATTTTAGTTTTACAAATTATAAAAAAATAAAGGATTATTTTTTTATAAGTCTATACTTATAAAACAAATAACTTTTCTATGTTATATTTAAGTATTATTTTAAATAGTAGTACATACTTAAAACATATATAACCCAATTACAACTTTAAAAAATATTAGTTATGGTTAATTAAACTTGTATTTTTACACGTATATACTTACATTTATGAAAATTTTAGAATCATTTCATCCTACATAATTCAGTATTCTACAAAACTCAGCAAAATATTTTGAGTTTAAATTTTAAACTTTACATAGGAAATAAAAGAGCCCGTGTCGATAATTTAAAATTTTTGACTCCACAATTGTAAAATATGTTTTACTTATTATTATTTTTTAAACTGGTAATAAAAAAGTTTTTTATTATTATTTTGAAACATAATTATGTCACATGTGACAGACATTCAGTGTGAATTCTCATCAAAAGAAAATTACGCTGTTACCTTTAATGTTTATTTTTAATAAAAAAAAAATATGTATAATTTCGTATTTAATGGAAACGCTAACGTATACATGTTAATGACCTTAAATGCACAGTTTGAGTGATCGGAAATTTGATTTAAAAAATTAAAGGTTCATGCAACACGCACATATTTTGGAATCACGCAGGATAGCATATCCTGTGTGATTCCAAATGCTTTAATTTAAGTTCTTTAATTTTAACTTATGGTAGATGATGATGATGACAATGATTTTATAAAAATATTTAATTACTTTTTTTAACATTATTAAAAAATATTTAACATTTCTTTTATACTTTCATTTAATTACGCTTAGTGGTTTGATACATGTATCACCAATTAATTCGATAAGAAAAAAGAACTAAAGAATAATATGAAAGAGTTATAGTCAAAGAGAGGTCTACAAGTTTTCGTCGTTAACGGCGCCTCGTTCTCGTCTTGTTTACGTCTAATTTTGGCGCGAGCGCCGCAACGTTCGCCCCCGCGCTTCCCGCGCCTGCCCATTGAACACTACGCATGCGGTTATTTCGGCATGGCGAACCCGCGCCCGCGCCACACTCGCGCCCGCCGTCAAATTTTATACAGATTATATTTGACAAATTCAATGTTATATTTCTGCTTTAAAATTAAATATAAAGGCATTCTCGTTAGTTTTAAATATCGGCTGAAAAGGGATCAATTTATTAGAAACAATTATTATAGTAGTTTTTTGTTTACTATTTAGCATATTTCTTTGATTTTCGAAAATGAACAAAAAATATGTTTTATATTTAGTTTCTGTAATATAGTTAGTTGTATGAAAGATTTGAAATGTTTAAAATTTCAAAACTCTCATATAACTATAACTTCGTTTAAAACGTTTAATAATAAATAAAATTATAATTTCTTTTACAAAAAGCGTTACTCTATTAAGCTCATTTTTAACCACCTTGGGGGCTTAACAAGATTGCCTCCTGTGATGTTGCCGCAACCTGCCTCCGGGGCTCGATTCATTTTCTCGGAACCGACCCCACGAATGCTCCCCCCGCTACCCGGGCGCCGGTAATCACCTTTCCATCAGGACGTTATTTATGTCTGTATACCAAAGTCAAAACTGTTTATCGTCGCATCTTATTGCTATCGAGTATCGACATCGCTCATCTTGTAGTTCTAATATTATTATAAGTTATGTTATAAACTAAAAGAAAGTAACGTGGTTATAAATAATTTTGTTTAAACATCATTTTTACAATAAATAAAGAGGTTACGAATAAAAATAGAAAAATGTTAGTTATCCATTGGCATAAAATAAAATCTTATTCATTATTGATTTTTGTCGATAAATTATGTTCGGCGCCTCCTTGCAAGTGCACTGTCAGGTTGTTTCGTGTTTATTTAATTTTATTTAGTACACGTGAGTAGCAACAAAGGATATTTATTTTTTTCCTCGGTCTGCTTCGGCTTTTAAACGTCTTACCGCATTCTTAGAGGCTTTAGAAATCATTTTATAATCTCCCATTTCGATTATACATTATACACCACCTTTTTCTTAAAATATTATAATTATTTACTTTATTTCTTATCTTAACATTGCTTACACTTTATAAAACTATTAAATTTATAAATTTTGTTGTTGTATCATAAGCGACAATATCTGTAGTTTAATATTTCTTAGAAAGGTTGCTATGGTAGTTTTATGAACAATACAAAACTCATCGTGACCGACCTTGATATATAAATATGTGGTACTTACAATTGTACTTTGCGCAAACGATATTTAAATTATTACAAGTGACATTTTGCACCTCGAAGTTGTAATCAGATACACCTACACATTTTTGCAAATGTAATTTAGTTGCCTCAGTGTTTTCTTATATTGTATTTGTTACTTAGCAATCACTTGCAATTACTTTAAGCGTATAGGTAGGTTTATCTAAAATACTAAGCTTATTTAGAAAGGCATAAATGTAAACCAGTCGTGCAAGCTTGTGAAAATGCGCTGCATTGCCTCGCAAAACTCTTTTGTTTCTTCAGTGAACAGGAAAATGCATCATAAAGATAATTTATTAACGCATATAAGTTATATATATATATATATATATATATATATATATATTTAAAACATACATTAAGAATCACATGCACATAACTAATGTTCAAGTCAGGTTGCTGACAGAAAAACATGTTGAAACGAATCTAGCGGTGAGTATAATGATGGCGATGTGGAGGAGTAAGCGGGACAAAGCGTTGGATCACAAGAAGGAACGAGACATGCATATAAACAGTCAGGTCCAAAGTCCGCGGCCGCAGCAGGACAGTAGCCTCGACGATGCAATTCGTATTGCACTTTTCCCTCTACTTTAAAGCCTGTTTCGTCTTCATGTATAACATTTTTCTAGATATTCAATAGTATTAAGCATGATGTGCTTATGATAGCAGACGTTAATCATTACGAAGTTATTGGCTGTCTAGACTGGACGATAAAAAGTATATCCGTAGCGCTAACTGTTTAGTTCCTGGCAAGTCGCGAATCCGGTGCAGCAGTACCCAACAAGTGGTCACGACCATTAGAACTTCCTGTGCGTTTGTTCCATTGAATGGGCGCACTATCCGCAACCTGACTAGTGGAAGCCATATGAATGAGTAGCGTAATGCACACTGAATTATTCGTGCCAGAGCGGCTTCCGTTGGCGCCGGACATATGCTCCGTGTCCTGCCATTTTCTGATAACGTAAGTAACAATAATACGATTGACGCCAAAAAGCTGTGATCGTGTGGTATACTTCGTTTTAAGGGTTCCGTATCGGGCTGAAAAGATATCAAATATTTCGGTTTTTGATTTCTTGAAGCATAGAAAACACATGCTTATCCTTGGATAAGACAATTATAGGCATTTACTGAACTTATATTTGCAAACTTTAATTCACTCAATTTTATTTTATTTTTAAATACAAAATTAAAACTTATAGCGTAAATCCTTTAGACCTACAGCTATGGAATTTGGCAAAAAATGAGAACTTGCCAAAAAATAAAAAAGTCAATGAAAAATTTATATTAATATTACTTACAGATAAAATAAAATAAAATATAAACTTTTAATTACGGAAGTCTTACTTTTAATTACAGATTTCAAAAAAAAATAGTATATTCGCCCGGAAATTTATGTTCGTGAAAAGTGATGTAATTTTTTTATTTATTAACTGACTGAAATAAGACAAACACTATATTTGCAGAAAGGTTGGCAAAACATAATAGTGAAAACTGCATTTTGTTAGCCCTTTTTAATCTTAGTGCGTACAAACGAACATACAAACAAAAAAAATTTAACACTTACAGACCGTGATCAGTGATACTTTATATCATAAATATATATAAAGATATCGTTTAAAACGACCTTAAAACCAGATATATAGCGTTTTAGCAATAATAATTTTTTAAACCGGCTCTTGTTGGATTTAATGATAACACATTTAGTTGACCCGGATGTTGTGTACAGGGTATTAAGTCGCGTTAAAGACAGGTCACGACGCTTTGTCATCCTTGTCTCACGCCGATTCAACCTTTGATATTTCCCGTATGGTTAACAATAAATATATAACTATAAGGTGAGCTATTATTTTAAAAAAGTTTAAAGAATTTTATTATTTCTTATAGTTTGCTATCGGTTACCGTGATTTAGAAGTGTGCCTAATTTCTTTCAGATAACGCAAGTATGTTATCTGGTTACTTTCTAAAGTTAGATGAAAAACATGTTGTTAACCTCTGGCAGCGAATGGGAGACCGCCTAGCCGCAAGGCCGCCAAGTCCGCACCCGCTCTACTACCTTGCGATCACTACTCAGAATAACATAGAAATTATATGTAGGCGTATCGACTGTAATAATATAAATCTGTATACACTCAGGGTAACCTCACTCGCTTTAACGTTAAAACCAACTAAATAAAGAAGATTTTACAACATTAATATGTATCTCTTTTATTTAGTTGGTTTTTGATACGATGAGTCTGTGCGTCATATAGCACAACGACTCCAAAACTGCGCGATAAGTGGGGATGGGGGTGTCTTAAGACTAGATTTCCCTGTTATATGTGGGATACAGCTTCCGTCGTTTTTATGACATCAACTGGTACTTTCTAAGAAGCCAAAATCAGTAAATATTGCATCTGTATACGATATAATGTTGATTATTTTATTACTGTTTTGTTATCTAGTTAATGTTGATCTATCTCCCGGTATCATATTATGTATTCAAATGAAAAATATAATTTTTTTTGGTCCTGTTACTTTAATAATTGCCACCAATATTAGATTGTATCATACACCTTCCATGTATTATATATAAATGAATAATTGTGTGTACTATATCTATATTAAATATTAATCTTAAAGTAATGAACAATGTGGTACATAATTTTAAAAATGCAATATGCATCAAGCAGTTATATAATATTATAATATATTTTTCAAGAGTTATACGCAACTCTAGACGTCAGTCTATCAAAATGTTTAATTTTTAAATAATGCTTAATAAATAATACCTAGAAACTCACTTATTTTGAAAGTGTTTCAAAATATCATATGTAACGCGTTTATGTATAGATATTCCCGAGTAGTAGATATAAATAAATCAATCGATCCTTTGTCGCAAGCAAAATCATTCTGGCGCCATCCTCCTGTTAGAAATAACCTTTGTTTATTTTCATTTAGCGTGCAATATCATTTAGATAAGTAAAATAGTCTTATGAATTCTTATTATTTTAAGCAACCTTTTATAACATTTTACAATCGATATTAAGAGATACAAAAAAAGTAACACTGAGATACACAATTTCATATAATTACAAGCTTATTAAATTAAACTTTATTAAATAAATATCTACAGTTTCACTGAAACAGTAGATCCCGTAATAAAATCATCGACCGGAAGTAGATGCGTCACGCGGGCATTTTCGTTCACTTGTGTTTGTGTGG
The DNA here is from genome assembly GCA_035584415.1 of Eueides aliphera. Taxonomy (NCBI): domain Eukaryota; kingdom Metazoa; phylum Arthropoda; class Insecta; order Lepidoptera; family Nymphalidae; genus Eueides; species Eueides aliphera. The sequence continues at coordinate 11,203,105 of JAXGGP010000002.1, forward strand.
GTAGCTGTAGCTTTGCACATACATAAATAGTTTGTGTATAAAGAATAAAAATTAAATATTTTTAAACAAAATAAAATTTCTGTAGTATCTCAAATTATTTAGTGAACATAGAAATTAATTAAGTTTTCGTTGTATGGAATTACACATTGATCTCGTTTGTACTGTGTTACTGATTACTTGTGTGCGTTTATTTACGTACGCGAGCGCCGACTCGTCCGAGATTCAAATTTAGAACACCGACTCCGCCATGTTGCTGTCGGTGAAAAACCTACGATCCATGTCGTTGAAATTGTGAAAGCATCAAAAAAAATATTATAAGATCAATTATACTAATGAAATATGTTGACGTAAGATTAAAGTCGATGTAGAATTATTATAATTTTCAGTTTTCTTCAAAATCATGACATTTTAATTTCTTTTATTAAAGTTCGTAATTATACTTTTTGTTTAGTAAAATATAGTTCAGGCATGATCTTCAATGCTGTTAGCGTAAATAAATTTTGTTGGTTAGTAAAGCGTACTCATGTGAATGAATGAGTCATGGCCAGAATTGGTCCATTTATCCGCCAGATTGTTACGAAGTACATACTATTATCGTGCGCTTAAACATATTTGATCTATTTTATTAAAATATTTATATTTTGCTAATTATTGAATCATAATTTTATAATTAATTCTACATTTTAAATTTCACTAATTGTTGCTCAACTGAAACCATTCAATTAATTTCATATAATTTAATGTTTATTGTTTTATATATAAATTAAGGCTTACTATTTTAGCAAAAATAATTATAAGGTAAACGTCTGTTTCGAATTGAATGATGTTATTTCATATCTTGTCAAATGAAATAAAAAGAAATTTTTTTCTATATTAAAGCAAAAATACTATTGTTAAAAATTCATAAACTTGTCCTGATTATTCTGTCTTCCGGGATTCAATTAGATGTGCAATAACCGCGTAATTTATTTGGTTACGCAATCAATCTCAAGAATAAATAGCCTATGTTACTTCGAGGTTACTCGGTGGTTTAAGTGTTGAGGTTTAGAGTAGGTATTGGGAGTCATATGTAAAAGGGGGAAAATTATGTTTAAGACGTATGAGGATGTGCGTCCGACGTGACGTGCATCCGCTACCGCTCGTAGGAACGATCGCCATCTTAGGAGCGATCAGTAGGTCAGGTGCACATTTTACTGCTTTAATTATGTTCTGTCTATTATTGTACATTGTTACGTGTTTCTGTAAGGAGTTTTGTACGGCGAGAATAAACAGTTGTATTCTTTATTAGCTAAATGACAATAAAAATGCATATTTGATACAAATAACAATAATTATAATAGATTCAAAAAGTGTACTTTTAAGTCTAAACATTATGAAAATACACTGCTTATATTTTTTAATTTATTTTCAAAATTTGTAACATAAGGACAAAATTGTTCATTTGTATTCCTAAATGTGCCATTGTTTAGTATTTCAGATCTGCTTATTAGTTAGGAAGTATATACAAGAAACATACACGTAAACATGTTCTTTGTTTCAAAGCACACCTACTGGTGTTTAAGCTATCGAGAAACTGCAAGCGCTATTGTGTAAGAGTAGAAGGCCTTCGCGAGAGAAAGACATTTTATTTCTCAATACTACTTGTCACCTGGTGATTGTTCACCAAGTCTATTTATATTATAATTTTACTACGTATGTATGACATCTTATTTGCATATTCTTGTGTGTAATATAAACCACCTTCGAGGAACTTTCTAAACCTTATATTATAATTTTAGGAAAAATGACTTATTGGAGACTTACTATTTATGATTGTAACAAACTAAGATTAAAAATTGAATTTAGATAATCTTTGTTAATAAAAGTTTATAATTAACAAATATAAAAGAAATAGATAAACTAAAATAATATTCAAATTTATAGCAATAACATTATTTGAAACTGAATTCTACTTCTGGGCCTTTTTTCTCTCAGAAAAGTGACTTTTTCAAGTGTCATAATTTATAAGTTATATAGTTTGCTCAGGCGCAGACTTGTATAACGTTGTTATGCAATAGCGTCGGTGCGAGCGCCGAGTCGGCAGGCTGAGCTGTAATTACACACGTTGCGGTGTACCAATCTCTCCCCGCTGCCGCACCCCGTATATTCTGTACTTCTAATCCCAGCAATATAATAGACAATATTTTATTTCATAAGAAATACTGTAGTACAAATAAATGACATAATATATTTTAAATTTTAAGGTTTACAATAATAAGTTTAACAACAAAAATAATTCAAATCTAATATTTTCTTTTCAATTTTTTTCAAAGAATATTACTTTTTGTCGGAGTTTTATTTGATGGGTGCTAGCTAGCGATTTGAATAGGGAACAAAGCCATCTAGTATGTTAATAACGTTTATTTTTTGCAAACCTGTCACATTATTGTAAGATTAATTGAAACGTGTCAATATTCAAATGAACACATAAATTATACTTTAACAACATAAAAGTAGCATCTTTTTTCTTACTTAAAAATTTTGTCATAGACACATCTGCCGAGAAGACATAGTACTAAAATTGCGTGACACTGTATTTATGTCCATCGTAAACTTCTTAAAATGTAATAAAACATTAATAAGCACATTGCAGGTGCGCAAACTCACTTCGTAGTAGTTGGTTAGCGCGACATCGACAACAGCTGATACGGCGGCCAAGTTCATTAACGCCCCGAGCAAATCGATTCATCGTGGTCATGCCCTCGGCCGCTTTCCATTGCTAAATCATTTCCTTATCTCTGCTTTGTGGTACCCATGTTACAAACTATTCTTTACGTTTCTTGTAATAGTTTCCGCTTAAAATGCTTTCTCTTTTTTTACATTTTTCTTTCGTTTGTTAAATAACTAAATGGAAGGAATATTTAGTTTTTGTATTTATCAAACTTATTTTAATTAAAATAGTATTTTATTAAAATAATGACTAAATAATTTTAAATGTGAAGTAGTTCATGTTACATACAAATTTTACAAATTTTTAGTTGATTTCGCGACATCTAAGTAAATTGATATAAAAATATTCTTGAAAACAAAGTTATAAGACATTAGAATACTGTAAAAGGTTAGTTACTTCACTTATTAACTATCTACTGTTAAAGTGATGAAAGTAAAAGAGCCATTCATCATGGCGAAGTGAGTGCTTATTCACTAGGTCAGCCAGCGCCAACGCCGCGTCCGGTTTACCTACAAATTGGTCACATCGACCGCTAAGTAGGGAGGCATGGCTCACATCATGTCTGTTACCAACGGCTCTGATTGTACACTGCTTGCGTGTACCTATCATCCAACACGACCTTACCACCGTAGGACCGATCAGCTTTTGTAAAATAGTCAACTGTCAACGTTCATTCTTGTATGAAAAAGTTATTCCGATTACAATATGTAGTTCATAGATATACACCTTAATTTTAAGTTTAATTTTAATTTAGATATAAATTGAGCTAATTATATAATGATTTTCTTCATAAATATTTTTAAAAAATATTAATATTTTTATATACACACACACTATACTTATTTGAATTTATAATAATTTTTGTGTTTTAGAATTAAGTGATATAATCACTTAAATCTGAGGAACTTAGATATCTATTAAAATATCAACTATTTAAACAAAAATCTAATCTAGTGTCAATGCTTCATTGATAACTCTTGATTTTGTGTGTTTATAGCTTGATGTTCCATAACTGGTTGTTGAAATACTTGTTTATTTGGTGAAAGCTGGGAAATCGATTTTAGAACTACAACAGCCGAAAAATGTATAAGACATATTATTCATATTTTTGCCGTTAGTTCATTATATTTTGTAATTGTTAAAGATCTATAAATGACGGAAGGATAGTATTTTACACATGTCTTGGTGACGGTCGAAGGCTATCATGAATCTTTTTATTTAATGTCCTACCGTTTACCTTATTTAATGTAAGATGGCGGATATTGATATTGTAAACGACTATTTTTATAAATATAAATTTATAAATAAATGTTATTCTTATTTTTTCTCTTTTTAACACCGTTTTAGTTATTTGTTGTTTTCTGGATTCTGGTGCCTTCCTCGGGTGAGATCGCTGATTTATAAGATCCTCGTGATCTCTTCGATAATTGTAGCATATTTGCTATTGGTAACTCATCTGAGGAGGAAGGAAGTTATTTACGACGCGGGTTTCAAAAAATAATTAATATGTAGTAACCTGAAAAAAAGGGAGAATAACACGCTTTAATCCAAACTAAAAAAAATACTAAGAAAAGTATATACATAATATAAAGAACATGGGATACTTGAAGCTGAAAAAAACGTTTTTAAATTATGAATTTCTTAACCCATACTGGCAAATTTTACTTTTTTTAAATGTTGTTTAAAATTTAGATAGACAATATGTAGCAATCGGAACTAAACTCTAGGACCTGATGTTAACACACTCCGATTTGCACTCGAATTTTTGATTTTGACATTACACATACTTTTTGAGACAGTTTCTTTAGCCTCATAGTTGAGAATAAATAAACATTTTAAATGGTAATTAACTATTTTTTTAAAAACTATTATAATAAAAAATAACTATTTAAAAACCTCGAGTCGGAATCAAATACGCAACCGTCGCACGTATACCTTTGTTATTTCACACGCTGTCCCACTGCGCCTTAACGATATCGAACTATTCTTTGTTATCTAATAATTTTTAAAGTAAATAATGTGATTTGTTTCTTACAGCCACATTACAAAGACTACGACATGGGAGGATCCCCGCAAGACGTTAGCCGCGCAAACAGTAACAAGTGGTGTCCAGCACCAGAATCCAGAGACGTTGCTTACACCAGCGCCCACACCGTCTATAGCTGCTGTAACGACAGGTAATTTTTAATTTTTTTTTTTATAATAATAAATAATAAATGCATGCGCTTTAATAAAACTAGCGAAATTGCTATCTGTTCTCCACTCACTTTTTATAAATGTTAACAGTAAAGAGATTATATAAATACGTTTGTTTTATAAGATTAGAAATTGTTCATGTTAAATAGCAAGCAAAGAGTCATTTACTGGTTCGTTAAGTTTTAAAACGAAATATGCGTTAGAAGCGTATAGTAAGTTTATTACATTTTAGAAGAAAACATAACTCGATTTTGTATTCACGTGATCTAATTGGCTTCGGAGCGACGTTTAAAATTATCGTGGAACTAAAATAAAAACAAGTAAATAACCCGAATTCTAAAACTGATTTTATGACGGGAATTAACGCGTTGTTTCCGTCGGTCGATGCGAGACGAGCGTTGAAAGGTGTTCGGAAAATACATTGGTGTGTCGGCGCTCGGCGCCAGCACAGCGGCCCTGGCGGCGCCGGCGTGCGGCTTTTAGCGCTCTTGCGACACGTTTGTTTAAATATGGTATACACTCGTATCTATAAATCACCTAATTCTTTTCATCTTTGTTTTGTCATTTCTGTTACTACTTACTGGAAGCGGTCTCGTTGGTATTTGCGTATACCTACTGTCAACTTAGTTTTCTTATAAAATTATTCAAATAACGCAAACTTTAAACATTTATTCACAAATAAAGGACATTTACTGTATTTACATTTTATTTTATTTCTAATCAATATATAAAAAAATAAGTTCGCATTAGCAGCTGTTTGGCAAGAAATCACATCTATTTATAATCACACGCTAAGTAAAGTAAACCTCATAGATAAAATATTTAGTATTTTGAAACTGTGGAAAACATAAAACGTCATACAAATGTATTATGATATGAAGTTTTGGCAGGCTTTAATCGAAAACATATCATATTTTCAAAACATAACTCATTACGAATATGTAAATTGTGATTACAAATACTTTATTAGTAGTTTTATGTGGCAAGTATTTTTTTCAATGTGCATATTATACTGAAAAACGAACATAATTAAAAACATAGCAAGGACATTTGGCCAAATCGAAGTTAACGTAATCGAGTCACGTGTAGAGACACATTTATGCATTGTCTCATGATAGTTTACTTCAGTACGTGCTCTAGTCACGTTCCGTGGTAATGTTCACCTCTGACTACGCTAAATAGAGCATGTTGCAGGCAGAAGATGCTCTTATCTTAGATTTATTATAGGCGCAAACAAACCCACTATGTAGATCACCTGACACACGAATAATGTTTTTATACCGCATTCATTATTATAATCTGATGTCGCGATAACATACTGCTCCTCAAATATTAAATAGTTTTGGAATGATGCATTACATTTCCATGCTTAAAGTTAAATGATGATGATTTTTATATGTTTTATTTGTATTTAAAAATAGCGAATGCTTCCCGGCGTTGCCTGCTTGAAATATAATTATATTTATTAATTTATTCTAATGTCCATTATTTTGTTTTCTAACAAAAATATCATTTTAAAACACATCTATGTCTATATTAAAAAGTAAGGCTTCTGCAATTTAAATAAAACAGTAACTTGTAGTAATTTTATCAAATATTATTTTTTAATAACTTTTTTATTTATAAACAGATTGAAATAAGACAAACGCTAAATGCTTAGAGATGCTTGCCAAAATACAATAGTAAAAACTGCAATAAAAGCGGTTCAAAGTTTCTTCTTATACATATATATATACATATTTAAAAAGAAAATATGTTTTTGATAGTATTTAATAATTTCCGAGCACGTATTTATTTTTCTTTAGATATATGTGTACATATTTTTTTTATTAAAAAGAAATGTATGTATATTATGGTAATATTACGTGGTAATGTTACGTAGAGACATATGTCTCTATTACTCAATAACATTTTATGAATAATTTGCATGTAGTGAAAATAATATAAGTGCATCTGTTGGTTCAAAGTTCAAGTATCCGTTCAGTTTTTGGGAGAATGTACAAGTCGAAATATTTTACTGCACAAATATCCTATAATGGGCGGAAAGTAGAGAACAAGGTAAATTACCGCTAACTATGCAATGGCAGAAATAAAGAGTTATTGACATTAGTTGTATACATATTTAATAAATTTTCTATCGATGACAACAGTTAAAATATGAACATTTATGTATATGAATTATATAACTGCCGTTGTTTATGAATGGCCGGCCATTTGTTACGTGTCGCATACCTCATGAGCGAGATGAGCATGAATGTGCGATGGTGAGTTGGCGTTGCATCCGTTGCATGGTGATTCATTTTGTTCTCCGTATGAATTGGCCAAATAAAATTGTACGGTTCGATGTGAAAATTCTGTTTATAGTACCAACATTGAAAACAATTCGAAGAAATGTTTTGCTGACATTGGAGTTTATAACGTTTAAAAACCTTTCTATCGAACATGATCTTCATGATACACATAATAGTGTCTCATATTACTTGTCTTGACTATTGCGCTACAAAATTCTCAAAATAAACTAGATGACCTTCTAGCATAAACATTTCATTTTTATCCATTTAAATGATAATATGCGCACTTATTTCGTACCTACCACCTGCTAGCTTGCAACTAGTCGCTGTTGAGAGAATAAAAACTCGTTTGCTTTTAAGTGAATAATTTAAATATATTTCAATACATTCAAACGCGTGTAATTAATTTCAGCAGCGAAGAGTACAAGCACTACTAATACGACGACAGATCCTCTCGGGCCATTACCGGACGGCTGGGAACAGGCAACGACACCGGAGGGAGAAATTTACTTTATCAATCATGCGGCTCGGACGACATCTTGGTTCGATCCAAGGATACGTAAGTTTATTATTTAATACAGAGTAAGTACATAAAACCACAATGAAGTTTTAAAATGTATAAAAAACACCATATTTTTCTATTTCCAGCGCAACACTTACAACGAACTCCAGCTGGGAGCGGCGCCGCTGGTGGAGGCTGGGCCAATGCCTCAATACAGGCTTGTCAGCAAAAATTAAGATTGCAGTCATTACAGCTAGAACGAGAAAGACTTAAACAACGCCAACAGGAGATATTACTCCAGGTTAGCATTGCCACTTAGAAATTAACAAAAATTGATAAATAAGATAAAGTTTGCTATTTAAATTTAATATTGTAGAAACAAACATCAAATATATTTTTTAAAACTTAATTAACGAGTTCGAAATTTACCTCTTACTTGCGAGCGCAAACGCACTCACCGTAAAATAAAAGCAATAAATTCATCGAAAAATTTACGAGCTCAAGATGCATGAAAATTTCTCCAGTCAGAGTTAATGGCGCGGCAATCGTCGCCTATCGTGGTGGCGCTGCCGGCGGGTGGCGGCGGCGCGGGCGGGGCGGGCGCGGGCACGGAATTGCCTCTAGATCCGTTCCTGTCGGGCCTGACTGACCACCAGCGCCAGGAGTCGGCGGACAGCGGGCTGGGCATGGCCGTCACGCAGTCCTACTCCATGCCGCACACTCCCGAGGACTTTCTATCCGGCATGGACGACCGCATGGACTGCACCAGCGAGGCCGGCGCCGCGCTGGACTCCGCCGACATCACCGACGACCTGGTACCCTCTTTGTAACTATACACTACTAAATACTGTCGTGGCGCAGCGGCACAAGCGTGTGACTGTAACCGACAGGTTTAACGTTTTAATGACTTCGCTCTGCTAAACAAGGCAAAACGCGGCGTTGATTTTCGCCACTCAACACGCAGTGCCCCAAATTCGGCGGAAAGTGAGGAACGGAGTGTCTTAACCCTAGGTTCCCAAGTTCCCTCTGCCTACCCTGCCATGTACGGGATACAGCGTGAAGCTGTAAAAAAAACTATACACAGTACGATGTACTACACGTTCATTCTTTCCTGAATTTTGTTCTTTGCAAAATAATTGTATCGATTATATTTATTTTATAAAATTGGGTTCATATTTCTAAAGTAGAGAACATGATGGAGTCATCAATTATATGAATATTAAATTGCAAATGATTTCCTTAAATTATTATACATTTAAACAACAAAAGCACTTTTACTATGTAGATTGCACATTTTTAAATTTACTTAATAGGTTGAATGTAATGAAGTTATAAAATGACGAAAGTAAATGAATTTGCGCAAAATTATATTAATGTTGGTATAAATGAAACTTCTAGTAATTAGTTAATGCTACCAGCTGGTAAGTAAGTTATGTGCCTGATCAAGGTAACGATGTGTTAGTCATATTAGTCAGTTAGATTCCCGAGTTCCCTCTAACCTAGTGTTAAGACACCCCATTCCACTTCCGTTCCCCACGGTCCAACGAATATCAGGCATTGCGTGTTGAATGGCGGAACTCAATGCCGCGCTTTTGCCTTATTACCAGAGCGAAGAAATTAAACATTAAATATACAATATATAAATATTAAATATAACATTTCTGCTTTCAATGCCGCTGCGCCACGACAGCCCTCAATTAATAATTCATATTATTTTTTGTCTTTGTTATATTTTCATTGATGGAACCATTATTTATTGTATTATTTAAACGATGTATGTGTTGTCATTTCTCTGATAATAATTATCTAGTTTTTTGGATATAAATTTAACGCTAATTAGATATTCTTGTATTTTGAATACGGTTATTACATCATCACTTCTCTCACTTTCGATTAATTAAGTAATGAATTATGTAGAGCAGTTTAAAATAAAATTAATTATGTTGATTTTCAGTTGGGAGAATTTACAAATGACATACTACTGGACGATGTGCAGTCACTGATAAATTCGACGCCCAGCAAGCCTGACAACGTACTCACCTGGCTGTAGAGGATAAAAACACACAAATTTTTATATTAGGTATTTTATTGTAACTATAGAGTACTTACCGCATCAGAATATCGACTTCGTACCCGAGCGTCGATGGACGGTAATGGTGTATATTTCACTCAGTAAATGACAGTAAATAGAGTAACGTGTAAATGATCGGAATATTCATGTATGGATTGTGTGATTTTCGTGTAATGCCTAACAATGTTAATTAAACTTAGCTGATGGTTTCAAAATTGATCAAACAAAAAAGCAGTGTAAGGTGTGTTCCGGCCGCTTATTATTCAGAATTGGTTTTCACGTCTCGGCATTTATCGGAATGAGATACGAATGCGAAATTCTGCATGATAAGTATTCTTAACCATTGCATATGCATACGAATATGTACTTTTGTATCATGCTTATTAGTACGCTTGTATTGTACTATAAAAATATTCATAATATGCGGGCATTCTTTATTATTTTTTACCAAAACGTCCCATTAATCAAACAATATTATATATTGGTCACATTTGAATACGAAATGATTTAAAATTAGTTAGATGAGTTTTGAGAGGTAACAGGTGCGCGGGTCGACAGACGCCGGGAGACCGAGCTCAGAGGGTCCGCGGTAGTTGCAAGCCTTCTTTCCGGAGCGAAAGAAGTTTATTTGCATTAAGCAAACTGGACTAGCTAGGTTCCCGTATTCTTTGAAACTAGATTATAGGAAATCCTACTATCCGCTGAACTCGTCGATGTTATTTCATTAGGACGATTTGTATCTTATCGATAATACTTAGATTGTGATGCCTTCAATGTATCGTGCCTTATTGTGCCTTTATACAATTTATTTATTGTGTTAAATTAAGATTGATATATTTCTACACTTTTACACATGGAATCGTATTATTGTTAAATCAAATAAACTACTTATATACTTTTTGTAGTAACGTGTTTTGTCTACTTACACCGTCCTTGTGTATTTTTTTCGAGATTATGTTTAGTATAGAGATAGTTGAACGCAAGTTAGTTTAGTAATTTTGGCAACTATTAAGTTCACTACTATGATAACGTCGTGTACGATGTATTTGCGTGTGCATGGTGCCACTAGTGAGGGGACTTTAGAAGATAAACAGTACTCACGAAGTTGCTGTTGCCGAGTGCTTTTTATATTCTAAGTTGAAAATACTGTACTGTGAGAGTGCTAGCGCGTGTGTTTGCTGCAAGTGCAATAAGAGAATCGAGAGAGAACTCGATGTTCAAATGTCTAAGACTAATAATAGTAGCAGTGCAAACTTCAACGTATGTGTTATATTCTTATAAATGCAACTCTTATTCTTATAACGAAAAATTACTCAAAAAATTACGTTTTAGCCCACCTAGTCTTTAGAATTTTTATAAATTCATTGAGACAGTTTGAAAATAATATTGAAATTAGGCTTACAATTTAATTACAAATACTACATTGAAAACTTTGCCATATTAGTAAAAATACTTTATTCTTGTAAGTCTTTATTGTAATTTTTAATTACATGTATAGCAATAATAGCAACTGTGTAACTATTATAACTAGGTGTAACGGTGCTGGGTTTATAATACAATATTATATTTTGTATTCTGTCGATCCTACGTCGTACTTTACTTTATATTTGTCGTTTAATTTGTGTACTCGTAAGTAAAAATGCTTTTCATATTGTTCGGTTCATTATTCTATATTTGCTTAATCCTTACCTTTAGATATTAATTTGTAGCGATCTGTAGAGTCGTTAATATTTTATATGTGGCTGCGTTTTTATATTTATCTTTAAGTAACAAACAAAACATGCACTACATTATGTGAATATCTGTGAAAGCATAGTAGGTTTGATGATCATACATCGACATATAAATATACAATTGTAAGATACGCGATATTGAAAATTAAGGACATTATACATTAAATGATATAAAACAAAATAAATGGTTAAAAAGTACTACCAACATTCAAAGCATAGCATCATAATATCTAAAATTGACTTGACTTTTTACCAAAGGTCTCGACTACGTGTCACAAAAAGAGACGAAATTATTATTATTAAAATATTAATTTTACAATTCGACTCAAAAGTATTTTTAAAATAGTACATTTATAGTATGTACCTAAATATCTACTATGTATTCATTGCAATTACATAATGAGAAACATTCCATGTTTGCTAACCGTTTGCGACACGTCTCCGGAACTCACAGAATAATATTCGGAACAATATAATAAGTGTAAACTATAATATAGTTTATTTCTTAAGTATAGCCTATATTTTACAAACATATCTTTACAGTCTGACACACGCAAGTTTTCTCTGTAGTGTACATAATTGTGTATCAATGTTATAGCAATGGAATTATAAACGTCATTATACTAATTTGCAGTAATTTCATTGTACATAATTTGATATTCTTGTAATAAATAAATATTTGTTTTAATATGCATTATCGTTTTCACTTGCCCGATCCCAATCTCTTATAGTTCTGTTTTGTATGAAAGCTAGAAATATAATAAAAAGTATTTAAAACAACTGTAACATTGTGTGACACCAAGTGGGGTGGGATCCCAGAGGCTTTGTGACATCACATTTTAAATTATTATATAAGTATTAATTGTTAATAACAAAATCGATATGTTTATATCAATATTGTGATATATGAATTCAGAATCGTTCTTTTAAATGACGGAGCATTCCCCTTGGTCCAGCTGGGCCAAGAAAGGGAGAATGGTAATATTTGGTGTCATTCATACTTCTTACAAATTCTGTTCGCAATTGTACCAAAACACCGCAAAATAATACATCTAACACCACCATTCATTGCCACGATTCATTGACCATACTGTATATGTAAGCCCAATTAGCTTTATAGTACAATGGTTTTTATTTTAAAATTAAACATTTATGCTCGTGTTTAGGTTAACCATCTTAAAGAGAACACTGAAAATTTAACACACGAAATGTTTATGGCTCTTCGTTGTCAGTAATTTGAAGCCAGTGGGTATGGTATAATTTGTGCAAAAATATGATTTTGTACAAAATTCATACATAAATATGGGAAGTTTATTTTGAAAAAAATATTTAACTGACCTGTTAACTAGCCCGTCGTGGGCAAGCCTGTGATTGTAACAGGTTATGGGTTTTATCTCCACTCGAGGAATGAATGAAATATTCAATATTTTCAAGTTAAATATTTAAGATTTTCCTTTCTTCGTTCTGGTAACAAGGCAAAACGCGGCGTTGAGTTCCGCCACTCAACAGACAAAGTCTCAAATTCGGCGGAAAGTGCGGAACGGAAGTGGAAAGGAGTTTTTTAACACTAGGTTCCCGAGTTCCCTCTGCCTATCCTGCCATTTGTAGGGTATAGCGTAAAGATTTACTTAACTGCCTATTAAATATTTATTACATAGATACGATAAAAATTTCTTTTCTATAATTAATAAAATAATATTGTTAGTAGTAGTATAAAAAAGCATTAGGCCAAAAAGAAAAAATGCAGTAATATATTGTTAATATTTTAATATAATATTATTAGTTGATATTATGACACAAAATTTCTATTTACTGCAAGCTGTTTCTAAGCGACCTTCAAACACGCCTTCGCTCCTGTTAAAGTATACATGCATAAAAAGCTTATTAGTGGTTATATATTTTTTTATCAATAGCTAGGTATTTTTAATAATATGCAATGACTAGACTTTTAATATTTCATTACAACACGTTCAAGTTAATAATACATATTACTAGTACAAATTATAGCATATTCAAAGAACACATGGAAATAATAGAAAACAAAGGATTTAAGGAATCAGAACAGAGTTACATATAAACATAAGACAGATTGGCATAGCATTATAGTTTTGCACCATTAGTAGCGTTTAAAAATAAGTGTACATTTTTAGGATTTATTTAGAAAGTTTTAAGCCAATTGAGAAAGGATGAAATAACAGATGTAGCTCTTTGTATCATGCGGTCCCAAATAAAGTTAAGGTTGTGTTTGTCTGGTCGTTGCATATTAACCTGGTGTACATGCACATGCGAAGCTCCAGGCAGTAACTAATAATATAATAAACATAACATTAAATGTATATCTTATTTAATAAATTCAACTTATGATTTTATAAATACAAAGAAATAAATTCTAAAATAAGCACTTCCTGTACTTTTCAAGGCTTGGTTAGTATTTCCTTCACGTATAATTTAATTAAATATAGCGAATTGGGTAGTGGAACATAACAACTTATTATAAGCATACATTATTCATAGTTATTCTACCAATATTATTAATTTAGTAGAACATTATTATAGAAAAACAAAGTATCATTTATATAAGTATGTACGCATACTTACAGCAGGGTTTTTGAAACGTTCATCTTGCGGCAACTCTCGTGTGGCGATCAGTTCCTTGTAGTACTCTACGGACAATTTGGGTGTTCTTGGACGATCTGGGTCGTTAATGTCAACGTAGTATAGACCAAAGCGTTCACTGATAGGAAAGTAAAATTATATATTTATTTATTCAATATAAAAACAAAGTGAGAAAGTACCATTTTACACAAATTATTTTTTAATTTCTCCAGTCATCCGTCGTAAGGTATTTGTTCAAAGAAATTGTTGTCTCAGCATTTCAAATACATAAAGTAAATAAAAATATTAGCAGAACAAGTGTATAGTTATAATAATAATATGTTTTAAATGCAAAACCAAGTGACAGCAACAGGAAATATGCATAGATGCATTATTTTTTAATTCATTAAATTAATCATTTTCACCTACATAACGTAACAAAAACACGATACATAGAACTCAAAACATATATTTTATTTTTTAAATTGAAATTAAAAATATTGAAAAAGTTTGACCCGCATGAACGCCACGAAAGTTGTCGCACTAGTGAATGACGTCATTGACCATATATCGAGATCGCGAGTATTCTCTGAGCGTTTTAGTACTTATCTTTATATATTACCATTGGAGAATGCTAAAACATCTTCTTAGCATTTTTCTATGAAGTTATATAAAACACTAATATACATACGATGAAGTTTTTTTCGTATTCCAAGCGATTCGAAACTACATAATAATGATGTAAAGTAGTGATAGAAAGAATTTATGCAAGAAATTTACATTATTTACTAAATAATTTTATTGATTGTTTAAATCAAAAAGCTTACCATTATTCCAATATTTTATATTACCAATAATTCGCAATGCATTTTGTAACATAATATAAAGGAATACTTGACCATGCTTGGTCAAGTTGGCCGACTTGGCCATAATTATGGAAGGCGGATTAGCAAATATGCACAATAAAGTCATAATAAAAACATATAGGTATTACTATATTTTCATACCATATACAAACTGATACGTTACTGACTTGAAATTGTAATTCTTTGTGAAATAGGATACCATGATAAATGCATTTAATTTGGTCGGTTACTTAGGGTTGCTTTCATAAAAAAGTCAGTGTTCTTCCTAGATTTATTATAAATTAACATTATTTAAAAAAAATACCGTATAAAATGACGTCATTGTAGTATTTAAGCCATTGCTCGCAAACTAGGTTTACAATACGTATCGAAGCCGATACATACAAATTTGTGTTAATGACATCATGTTTTTGTAAATTGAATTTGACCCTGGTTGTTTTTCACTTTAAATATTATTTTATGTTTCTACATAATAAATAATTTAATAAAATATCGTTTAGTTATAATTTGAAATTAATAAGGATTGAAAAAAATATTTGAAAACAATTTTTAATTTTGTGCATACTTCCAGTTGAAGCAATAAAAAAAGGTCCTAAATTTTTGCAGATTTTTAAAAATATTAATATTAATATTATATTGTATACTCGGCAAGAAAAACATAGAAGTACTTACGAAAATCCAGCGCGCCATTCGAAGTTATCCATAAGTGTCCATAAAGTGTAACCAAGAACTTTCACGTCGTCATCATAAATAACGTTCAAAATTTCGGAGAGATAGTCCTGTATAAATATTAGGAAAATGTTAATTATGTTTAATTAAATATATTTACGATTACACAATTTTATATCTTTTAAGGCACACACTAAACGCATTCTTGCTTTAAGCCAGCACGTTCAACGGTTATATTACTACTTGATATATCATTATAAAGAACAGACTATATATATTTTAATATAATTAATAGACCTTTATAAATGTCATCTTTAATTCTTAGTGAAGTTATTAAACAAAAAAATATTTAATAACGTAACCTAAAATTAAAGATAACATTATAAAGGTTTTATCAAAATAAAACTTACATTCAAATATTGAATTCTGCTGTAATCTTGCAAATCACCGCGGTCAGAGCATCCGTTCTCAGTTATGTATATGGGTGGATCATTATAGGAACTCTTGCACCAACGCAACAAGTTAGCAAAACCAGTAGGAACCACCTGAGAAATATCATTATTGAGTAATGAAATATATTTACACCTATATAGAATATCTTTGTTTAACTGCCTGATAGCATTAAAGAGTTTATTAATGTTTTTGTT
Organism: Eueides aliphera; assembly: GCA_035584415.1. Lineage (NCBI taxonomy): Eukaryota > Metazoa > Arthropoda > Insecta > Lepidoptera > Nymphalidae > Eueides > Eueides aliphera. The sequence continues at coordinate 11,219,385 of JAXGGP010000002.1, forward strand.
CTTTGATGTAAAAAAAACAAAATCAAACAAGTGGTGAACGGAATGAAGAGTCTTAACACTAGGTTCTCAAGTTGTCTCTACACTGTGTATACTGTGCGGGATACAGCATGAAGATGAAAAAAAAATACATATTATGGAAAGCTAAAGAATTTCTTTAAAGGTTGTATATAATCATGTTGAAATTCTGATTTTTTTGTTCAATTTATAAAAATTATATTTTACTTAATATAAAAGAAAAATATATAAAAGTCTAGTTACTCATGTTTCTTAAAAATAATTATAATTACTCTAAGCCACTCTGAAGCTGAGTCCCCGCCAACTTTTAAAGAAGTAACAGCTCCAATATCCTTTAGCCATGATGGTGACTTTGCGGTAGGGTCAACACCAGGTCCTGTGATTAAGTGTGTGGTGTAGTGATTTATTCCCAGAAAATCTGAGGTTCCCTTAATTCTCTCAATCCAATAATCGTCAAATTGTTCCAAACGAGATTTAGGGAGACCCTCTGCTTGACTGTGACGAGCGACGTTCTCAACCATGACTGCGGGATACCCTCCATCTTCGGTGAAAATTGGGTGCGCAAACCATCCAAACTATAAAAGCAATAAATATTGATATTCGTAAATAACTTCTTATATATTTATTTATTTTAATAATCTTTTTTATCTATAATTATAAAATGCTCAAAATATCGAAAAATATGTGAAAATACTATACTTTGAATTGATTGGCAACTTCGGCTAAGGCAACTTGCTCTGAATTTTCAGGATCACTTGGCTCATACCAGATGGAATTAATAGAAATCATTATTCTACCGTTTTGAACAGGTCGGTAGGTTTCATTGTACAGGTGATAAGATTCAGCGTGAGCCTTTAATAGTGTGTCACTGCATAAATAATTTCCAACACCATGACTGTCTATAGCAGGTGCTTTTTTGACATCTCCATATGCATCTTCACAAATTTCATAAGGCTCGTTGAATGTGATCCAAGATTTAATTTTATCTCCAAATTCTCTAAAGCATAGGTCGGAATAATCACGGAAGTAATCAATCATTTTTGGATTGGCCCAACCACCAAGGTCTTGAAGGGTTTGCGGCAAGTCCCAATGGAACAATGTTACCTATACAAAACAAAATCTGTTTTAAACTAAATTGGCGGTAAAGTAAATGGAATAAAATAGTTTTAATTTCGTAATATTTAGAAACCATTAGTATTACTATAAATTTATTGCTGATTGTATCCAACACAAATTTTAGAAAAATAGTTTATGATTTTTTATGCGACACGACGAAAATTCACAAGCGAAAGTGAGAACTAACAGGCATGATATTGAACAGCAGATATTCAAGAGACAGTAACTTTTTTTTAACTCAACAACAGGGTAGGCAGAGGAACTTATTTTTACAGTCAAAGTAGTCTGCGCCATGACTGGCCTTAATTTTTTAAATAATTTATCATATTCTATGTTATTAATATATTTTAAAATTACCAAAGGTTCAATATTTTTCTCAGCTAAAGCATCAAGAAGAGCGTGGTAGTAACGGATTCCATCGGGGTTCACGTAATCAACGCGTCCAGTAGGCAAGATTCTTGCCCATGATAAAGAAAATCTAAAATTAAAAAAATAATAATAAATATCGTATATTAAGCGTAAAATTTAATACGGCAATCTTATGCGAACCTGTAAAAGTTAACACCGAGGTACGCTAATTCATCTACGTCTTCTTGATATCTATTGTAAGAGTCGCAAGCGATATCACCGTTGGTCCCATCTGCGATCATCCATGGTCGCGTGTGCGTCAAGCGATCCCAAACGTTTTCCGATTTACCTTTATAAGTAAATAATAAATTAAACATTACTGTTTATCTGTAATCGCTGCTGTATACTTACTTACTTACTTAGCTTCACGCTATATCCCTTACGGGGTAGGCAGAGAGAACGGAGCGCCAAACGCTACG
>JAXGGP010000002.1:11248214-11258512 GCA_035584415.1 Eueides aliphera
AGTACCCAAAGTACAGATAAACCTGGTATCTCAAGGTTTTTGAGACGCTTGATGCAGATGTCATCGCGAACGTACACACAGACCCCTGCTCGTGGTTCGAACCTATATTCTAGGGAGTAGCCAGGGTAGTTGAGGGACGACGCGTCACCTGGACATTTGATCTGTGTCTCAGTTAAGAAAAGAAGATGCGGTCTTTCGGTCTCAAGGTGGTAGTGGACGGTTGATATTTGAGTGCAAGCCCCGAATATTGGTGAGGTGCACTTTCATTGGGAGGACGTGCAACCGCTGTTTAACCTTGTTTCTGTTTTTGTGCTTCATAAATGTATTTCTTTTTAATTGAGAAAGAGGGAAGAAGTGAATAGGTACGAGGAAGGCAGTTGTGCGAGGCATCTTGACTCATTTAGCCAGAGGAGTAAACTGATTGCGACCACACACAGAAAAGACTGGCCTGGAGACCGCTGGGACGCCTGAACCCCCCGGGGATGCTCACCTGGTCCTCCCATCCGGTCGCCAACCGGCAAGGTAAAACAACCCGGGATTTTTCGTCAGGTGGCGGGGCAGCCTTTGACGGGTGGCTTTCCCGCTACTTGGGCCCCCAACTGCCTACGGTCGGCCAGCGGTGCACCGTGCTTCGGATCCCGCTAGCCTCCAGAGCCAGACTCCCGGTGCCGCAACAATCAGCTGCTCCAAACCGCTTACTGTCAAGATGCAACTGCACAGACCCAACCTCCAAGTAGGCTACTACTAGCTGCGTACCGGAACGCGGGAATACCGCTTGGCGGCACGATTAAGCTTGTAGGGTGGTAACCAGCCACGGCCGAAGCCTACCACCGAATAGAGTGTTGTCCATTTGGCACTGCCCATGGGTCACGTGTATCTAGAGTCATGAAGCCCATATTGGACTTCGCCTACGGACGCGGACAACATTAACCCCTTAAATGTTACTTATAAACCAGTGGTACAAGGGGACTCACCGATGAATTCCATTCTATCTACTTTAGTAGCTAACGGAAATTCCCTCCACCTATATGAAATGCCACAGAATAACGCACACCTATTATTACTACGACGCCTCTACGCCGAAATAAGGAAAAGTATAAAACTAAAAATTTTCAAGAATTTCATACAAAAATATATTACAAACTTTTATTTGTAGTGTATTTCATGTAAAATATGTATTTACACCAACAAGCTTATGTTTGTCGAATTTATTCCTTGAATGAAAACCTATAAGATTTTTCACGTGGACCAATAGTTACGAAATTAAGCTGAAAGTGACTTTTTTATTTCAATAACCAAATTGTAGTACGCTATTGTGTCTCAGTTAATAAATATATTAGTGTACAAATATGTGTAAATATATTAGTGTTTGATTTCATTCATAATTGTTAAAAACATATGAGATCGGACAATTGAGATCGGTAAAAAGTTTTTATCCCATAGTCTCAAGTAGAAAAAAATAATTTAAAAATTTAATCAATGTTAATATATCTCCGATATTTTTTGTAATTTACAGATTCTTTTGACCAATTCGAAACATAATAAAAAAGGTTATCTCTATTATTTTCTTCGTCCGTGGTTAAACGATGGTCTATTACTAAGTAGTGGTAAGATTTTTAATATTCAATGTTTAATAATAACATAACTAATAAAATTCACAACTTATTAACCTTTTTTTTTTTTTATTATTATTATTTTTTTTTTTTTTTTTTTTTTTTTTTTTAGCGTGAGGAAACCCTTTTACGGGTACGCCACCCGAGTGGGGACTCGAGTGGGTTATGTGGGACTAATGGACCGGCAGATATAACAACTTATTAACCTAATGTTAAGACATTCAAGCGGAAGACGCGCTTGATGTAGAGACAACGTCGTAAGTGGAAAATATACAGCAATTTATTTAATAATACTGAGTGAAGATAATGGCAGTTTTTTTAATTAGCTCAACTATAAGGAAGGAGAAAAAAATCCACTTTTCCCGACTTTTCGTAGACTTTTTGAGAATCCAACCCACTGGCTTTCACTATTACATTTAAACTCATGTTCCCATGCCATGACATGCCTGTCTTAGTCTTTATTAGCAGGGATGTAGTTTGAAGCTTAAAAATGTTTTGCAACATATAATAAACAAGTTATACAAATATTTATAAAGTATATATCATATGTGTTATCCTAGGTAGTAAGTGGTACAAGCGAAGAAAAATTCTCACTCCTGCATTCCATTTCAATATCCTCCATCACTTCAGTCAAATTTTTGTCGAAAACACAGATAAGCTGGTTGAAAGTCTTGACTCTGAAGTAGGCAAACCAGAGACAAATATTCATCCGTTTATAACTAACATGACATTAAACTCAATATGTGGTAAGTATCTACGAATACAGTTTTTAGTTAGAGTACAATTTTTCACAGAATTATGTGTCTATTTTTATAAGTGCTTTTAGCACTGTTGATCTGTGGTAAATTTCCAATTATAATATCTTTTAATCTATTTAATATTGTTTTTCATACTTACTTGCATGGTGACACTTTTATTTGTTACGTTCATCGTCAAAAATATATTTTAAAACAGTTGTTTATTTTAATACTATCTCTTCCAACTCTTATAGAGACTGCCATGGGAACCTCGCTTGATGCCGAGACGGCAGGCATAGGTCATCGTTACAAAGACGCGATACATACACTGGGAACATATCTTTTTTATAGAGGAACAAGAGTTTGGTTACATCCTAAATTTCTTTTTGATTTAAGTTCAGTTGGTCGTAAACAAAAGGATTTACTTAATTTACTGACCATTTTCCGCAATCGTGTGATTAAGCAACGTCGAGAAAATGGTAACTACAAAAACTTATATTCAGAAATAGCAAACGATCCTGAACAAACATTTTATAGCGGTAGTAAGAAGCGTTTGGCAATGCTAGACTTATTGTTAGATACTGAAGAGCAGGGCAAAATAGATATGGAAGGTATCAATGAAGAAGTTGATACTTTTATGTTTGAGGTAAGTTGAAATTGTTATTATTTATAACAAAATGGTGGAATTGGGTCTTTAAAATGTATTTATGTGTCCGCTCTGGTATTTTTCAGATATTGATATTTGAAAGTACATTACATTTTATTTAGTATTTCATTTAAAAGATGTTTTGTAGCAATTTTGTCTAACTAAATATTTGAAATTTACGTAACTTTTTTATTTCTATTTAAATAAAACAAACACTGAATGTTAAGTGTAACTTGGGAAAAATATTAGTGAAAACTACATTAAATTAAAATCAGCTTAGTTTTTTCTGAGATGAGCGCGTACAAACGCACTGACCAACAGACAAAACAGACATATTACATTAATAAACTTTCCCTATAAGATTTTTTTAATTATAACCTATACCTATGTATGATATGATAGTATTTACATTATTTATTATAAGTATATTAAATATTGAATAAGTAATACATAAATCTTTAAGTTATAATTGTTTTTTGACCACAGCTGTCTTAATTAATGCCAGGTGAGATAATAAATGGGGTTATCAGTGAATTAAGATAAAGAAATCATAAAATATTATTGATTTAGCTGTGCCATACGTTATATTTTATTAATAGCATTCCCTTAGAAGTAACTTTAATGTTATCATTAGCATTTAAAACGGGACACATACTGGTTTCTAATAGCTATGAGTTGATATTTCGCCACTTTTCATGCATAAGGAAAAATAATATCGTGTCAAATCTAACATATTTTTAACATCTTCAGCTTGCATTATCTTTTTATATTTTAATACATATTGTTTGCTGAGAGAACTGAATTTGAAAGAAGACGCAGATTTTTGATTAATTGATTTATTTATGTTTTCGTATAGTTATGAATAATTTTTTGTTTCGACCTTTTTACTTCGCTAAGCCTTTCTTCTTTCTTTCTTCAATAGCACTATTTCGTGGCATGATTTTAATCTGCAATCATAATTTTAGTAAGTTAGTAAGTTAGTTAAGTTTTATCATAGTGCAAAGTAATGAAAAAAATATCGCGTCATGATATAAAACTGTCTTATTGCTATTCAGTTTAACTATTTGTTATGTAATATAAGGTTTTTGTTTTAATTTTATTAAAAGTTATAAATTATTCTTTTATTTATTTGGGATTAGGAACAACCCAGGGCTATTAAAATTTTTGGGCTTTAGTTTTAGAGACTTTCATGGTTAACCATGTTAACAATAACATTAGCCTTAATCCGCTTGATACGTAAAAAAGCATTTAGAGGTTGACTCAAATACAGAGATTTGAATGAAATAATCTCATAGTCATCAGAAGACGAGAGTGAATAATGAATGTGGGCAAACGTGTTTATTTATATGTATGTATGTATGTATTTAACTTTTTCATTTCAGGGACATGATACAACATCAACAGCGCTTATTTTCTGTATGATGTTGCTAGCAAATAATCAAGAAGAACAGGTAAAAGCTGTCTCAAAGTTAATAAATGACATAAAATAAAGTTATACTTATTTAAATAGTCATACTATTTTAGAATAAAGCATTTGAAGAATGTTGCCAAATTTTCGGTACTTCCAAACGAACGGCTACTATGAACGATCTAGTAGAAATGAAGTATTTAGAAAGTTGCATAAAAGAATCACTAAGGCTTTATCCACCGGTATATTTTATATCTAGAAGATGTGAGGAGGCGATGAATTTAAGTATTATTTATATTTAATAAATATTTTTCACGTGATGTTCATGCATATCATACACATGTCTTATTATATGCATAACGACTAAGAGAATATTAAAATTAGCGGGCCCAATATTTAGAATTTAGATGCATAATCTAATAAAAATATAGCGTAGTACTTCAGAATATATTCATTTGTACATGTAGCTTCACGCTGTATCCCACACTTGGAAGGGTAGGCAGAGGGAACTTCGGAACCTAGTGTTAAAACACTACGTTCCACTTCCGTTCCCCACTTTCCGCCGAATTTGAGGCATTGCGTGTTGAATGGCGGAACCCAACGCCGCGCTTTGCCTTGTTACCAGAGCGAAGAAATGAAAAATTTAATATTTAAATTGAAAATATTGAATATTTCATTTCTTCGACTGGGGATCCAACCCAGAACCTGTTACTTTCACGCGTTTGTTTGCTCACCGAAGGTTCCGTACTAGTTTCAGGATTGTAGGTGACCGGGAAGTACCTACACCCTAAAAAATTGATTGCAAATACAAGCACACATTTTACATGATAACTTCTTTATAAAATAAGTTTGTAATAAATTTGTTATATTTTTTTATATAATATAAAAATATATTTTTAATTTTTTTATTTTTTTTCCTGTACTTACCAATATGTCTTAATTACACGGTGAACACAGATGAAAAACTTACATATGTGCTGTAAGTGATTGTACTTGAATATTTAGTATTAATTTTATTATACTAATAATACCTTCACGTTATCTCGAGATAAATCTGAATATTTTTGAGTTACGCAACTCTTATAGGATTGCTTTGCTATCAAAGTGATCCTATTACAACAACATAATTTAAATAATTTTTAAGGTCAGCTTTTCCTGCAATGATAATTTCCACGCCGATACAAACTTTCCACTTACTTCTACTAACACAATGATTTACACCGCAATGGTCTATCGTGATCACTTATTTTAATGTTGACTGTATATATTCTGAGGGTGTACGCTTTTATATATATTTTTTTAGAAAACTATAAATGTCCGGCTGGAGTAGACTGCACTGTTCTAATTTATGACTTACATCGTCGCGAAGATCAATTTGTGGAACCGCTGCGATTTCGCCCAGAGAGATTCATGGAAGCGCCTACTTGGCATCCTTTTTCTTATATACCATTCAGTGCTGGCTCGAGGAATTGCATAGGTAAGTTAGTTATTTCTGGTTATCTGTGCTATAAACTACACAATATTGTAAGTAATTGAACATATCTCAAAATGATAAAAATTATAATGAGTTGTCATCATATAAGCGTTGAATCACTCGCTCGTAGGAGTTATTTACACTTTCTTGTTCTGGTGAAAGAAAAGACGTTGAGTTTCACCGCTCTAGAGACATTCCTGCGTTAATAAAACAAGCTCTCTCTGCCTGTCTCTTATATGTGAGAAAATGTTAAATGACGAATTGATTTCAGGTCAAAGATTTGCAATGATAGAAATGAAAATGGTGTTATCGGCAGTACTTCGTCGATTTCGGCTGTTGCCCGTGACTAAACCTGAAGACATTAAGTTTATTGTCGATATGATTTTGCGATCTCAAGATCCTATTTATGTAAAATTCGAAGCACGATAAAGTGGTAAAATGTCTTGGAAATGAACGGGTCCTAACAAAATATAATGGGAAAATAATATTTTAAAAATATGTTAAAATGGACATTAAAAAACTAAATATAAAATTATTATACAATAATAAAATCATATTTATCCTTGTCTTTCCTTTATTCTTCTTAATTATTATTTTCAAAGACTTCTTTTTTGTGACGCTATGAAATGCTTTTATGCAGACTATCCGTGCGTAGAACAGATAACAAACGCATGTTGCTGTGGGACTCATCGAAAAAATATCCAATGCTCCTACGACGCCTGGAAGGTGGAAGCTTATTGAGAGTCACCATCGTAAGCCGCCATCTAAGGTTGCTATCTATCTGCTTCTATCACTCTCAATATAGCTAAGTGTTGCAGGTCCTCTAGGGTAGGGGTAGTTAAAGATGTGTGTACTCCCTGGTCTTCGACAACGGAGTGGGTCGGGATTTTCTCGGTACCCTCGAACCCACTCCGCGGCTCCGCTGCTTCAACGACATGACAGATTTACAGAAAGAGACCATGGCAAACAAGCACCTTTCACTTCCAAGCATTACCCCCACCACATTCGACAAGCTTTGATGACTGTGGAAGTTTGTGGAAGCATGTGGATACCCAGGCAGGGCATTCAGCCAGAGTGTAATGAGCGGTGTCCGAGGGGGCATCGCAGTCGTGGCTGGCTGGTGACAACTCTTGACGTACAATTTGGTGCAGGTGTTTGCCAAAGCAACCGTACCCCGTCAGTACCTGCACCTGCACCTGAGTCTTTAGGGCGTCTGAACGACCGGCCCTGAACCCAAAACGGTTGTCTGACAGACCCGGATATACCTCCTCCAGATGTATAGTGAGACAAGCGGCGATGATCCTTTCCAATATCTTACCTGCCTCATTTAGCAGCACTATAAACCTATATACTCAAAGAGAGTCTAAAAGGCGACCCTCCTTGCATAGTAAACATAAGCCTCCTTCTTTCCAGATCTTCAAGAACTGTCTAGATGAAAGGCACTGGTCAAGCAATACCTGCAGATTATGGCTTAGGTACTCCAAGGCAATGGTCAGTACTTTCCCTGGAATATATTCCGGTCCTGGGGCTGTCTTTTTGGCCCTTAATCTACTGACAGCCATTGTCATTTCCTCTTCAGTTATGGGTGGCACTAAAAGCTCTCCCTCCTGCGCTGAGAGAAAGACCATCCTGAGAGGAACGAAATCTGGTAGATCCGGAAATAATTCCTCAACAATGCGGACAAGAAAGGCTGGAGGTAGGGTCTCCGTCACCGGGACGCGATGAATACCCTATTTTTTTCGCACTGCGAGATATACGTGTCCTCACGGATCCCTGTATCACTCACTAATAATTCCTCTCGCGATTGGTACTTCGCTGGGCGTACGGCAACTTATAGAGACTTTCTACGCTAAGAAGCGATAGTCCAGAAAGCAAAGCCCACACCTGGACTGCTTCTCCCTTGCTGTTGGAAGTGGAGTTCCCCCACGCCCGGGACTTGGCGTTAAAGTCACCTAGGACCAAAACCTTTCTTGACGATTGAAGGCAGACTGCAACTCTGACAGACTCAAGAAAAATTTGGAATGCCGTATAATATTCTCCCCGCCCTGCCACAATGTCACCGGAACTTTTCTCTAAAATTAAGAATGCGGAACTGTTTCTGCTTCCAGATTTAATTGCGACGGAGCCGTCCTGGTTGACGATCCAATTAGTACTATCCGGGACTAAGTACGGTTTACAAACGACCGCAATATCGATGCACCACTCTGCCATTGATTGCAGTAACAAGTCCTGCGCTCCAGCAGAGTCATTGGCGTTAGGTTATGAAAATTGCTCGTTTTCTGTCCACGATGACCTAGCACTTTTTTCCCGGCCCTCATAGCCTCGAACTCTGGAGAAGGTTTGAGTGTTTGGAGTCTCCGTTCCTTCAACAAGCGGTGGACGACAATTTGCGCTATCCATTATATGTCTTGCTGGCTTATTTGCATCGGAGCATACCCTGCACTGTGGTGTGACCTGACACGCTTGTGATTTATATCCCTCACATCCGCTACGAAAACAAAGATGCTACCTCACAACTGTTGAGTGGAATCTAGGCCTGATGTCACCAAACGATAGGTATGCGAAGCAGCGTATAGGTCGCTCTTCCAAAACCTCCACCTTACCAAGATTAGCCTCTTTTTTACGTTGGTCTTAGCTGACTCGCATAGGCATCGCTCCATAGCTGATATCACTCCTCTGGGTCCAATTATCAACTCCGAGACTGTGATAACATTAAATAATTATTTATCCTTGTCTTTCGTTTAACTAATATTACCTACCCTTCTTAATTATTATTTTCTGGAGATATTTAAGACTTACAACAACGTTTTCCGCATAGTCTTAAAATATTTAATTTATTGTTTTATATTTACCAGGCAGAAATATAGATCAAGTACAACACAGTCAACAGATAAAGTCGCGAATCCTGAAGGGATATTTAAACTTTTGCACTTTGTAGACGCTGCTATTACTATTACGTCATATGCTTTCATTGCCCAAACTCTGTCGTCACCGTTAATGAGCCAATAAAAAATTACACGTATGTAGTTGCCGCATTTTTGAGTAAAAATCAATAGGAGTTCAAATGGCAAAGTTGTTTATTTAATACTTATCTGGTATCCGGATCAAAAATCATATATTTAAATACTAATTACATATGAAAAAGAAAACAAAAATCTGACTGGAAATATCTAGCTTCTGCTTCTATGACCGTCTGAGTTCCTGCCGGAGCGACTACAGCCTTGTAAATTGCTGCGAAATTGACCTTCATTCTAATGACATTTTGTTGCAATTTATAGACAAAAAAAACGATATTTTCTAAAGAAAATGATCTTAGCTAGACCGATTTACCGTCCTCAAAACACCCTACAAAGTATATTATAAAAATATTTCTGACATTCTGATTTTATACTACTCGTATATTCAAACATTGCTTTTTAAAATACATACGATATTTCTTTACTAAGCAAACTCTAAGAATGCTACTTCCGAACAGATATATTTTACTGGTGTTATTTTTTTACAAAATATTTTACTTTCCGATAATTACTTGTAAAAAATATATATATTAAATCATAAATTCAGGAAGACTATGCACATTAGAGTCGTTTTACTAGAGCTCCAAGTAAACTAGCTTAGTTTGACGTGCCTAGTAGAAGAGACATTTATTTCCTACCGTGCGCACCGTATTATAAAATATCATAATACGGGAAAATCTATGAACATGATAACAGTCACGTCGCGGAGACAGTGATGCAACACCTACAGTTCTTGCCGTATGATTTCGGCTTAGAATAGGATCATCCTGGTCGTGTTGTAAAAGGCGACTAAAGTACTTGTGGGAGAGTCACGTTGTCAGCAATGGCATCACGCATGGGCAGACTCGACCGGATTATTACCTCCCCGGCAAACGGACAAAGACCGGCAAGACCGGCAACGCTCCTGTTCCAGGAGCTCCTGTGGTGTTACCCGGGGCCGTGGGCGGCGGTATTCCCTTGCGATCAGGTGACCCGTACGCTCGTTTGCCGTGCCTTTTCTATTAAAAAAAAACGGTGAAAAGGTCACCAGTGCATGCTATCTCCTATATTATAAAGAGAAAACATAATATGTGTAATTATTTTTAATAGTATTTATTGTTATTGTAATCGATTTATTTACTTACTAGCTGTGCCCGCGACTTCGTCCGCGTGGAATTGTTATCTTGGGCATCATATTTATTTTTGCATACAACCTCCTCTGCTTTAGAAATTATAGCTGTTACCCACGACTTTGTCCGCGTCATTTTGTGTTATTATTGAAATAAAGTGATGTCAAAGACAATTTTGTTCACAATTAAATACTCTTAATTAACAACACATTTATTTAGATAAAAATTAATATTATTACGTTAATACAACTCTTAACAAATAATGCACTAATTTCGACCAAATTTGATTATCAT
>JAXGGP010000002.1:11258612-11270171 GCA_035584415.1 Eueides aliphera
ATTCTTTCATACATATTTTTTTGATATTTTAAATCATTTTCGCAGCGCACGCAGCAGAAGCCCTTAAGGATGAATAAATTTCCCCGTTTTGTCCACATTTTCTATTATTTCTTCGTTTCTAATAGTTTCAGCGTGATGTTACATAGCCTAAAGCCTTCCTCGATAAATGGTCTATGTAACACAAAAACAATTTTCTAATTCGAACCGTAGTTCCTGAGATTAGCGCGTTCAAACAAACAAACTCTTCAGCTTTATATATTAGTATAGATTAAACATTTGTGATTTTTTTTTATTCCAATTGTACAATGTAAATAATTAATTGTTTTGATCTACATTTGTAATTGTAATTGTAACTATTATTTCTTATTAAATTGTTATTTTTAATCCTAAGTACTGTTTTTAATCATAAGGTTTAATATTATTTGTAGTTTTTTAATCAATTTAATTCTAATGTACTCTTTAATTTCATTTTAATTTTGTATTTATTTTTCATTGTTAATCGCAGGAATATTTTATGAACGCTGTACATATCTGTAACTCATATTTGTAACAGAAACTGTCTAAAACACTATTTTTTATTATGCAAAATGTAACATGTATTGTTGATACGTCTAATAAATAAATAAGTAAATAAATAAATAAATAGATAGATAGATAGGTAGTAGATAGGTAGGTAGGTAGGTAGGTAGGTATTTAGGTAGGTAGGTAGGTAGGTAGGCAGATAGGTAGGTAGGCAGGGAGGTAGGTAGGTAGGTAGGTAGGCAGGGAGGTAGGTAGGTAGGTAGGTAGGTAGGTAAGTAGGTAGGTAGGTACGTAGGTAGGTAGGTAGGTAGGTAGGTAGGTAGGTAGGTAGGTAGGTAGGTAGGTATGTAGGTAGGTAGGTAGGTAGGTAGGTAAGTCGGTAAGTAAATAAATAAATAAATAAATATTATTAGAAAAGATTGTTTTACTTGTTTGTTTGTATGGAATAGGCTTGCAAATGGCTGAACCGAGGTCAACCATTTTTCATCAAGATAAGGCTAAATTGTCAGAAAGTAACATCGACTATATATAATCTTTCTAAAAAAATAGGTTATGTTAACCAAGGTCATCTTAAAAATTGTCTTCATTTGCGTGTGCTACTTATATTGTTAAATTAATATAAGTTATTTACTAATGAATTGTAGGACTTAAAAATATTAAGTATAAATACAAAAAATATCACAATAATAAATTTCTATCTATAACAGCATAGATAAACCAAGCGTTATTATATTTTAAAAATTAATCAATAACTGATTAATATATAATAAAAGAAATTAAAATATTTTGTCATCGAGACCATGTTTAGTACATTTTTACTATATTTAAGGTGTTACACACTTAGGAAAAAAAATACTATTTTTTTTTTTTTAGCTTCACGCTGTATCCCGCACAAGGCAGGGTAGGCAGAGGGAACCCGGGAACCTGGTATTAAGACACCCCGTTCCACTTTCCGTTCCCCACTTTCCGCCGAATTTGAGGCATTGCGTGTTGAGTGGCGGAACTCAACTATACTAAATTTTAAAGCGTTTATTTTATTTTTACCGGGATTTTTTTTGTACCAGGATTTGTACCCGCGTCTCTTAGAACTAAGCGCTCTTCATCAATTACCAATGCATTAGAGACCGCCGAGTCACAGTCCATTAAGTGATCACCAATAACAATTCAGGCAAAGAAGATACCGATTAAGAAGATATTAATAGGTAAATTAGTAATTTTTACAGGAGTTAATATTTTTTTTATATTTTATTTCAATGAGATTCTGTAATGGTTGTGTCATATTTATTTCTTTATGTAAGACTAGCTGTTAACTGCGGCTTCAACTTATTTATGTTGCTATGAGGAAAATGCTTATCAGACAAACTCAGCTTCACGCTGTATCCAGCACATGGCAGGGTATACAGAGGGAACTTGGGAACGAGTTCTGTCGGTTGCAGCTCACACGGTTGTGCCGCTGCGCCACAACAGGCCTTAACAATTTTAGTTAAGGCGGCATTTCGTTAGTGTAGCTATAACTGATAATCCTCTACTATTTCTTATATGGATATATTTAATTATTATTATAGTTTAGCTGCACTCCTTCGGTGCTACAGATAGGTTTCCAAATTTTTAAACACAGCCTAGAACTTATGCAAGATAGCTAAACAAACACAAAGAATAAATTTCACCAAAAAGTTCAAAATTTTCAAATCGGTAGGTACACGGTTAAAAGATGTGAGCGTACAAACAAAGAAATAGACATTCAATAGAATAGTTAGATATTTTTATTATATTAGTTATTTTTATACGCCTACAATATTTTTTTGCAAATATCTTCAACGTACAGACACAATTTTTGCTGTTGTATTATAGTATATCTTTATTACCCTCCAATGTAATAATTATTGAGATATTAAGACTAACTTATTGTATATAAATACAGGCTTTGCCAATGCCAATTATTCTTTATAAATAATTGTTAAACAGTAGTGGTACATAAAAGATGAATATATAAGTAAATTTGATTGTCTCTAATTTACCTGTTTGATCAGTCGTTTAACAACATCTACGTATTATAATGCTTTCATTGATTCTATTTTTCGTGCTAATTTTACTTTTACTTCACTTTATATTTAATTACAATGAAAAGGCTGAAGTATATTTAAGAATTCCAGGGCCTCGGCTCAAATTTATAATTGGGAATACTTTGGAAGTGTTGCTTTCACCAGGTATTTGATTTATTTAATTATTTTCACTTAGTACAAATTCTGTTTATAAATATTGAGTTATTCTTTTTATTTAGACTCTAGCTCTATCGTCACTAAAAGCCTAATAAAAAAAATGATTCTATATTACCATTTGACATTCAATTAGTGAATGTTAAAAATATGATTCAATGAAGCCATTAAAATCAAAAACCTTTTAGTTACAACACCAACTAATTGAACTAGTTATAGTTAATCTTTTAGGATTCGACTTCATTATAAACATAATTTTAATTAATAATTTTAAAATATATTTTAGTAGATTTGTTCCGTTTGGGTCGTGACCGAGCGTCATTTTACAATGGAATTTACAGATATTACGCTTTTAACATGGGCACCATAAATATATACAATGCAGAAGACATAGAGGTACATCTTTAGGCTTAAATAAGATTTTGTAAATTATTAAAATTTTGGCCAGTAGTTTTCGGCCTGTCACAAGGTCGAGAACTAATGGCACCAGCTTGTAATTGTAAACGCGAAAGGGCTCAATTTTCACTAGAGAAAATAAATATTTTCATTTCTACCTTCTGGTGTCAAGACAAAGCGAGGCGTTGAGCTCCGCCACTTAACACGTATATGCCTCTAGAATTCACTGGAAAGTGGGGAGTGGAGTGTCTTAACACTAGGCTCCCTCTGCGTATCCTGTTACATGCGGGATACAGCGTGGAAATTTTCGCTTAAATAATATCGCGATTTTGAACCTGTGAAGAATGCATTAAGTTATTATGAGTGTCTTTTTGCTTTTCCTTTGGATTAAATCAAAATAATCTTTTATTCCTTTTTGAAGTAGCTTACTTATAAGATAATTTTATAAGATATCTTATTTATAAGATAATTTACTATATTTGGTATTACATAACATGATAATCATTATTAGACCATTATATCGAGCAAGAAGTATCATGAAAAAAGTTTTGTTTATAAATTCCTAACACCATGGCTTCAAGAAGGACTACTTGTGAGTAGCGGTAATGCTTGTTTTATTGACTTATCCTTGTTTATTGATGATATTAACTTGTTTCTATACTATACTACTTTTATTTTAAATTTTTCAAAGAATTACAAATATTTTATAATTTCCTGTAGGAGAAAAGTGGAAAAATAGAAGGAAAATTTTAACTCCAGCTTTTCATTTTAATATTTTACTAAAATATTATCCAATTGTAGCTGAAAACAATATACGTTTGCTACAATATCTGGAAAAAACTAGTGGCAAAACATTTGATATACATCCTGTTATGTCCGAATATACTCTACATACAATTTGTGGTAAGTTGTTAAATAAGGATAATATAGTAAATATAATAACTTTACTTATAATGAGCATCAAATGTAAAATTAGGTATTGGTTACAGAAACAGCTATGGGCACTCGACTTAGTGAGGATGCTAATCCAGAAGGGAAATTATATATAGAAACATTACACGAACTTGTTGGATTAATACTTAAAAGATTTAGCAATATCATTTATATTTCAGATTTTATTTTTAACTATACCCCCTTCGGTAAACAACACCAAAAATGCATATCAAGTATTCATAATTTTACAAGAAATGTTATTAAAACGCGAAGACATAATTTAGATTTATATTCTAATAATAAAAATAACGCATTAAAAGAAAAAAATAATGATTTCAATGCAACCACACAAAAAAAGAAGTTCATGTTAGATTTATTGCTAATAGCTGAAAAAAATGGTTTAATTGACGACGTCGGTATACAGGAGGAAGTGGATACATTTATGTTTGCAGTACATATACTTGTTTAATTATGATATAATTTAAAAATTTTAATGTGAAATTTCCAACAATTATTTATTATTACAGGGTCATGACACGACAGGTGCGGGATTAACTTATTGTTTATTGTCTTTAGCAAATGAACAAGACGTGCAGGTGATATTTAGCTTTAATTATGGTTAATTAATTATTTATGTTTCAAAATTTTATATGAGGTATAGTATTTTATTCTCTCACTGAGCTTCACGCTGTACCCCGGACAGGGCATTAGTTAAGAAAGCATACTACTCTGTCCAAGAATATTTGAATGATAAAAATGTATTTAATTAAGATCATTTGATTTTAATACAGGATAGTCACCATTGTGTTAAACAACGAAATTGTAACTTTATTCAATATTGAAAAGAGCAACTGTTGAGTTTCTTGCCGGCTCTTCTCAGCAGAACCGTATTCCGAGCCGGTGGTATTTTTATGTTTGTGACGATTCAAAAGTACTTGCGAAAGTCTATTTGAATAAAGAATATATTTTGAATTTGAATTTGAATTTGGCAGGGTAGGCAGAAAGAACTTTGGAACCTAGTGTTAAGACACTCTTTACCACTTCCGTTCCCCGCTTTCCGCCAAATTCGAGGCATTGCGTGTTGAGTTTTAGTTGTTTATTATTACGTTATAAATGAAAAATCAGTATCTAATAATATTACTATATAATTGAAATAATAATAATAATTATCTGAAACCTAAATATTATACATTTAATTTTTCCCGACTAAATGCGCCTAAGCTTCACGCTGTAGGCAAAGGGAACCCGGGAACCTAGTGTTAAGACACTCCGTTCCACTTCCATTCCCCACTTTCCGCCGGAATTAGAGGCATTGCGTGTTGAGTGGCGGGATTCAAAGCCGCGCTTTGCCTAATTTCCAGAGCGAAGAAATGAAACATTAAATATTTAGATTGAAAATATTAAATATTTCATTTTCTCGACTGGGGATCGAACCCTGAACCTGTCGGTTATAGTCGCACCTTGTGCCGCTGCTCCACGACAGGCTTCAAAATATATATATCTTTATAATAAAAAATGCCTAAGCACTTTATAAAATTTGTTAGGAAAAATTAGTAGAAGAATTAAGAACAATATTTGGTGATGATACACGGCCAGCGACTATGAATGATCTTGCTAAAATGCGTTATCTAGACTGCTGTGTTAAGGAGTCGTTAAGACTGTATCCTCCTGTACCTTTTATAAGTCGTAAACTTGCTGAAGAAACCATCCTAAGTGAGTACGCTTGTTACTAACGAAACGTACAAATCAGATTTAATTTTTTTATAACCACTACAAAATATAGACAAACCGTTCTTACAGACGCAGAAAAAATTGTGTTATTTTTTTATTTAAAAATTAATTACGTTATTCGCAGCCGAAGGACTTAAAGAAAACGAATTTACTTTAGACTGAATTTTTTTTTAATTCAGAAAGTAATTAAACTTAATCAAAAAACTAACGACTTCATGTGTTGAAGTGGTAACACAGAGTAAATAATAGAATACAAATTATAAATTAACATTATGTGGGAACTAGGTACATGTAAAATATTGATGAGTATTTAAGATACTATTTTGGATTACTTTTAGGTAATTATAAAATACCTGCAGGAACAACATGCCACATCCATATATTTGATCTGCATCGGCAAAAGGAAATATTCAAGAATCCACTGAAGTTTGACCCAGATCGATTTTTACCTGAAAATTGTGTTGGACGTCACAATTACGCGTACATACCATTCAGTGCCGGCCCTAGGAACTGTATTGGTAAGCAGTTTTTAAAGCAAAGCTCTAGGAATACTTTTATATACTATTACTACTGCAGACATTCAAATATCATGATTTACAAAAATTATTATATACATAATTTTTGAGAATATTCATTTTCCTAAGTTAAGAACAATATTTGTGTCAATGGCAATCTATTTTTATCTAGTACTTTTTGTACCACTTTAAACATGTTTTAGAATACATTTATGTAAAGACTGTAATTTTCTCTTTAAAAAAAACTATAGTTGACTTAAAAGTAATGATAATCAGTTTTTTCTAGTTTTCATTTAGCTATTCACTAGTAAGAAGAAGTTCAAGAATAAAAACACATCCAGTTTATCATTAAAAAATATCTTGAAACCATTTCATTTTTGTTTTGAAATTGTCAAATTAAGGCCTGTCGTGGCGCAGCGGCACAAGCGTGTGACTGTAACCGACAGGTTCCGGGCTTAATCGCCACTCGAGGAAATGAAATATTTAATATTTTCAATTTAAATATTCAATGTTTCATTTTTCGCTCTGGTAATAAGACAAAGCGCAGCGTTATGTTCCGCTACTCAACACGCATTGAATCACATTCGGCGAAAAGTAGGTAACGGAAGTGGAACGATGTGTGCGGGATACAGCGTGAAGCTAAAAGAAGTCCGAGTTCGACTCGCGTGGTGAGGGTTCCGTATATAATCGTGTTTTTTTTAATCAGATCTAAATTTGTTTATTATGGTAACTAAAAAATGTCTGTATAGTGCTGGATTGTAGAGAAAAGTTACAAATTTAAAATGCAGGGACATAGCGGTTACGATGGTACCGGCAGAGGGGTTATATTGCTAAGAATTTTCGATTTAATTTGAATACTCAAACTTCTTATAGGTTTTCCAGTAATCTATAGGCAAAGAACTATTTTTCACATTTTTTTCAAAATTTTAAGTTCAGTAGTTTCGGAGATAGATGGGGGAGAAAGGTAAATTTTCGTCGTTTTTCTTAAATAACGTCAAATTTCAAAACGTAATGTAACGATGCAATGAGCTTACACGCAGCCATTTTAATCTCTATTTGCTCAATGCATGTTACGCGCTTGTTCTCCTCATGCCTAGTTAAATGTAGCTTTGTAATAAATAGCAGCATTTACAATGGCGATATAATGTGATAAATAAATGTAGTTTGAATAATAATTAATCCTTTGGTCCGATATAGCTAGACCAGGCTTAGGCCTACACATAATGCCCATATATCAAATAATGCTGAGTTAACACATAACGCTCAGTTAAACCCATAATTACACACAATGCCAATGTCATCGAAAAACAAATAAAAAAATCATAAATAATTAATTTTCAGATTTTTTATTACATACAAACTAATAAAAAAATCAACAATCATTTCTATAATTGTTATAGCAAGAGAAATAAAAAATCTGTGTGCTTTATTAAGCACACAGATTTTTCTGTATTGAGTAGATTTTCACTCTATTGAGTATACACGCACCACCGACACATAGCTTTCGCAAATATATTCAATATAGATGCATATTTTTTTACTTCACGCTGATTCCCGCACATAGCAGGAAAGACAAAGGGTACCTGGATACCTAGTGTTAAGACACAAGACACTTTTCCGTTCCCCACTAAGTAGCAAAACTTAATGCCGCTTTACAAAAAACGAAGAAATAAAAAAAATAATATTTTATTTTCTTTAGTGGCACGCTTGTGTCCCTGTGCAACGACTGACATCATTAGTTTTCGACCACCGCTCGTAGGTAGTGGGATTTTCCTGGCTGTCTAATTACTTATTATTAGCTTTACGTTGTTCCTTTATATGTTTTAAAACCCCGCACATGGCAAGGTGACAAAAAATAGAGAACCTTTCTATTCCAATTTCCGTAGAATATGATTTCTTTGCATTGTTTTGCATTTCTTCCTCGAATAGGGTTCGAACCCATAACCTGCTGCATTTACAGTTGCATGCTTGTGCCCCTGTGCTGAACTAGACCTCAATTAAGTAAAGTAAAACAAAATCTGGTAGGTACTTAGTATCAATTCTTTCGTAATTAATTTAATGTGTAAAATGTATATTCTCTTGACATTATTTCAGGTCAAAAGTTTGCCATGATAGAGATGAAGTCGGCATTAACAGAAATTTTAAGAAATTTCAAGTTACTTCCAGTGACTAAGCATTCGGATCTCCGATTTATTTCTGATATAGTCCTTAGAAACTCTGGACCCGTTTATGTCAAATTTGTAAAACGAACACCGGAATAAATTTAGACTATAAAATAATTTTAGACTGCACTCAATGTTTATATGGAAGTTGTAATTAATAGTTGAAAAAATATATAAAACTTTTATTTTGTAACTTTTCACTTAAGTTCACTGTTTACATTCCATCTAGAGCTGCGCCAGAGCAATACCATCATATTATGTTGTCGTCTAATCTACATATAATTGCTAACATTTATGATGATACAATAATTTGATTATAAGTGCGAATAATTCAGATTCTGAGTTTTAATTGCATGGTTACTTAATTCGTTTCAGCTCGACCTAATAAAAGCATGTAAAAAGTACTTCTTTTTATTTAAATTTATTATGCTCTTAATAGTTATATATATTTTTAAAGTTTCGTACCTCTAAAAACACGGAATTCTTATAGGGTCACATTGTTGTCCCTCTGTCAATTAATATTGAGACTGTATCTCTTAGAGCATAGATATTAAGCATAAGGCATATATAAACATTAATTGTCAACGCTATTAAAAGATTCGACGCAATCAAAGGACCATTTATTTATTTTAGGTAGATTTTGTAAGAAAATTGTACCTATTGGTTACGTACCTATTGTCAAATTTTGAAGAAAAATCACAACAGGAGGTCCTCTTTTTTAACGTTTTGTATACTGTACCTACTGTGCTGTATACGAAAAAATACTCGTTTTGTGTAAAAAATCGCAATGTTTCTTTTTTAATTATAAATATAGATATGATATCTGTAACATAACTGAAAAGTTCATTTCATATGACAAGATGCTGTAAAAAAAACTAAAGTCTAGTATAGGTAAACATCTGTGTGCTGCCTCACTTTGCAAAGAGTTTAAGCTGCAAAACTCAGTCTATCAGTCAGAAACGGCAGATATCTATGTATGTCTTTTCTGACAGGTAGAAAATAATTGCACAAACTTAGCGCGGTATGAGTAAAATTGAGAATTTTACTATCAACACTTAGGTTAAGTTACTGATTCGTGAAGTTCGGTATAGAAAATTTTATTTATTAATACTACGCGACTAATACTAAAAAATTAACAGTCAAGTTATTATTGGGATAATGTACTAATCACCAAATGGTACAATATCGCTTAAGTTCTTAACATATAAAAGGAGGTCCTTAATAAAACAAAAAAATAAATAGACTCAAAAATTGATCCTTATGGTACGTCCCTCCGTAGAAACCACTAGCTGGATGACTTAATATTATTTACAGTAGCATGCTGAATCCTTTTACTCAGGTACGAAGCAATGAGATGCCACAAGAACTGCCTCTGAATCCATCATGGCTAAGTTTAAGCAATAGTGTACCTTGTCTACTCAATCAATAGGCAGGTAACAAGGTAAAGCGCGGTTAATTTAATTTATTTCATTTTAGTTTTTAATCTTGTCGGACCAAATATTTTAAATTGATATAACTTTTTTTCTAATTAATTGATGTACTTAAATAATAAAAAATATTGAAGGAAGGTTGCTAAAATATAACAGTAAGCATTTAAATCTGGTCAGCCGTTTTGAGATTAGCGCGCACAAACACAGTAAAAACAAACTGATAAATAGACAAACAGACGAAAAATTTAAAAATCACTATTTTGGCTCCTATAACATAAATAAACGTCCCTTAGTATAGACAGTAATCAGTTACACATTTATTATAAGAATAAATTATAATATTATTTATGCACCTACAAAATAATTAACACCTATCTATCTTATAAGGAAATATTATTTTTATCTTTAATCGGTCGGAAAAAGTATTCCATGTTAATTTTGTGAAAAGATATATTTTTATTACGACTTCCTTCATTTCGTTAAACCATTTCCGTAAGATCCCCAGTCTAGATATACGAGTATATAAACCGAGTGAAAATTCGCATAGAATCTTTAAGGATTGCCTATTTCCCACGCAAATCTTTCTACATAAATGACTACTTACGTACAAAAAAATATACTATTATATATTTTTTTCCTAGTCAATAAGACGAAACTTCTTCTTCCCAGATTTACAAATAGAGACAGATCTGTCTATGATATACATATACTTACATATGAGTAAGTATTTGTAATATCTAAAATTCTTTAGACATGAACGTTAACAATCATATACAATCTAAATATACGTTGACACCCGTCCCGACGTAGTTCTTGGCACTCCTTGGGATAGTATTTATAAGCGACAGGCTGAAAATAATGGTACAGTACAGTTAGAGAAAAGACGACGTCTGATTCGCATATTGAACATACTCCCTAATTCGTGATACTTCGGAAGAATCACGTGTTTTCTTTCAAACTTCGTATGCGTTTTTTTTCTAAGTGCAGTTTTGACGATTTCGTAATGGAATATGGGAATGATTTTGAGGTGAGTGCTAAGGAAACTGCTTTATTATACTTAATGTTTTATGTTGAGTATATTTATTTTTATTTATTTTTGTTGTACCTACTATCATCATATATATTGATAAAAAATATTATTTAAAGCAAAACCAAAATAAAATAAGCTGCGAGCTTTGTCGTATTTTAATAATTTTAGTTATTCCTTATTAGTCATATACAAAAAATAGCTGGAGGCTTTAAGAGGTGCATAATAAATAAGTATTTATATTTCTTTTGTAAAGTTAGATAAATTTGTAAATAAAGTTTTTTAATTTCTTAATGCTTAAAAAAACAAAAGCAATTTTTGTAAAATGTATCAATATATTAAAATTTCATGGTAGGTATTCCAGGTATTAAGAAACCTTTTCTTTCACGTGTTCCATTATATTTCTATAGATATGATTGCATTTATAAGTACAAAGTATAAATATAAATATTATATTACAATCCATTGCACTGCGCGTGAAATTATTAACAATATTTATTAAACGACAATTGATATTTCAAAGAAACTTACTTGGTGGTGTTGATTTTTAGCATAGTCAATATTACACCGTTGATAATATGATATAACTATAAAGAAGAAAAGATTAAAATGCAAAACGCACTATAT
>JAXGGP010000002.1:11270271-11291800 GCA_035584415.1 Eueides aliphera
ATATATATAGTGCGTCATGTATATAATTTTTCTACAGAGAATTACAAAATGTATGCAAAGATATTGCACAACTAAACATTCGGTGTACAGATTTACTTTTAAATTTTCATATCTTAATCTTGTAATACAATAATATATCTTTCTTATTTTATATCATGATAAATAAGATTAAGATTATGCATTTTTTTTCTTGATAATTTATTTACTTATTTCGATTACTCTCTTGTTCTAATGACATTATCACTATTAAGACAATATCTATTTTGAACACAAAAATTTTATGTAAATGAAGAAAAATATTTTAGCAATTTTGTCGACGATGTATGTATGAATATGACTTTGATATAATTTTTTTATTTAATAACTGATTTAAATAAAACAAATACTAAATATTGAAGAAAGATTGCCAAAATATGATAGTAAAACAATTGCATTTAAATTTTGATAAGCAGTTTCCAAGACTAGCGCGTAAAAACGCACAGACAAACGGATAATCACATGAACAGACCAAATTCTTTTTTGAGCCTTATACCATGAATATATGTCCTTCATAAGATATTTTTAATATATCTACCAAGTACAGACATATGTACAGTGATCAGTCAAAGATTTTTTATAAGTATAGATTTATGAACATGTCTTGCAATCATTATTAATTATTTTGTAAAAAGTATTTTAAATTAGTAAAAGTTTTTGGATTAGCTATATTATCGTCAATGCTTAATGAAATATGTTTTAAGTACATAAAAGTAAAATAAAAATATATTTCGAAAAATTTTTTACCTTAATAATTATAATAAGGAAAAAAGTTCTATTTTTTCTACATAATTATTAAATTAAGTAGAAATAATAGAATGTTATTGCTTAGCCGTATACCTTATTGGTTATATTGTAAATTAAAAACGACAGACTCAATTAGATAGTATTTTATAATTTTAGAATATTATCTAAAATTATTTTAATTGTTCTGTGATATCGATATGAGATTTCCTCTTATCGTAGAAAAAAAAACGAGAGCGAATGCACTTTAATACTTCTTATACCTTCTAATTTTTTAAAATCCTCAATGTTTGAATAAATTAATAAAATAATAAAACAAAGATATATTTTAAGGACAAAAAATTTTTTTTTAGTATTTAACGAAATACATAACGAATACCTTCACGCTGTATCCCGCACAAGGTAGGTTAGGCAGAGGGAACCCGGGAACCTAGTGTTAAGACAGAGACACTCCGTTCCACTTCCGGTCCCTACTTTCTGCCGAATTTGAAGCATTGCGTGTTGAGTAGCGGAACTCAACGCTTTGCGCTTTGCCTTATTACCAGAGCAAAGAAATAAAACATAAAATATTTTAAATTGAAAATATTAAATATTTTATTTCCTCGACTGGCGATCGAACCCAGAACCTGTAGGTTACAGCCACACGCTTGTGCCGCTGCGTCATGACATGCCTCAACATAATATATCGAATAAGACTTAAATATATCAATTGAGGCATGAAAATTAAATAAAATCAGGTTTCATGATACTTTAAAATTTATATCAATATCACCTTAAAAATAAGCGTATAAAATTTACTGTAAATTATGTTTATATTGCAATATAGTACGAAATTATTTACTATGGCGTCTTATAAAACGTCACAACTGAGGTAAATAATGTCACATAGATAAAAGTATGCCGCTCGAGAGGCCGGGAGCGACAGTCGACGCCTGCGCGCTACAGTAAGGCTGTAAAATTCGAGCGTTCTTCAGTTTAGCTCGCCGGCCGCCGATATGAATAGCCGTCAACTTCATAGACTCTTTGGTATCCGCCGCCCTCTTTTGAAACAGCTGACAGTATGCTTGTGCAACCGACATTACAGTCAAGTGAGACCCGTCTATGTTATAGAACGACCTGTGAGTGTCCTTTCTGTTAAGCTTTTGAGTGTTCCTTCCGCGCTATACGACCTTCGTGACCGTGACACGGTGACCAGCGAAGGGCCGATAACCATAAGTCCCTTAGTCAAATTTGCAACAGAATAACGCTAATTTCTTTACAGAAATGGCGCAATTCAGCACCAAGCTTCTATGCCGCCCAATCTATAGATATGAGGTAAGATAATTATCTTTGTCTTTTATAAATGATAGTCTATTTATAGCTTTTTCTAACAACACAATTGCCTGATGAGAGTAATATTAGAAGTGTTTTATTAAAAATCAATTGTATATAATGGCACATATCGACTCCTATTGATCTATATTAAAGTCCAGACAGTATACGTAACAAATTTATCATAGACGCCGTGCGTCAAGTCCTTGTTTAATTCACCCCTGACATCAAAATGCACACCATATAGAGTTACGACGATAGTGTAGAGGCAATTGGTCTTAAATATCTAATGAAAAGAAGTTTATTTTAAACACACGAAAAACATACATATATAATGAAGAGCACCTAAATTTTCACCATAGTGATTAACATAATATGCGAGAGTATTTATTGTATGGGTATATTCTAATAGAATATTGTGTTCCCCTTTCATGGTGCAGACACTACTCATTCGTGCACAACTTAGATCCAGCGTGAGTACTTTTCTACCAAAGGACATTGCATGTTTGTTCATTTGTGTGTTTTAGCAGTTGTTTCACACGTGTATTATATAATATAATATAATATAATATATGCCTACATATAAGCCTTCATAAGAAATTCATTGCACTGATTTGCATTATGTAAAATACTATGTAGATAAGGCAATACAGACATGTACTGTTGTACAGATAACATTTAATAAAAGTATCTAAAAAGTACTTATACAAATGTTTTTACGCATATAATATTAGATATTTTCAGTTACTTTTTTAGCTTCACGCTCATAGCAGGTTAGGTAGAGGGAACTTGGTAAAATATTACGTTCCCCATTTTTTTTTCGAAGTGCGCGATTTTCACATATGTACTTGGTGATTTTACATAAAATATTATTGAAAAAGCTTCTCCATCTATTCTATCCTTGAATGTGTTTCAATTTTGGTAACGTTCCAAAACAATGAACGTCACGGTGATTGTTGACTTGTTTGCACAGTAGTTGACTACGTCGCTGACACACCCGCGCGTGATGCTTTAATCTTTCAGTCATATAAATAGACTATTTATGTGACAAAATATTAAAGGCACTCAGTACATCTCCAGCAAAGTCGTAGTTTGTGTGACTAATTGGTTACAACGTATTTAGCAGTCCTTTGCTAGCTTATTTGACATGTAGTTGGTACCTACGTAATTGCATGATAGGCTGTTATTTAGCAAAATTAAATATCAATAGTATTGTTTTAATCCTACAGGGTGAGGGAAGGGTCACACAAAAATGCAGATGATGTTCTTTTTGACATGTTTAAAAATGAAGATACAGGCTTACTTCCCGTAGGCAAATTTTTGGCTGTAAGTGTTAACGAGATTATAGACCGACTTATTCTGAATAAAAAAAAATCAAAATATATCAAGCTATTCATTTTTTTAGGCACTGAGGACTACAGGAATAAGAAAAAATGATCCTCGAGTTAAAGAAGTTATGCACAATTTATACAAAGTTCACAAAGAATCAAACTTTGAAGGGGGATCGCCTGAAACATTAAAACTAGACCGAAAAAGTTTTAAGGAAGTGATTTCACCCAATATTGTGTTAATTACAAGGGCATTTCGCAGTCAATTCGTGATTCCTGATTTTCAAGATTTCATCAAGGATATAGAAGAAATGTATTGGGCAGCCAAAAGCAACACAGATGGGAAAGTCGCCAGTTATATACCACAGTTGGCACGAGCCAGCTCTGAAAATTGGGGCGTTAGTGTTTGCACTATAGACGGACAACGATTTTCGATTGGTAACGTTTTATTGTTAAAGAGTATATATATAGACACTAATTACTTATTTACATAAAACTTTTGACTATATTCAAGTAATTATTTATAGGTGATGTCAATGTTCCATTCACTCTACAATCCTGCAGCAAACCATTGACTTATGCTATGGCACTCGAAACACTAGGCCCTGACACAGTGCATAAGTATGTTGGCACGGAGCCTAGTGGCCGAAATTTCAATGAACTCGTCTTAGATTACAATAGTACGTATTTTAGATATGATGATATGTAAACTTTTTTTTCTTTGTTTACTGTTAAGTAAATATGTATTTACTTATTTCAGTGAAACCTCACAATCCTATGATAAATGCAGGTGCAATCTTAGTATGCTCCTTGTTAAAGTCATTGGATAAACCTGAAATGACACTCGCTGAAAAATTTGACTACGTTATGTCATTCTTTAGCCGCTTAGCGGGAAATGAAGTATTAGGTTTCAATAATGCTGTATTTTTATCGGAACGTGAAGCAGCAGACAGAAACTATGCGCTTGGATTTTATATGCGAGAACATAAATGCTATCCAGAAAAAACTAACTTGCGTGAATGTATGGATTTTTACTTTCAAGTAGGTACAATTATTGAAATTTAAACAATAATGCCGCGGCCATCATGGTCTTTACCATGATAATTTCCAAGGGCCAATTTACACTAAAACTGACTATTAACTATGCTTGTCGGTTCCATCCATTTCATCCAAGACATAGTAATATGTATAGAATTTAATTCAAGTGTTTCGCCGCTACCAATATAAAACCGCAAAAAGAACGTATCGTATATTTCTATTATTCTTCTTATATATATTTGTAATGTAATTTGTATGTAATGTAATATGTAACTTTTAAAGATAATGTGTTTTTAGTGCTGTTCCATGGAGGCGAATTGTGATATAATGTCAATAATGGCCGCTACCTTAGCTAATGGGGGCATTTGTCCCATAACCGATGAAAAGGTTCTCCGGCCGGATTCTGTTCGTAATGTACTGTCTTTAATGCATAGCTGTGGAATGTACGATTATTCTGGACAATTTGCATTCAAAGTAGGTTTACCAGCCAAATCAGGAGTTTCAGGAGCTATGTTGATCGTAGTACCGAACGTTATGGGAATTTGCACATGGTCTCCACCTCTTGATCCACTAGGAAATAGCTGCCGAGGCCTGCAATTTTGCGACGTAATTATACTTAATTATTATTAATTAATTAATACTTATAAGTTACGTTCCTTATTTTTACAAATAAATAAAGAATATTTTTTTTTTGTTTTTTAATATAATTATTTTTACAGCAATTGATTGAACGTTTCAACTTCCACAAATACGATAATATTCGTTATGCCAGCCACAAGAAAGATCCACGTCGTTATAAATTCGAATCAACTGGACTTAGTATCGTAAATCTCCTATTTTCTTCGGCGAGTGGCGATTTGAGCGCATTAAGAAGGTAATTAAATATAAAATAACTAGAAGTAAATGTGAATATAGGTGACTTTAGGCGCATGTATCTACAACATCTTAACCTCATGAATTTATCAATAAATATAAGTAAAATAAAATTAAACAAAAATCTATATTTATTAGTACTACAGATACTCCCGAGGGTTGTCAACAAGAACAGGAACAACCGTCACCTTCAAGGGATTAAATTAAAATAATTCAAGTAACCTTACTTAATGAATTATCTCATAATAATCGCTAGAATTCATTTCAACAAATGTACTCTAAATCACCAACTCTTATTCACTTGTAGTTTACAACAGATACATATTATAAATAGATCAGTGTCTACGCAAATATGTTACGCAATTTTTTTATTATTGCTGTAAAATACAATCTTAGGCTACTTACTTTAAGAAAATATATATTTATTTTGCAGCTACTTCAGAAAACAAGCTGATGCTTTATATTTTTCCACAGCTCGTTACTCTTGTCATATATTAAAAAAAAAAACAAACAATATAGGTATTAAATTGTTATGAATTTGGTATTTGTTTTTCAGGCATCATCTTTCTGGAATGGATATGACTTTATCTGACTATGACGGCAGAACAGCTTTGCATTTAGCAGCAGCAGAAGGGCATCTTGGTTGCGTGGACTTCTTGCTCGCCCAATGTGGAGTTCCTCATGACCCACAGGATCGTTGGGGAAGTCGACCACTTAATGAAGCTGAAACTTTCAACCACACTGCTGTCGTCCAATATTTAAAAGAATGGGAGAGATCACATCCACAAGACAAACTCCTTGAACGTTCCCCTGACACAGTTGATCAAATTCTGGATGTTAAACCAGATGCTGATGATGCTGTAAAAGATCCAAGTATACAAGAAATAGTTACCAGAAATGGTGACAAAGCTCAGTAATCGTTCTCTCAGTGTGATCATACCTTCAATTTTTAAGTACTTGTTGTTGAATTATGCAATTTACTTGTTTGTTTAAAAGTTATATAAACTAAATGTTAAAAAATACTGTTCGAGAATGATCGTGCCTTTATGACGTTCGGTAAACAGAGTTTGTTATTGGAAGCCACGATAATATAATTAAGCAAAAATTTGTAGACTTCTGTTAAATTTAATTAGCATAGACGTTGTTCTATATATCGAATGTCTCTCTAAAATTGTTAGAATTATAAGAAAATTATATAAAATTTTATATACCAATATTAATTGAATCTCAAAACGCTTATATCATATTTTAAATTTAGAATCTATCTTAAATTTAACTAAATTAGAGGCTGTAGTATTATATTATTTCATCGCCAAGCTTTTGTGGTAACTACTTGTTTTGTCGGATAAATGCAGCATACATTTTTTTTTATTAAATCTACTAACTAATAAAAGATAAAATCGATATGTTAACGTTACTACAACAAAATTTCATATCATCATATTATATAATTTATTTAAAAATTAGTCTGATTATTTTATAAATAATTATTGACAGATGTTCTCCCTTAAAATGTATTTCTTCTTTACTTAACATATAAAATATCACGGTCAAAAATATCATTGTCGTGGCGCAGCGGCAAAAGCATGAGCTGTAAACGACAGGTTCTGGGTGCGACAACCAGTACAATGACTTTCCCCAGTCGAGAAAATGTAATATTTTATATTTTTAATTTAAATATTTAAGGTTCCATTTCTTCGCTCTGGTAATAAGGCAAAAAGCACGGCGTCGAGTTCCGCCACGGACCGGAAGTGGAACGGAGTGTCTTAACACTTGGTTCCCAAGTTCCCTCTGCCTACCCTGACGTGTGCGATATACAGCGTGAAGCTGAGTGACAGATGTTCTTTCCTAAAATATATTTCTTTTTTAATTAATATATGAAATATCACATTGTTTTGCAATTTAAAAAAACAAAATTGTTCCTTAACAAATTTTATTCGCACTATAAACTACTTGTTTTAAATTTATAATATTGGTATATAAAAATTAAAATTTGTATAATCTAAATTTGGAATATTTTTTTTACTTCGACATTCCAATTACAATCAATTTTTCGAATTTTGACTTCAAGCTTAAAGCAATTTTGTCCCATAAAAATATATCTATGTTTTATTACCTCAGTTATACAAACGAAACATAAAATGTAATAAAATGCTGAATTTTGTTGAGCTAACTATTCTATAGAGCATGTGTACTTGATTCCTAAATAATACATATTTAAAAATTATGCTTCTTCTGTTCTATCTCAATATGACAATAATATTTAATTATAACTTGTGTGGTAGATTATTCCAATAAATATATTATGTGTATTTAGGTCAATTAAAGAGTTAAATCAATGTTTTGGATTTTATTTTAATATTTTACTAACTTCTCGCCTACTTCATTTACATTAGTTAAAGAAAGTTGCCAAAATGTAGCCGTGTCGGAGGTTAGCGTTTACAAAAGAACCAACAAACAAACAAAATGCATCATGACAGGCCTATGTAATAATTATGATAAAATTTAAATAATAAATAATATTCAGAATCTCAAAAACCGCTTTAGATAAAAAAAAATTAGATGTAAATTATTTTTAACAGACAACATTAATCTGCACAGTGTAATTCAAAAAAGCCGCAGGGGTAGATTTTTCATAATTACCCCCTAGGTCCTTTCACAGAATATTTGTTTATTATTTGTTTATAATTTTATTATTTCATAATATATATAAATTGTTAAAACAACAAATAAGTTAATAAAAAGCTCTTTTTTCAGCTTCATGTTGTATAACACACATAGCTGGACAGGCAGAGGACCTTGGGATCATGGGAGATGTTCAATGGTGAAAGAGAATGCCACAATGCATTGTTACCATAGCAAAAAAAATATGAAATATTTCATTTCATCTAGTGACAAAGAAACCCACAACTTGTCAGGTTTAAAATCACATTCTTGTGCCACTGTGCAACAACAGGCTTCTATAATTAATGCATTTGGGATAAAATAAATAGACATGATACAATTACAATTTTAATCTCCTAAAAATGATATTTGTACTTTACTACTATAAGAACAGTAATAATTATTAAAATTCTCATCACTTAAAACATTGAATTAAATAACTTTTTCATTTACTGATGTTTTGACTGGTGAGGATATTATTCCTAATAATTTACAATCAGCTTCTAATAATGTTAAATCAGTACTAGATCCTAAAAATCTAGAAGATAGTTCTAGATCTTTGATTTGTATTCTTACTCTGGCTCCTCGTACATATTCTTCTCGTCTGTTGGTGGGTCTTGTACATACACAATGAAATTTCCATCCAAAATCTATATACAAGTCATCTTCTACTACATGAAAGATTTTACCTATGACTATTTTATCTACTGGGTCACCAAGCTAAAAGTCATTAAAAATATAAAACGTATGATTAAGTCGTATAAGTAAATAAGCACATATTTCTAGACATTAGTTAGTACTTACATCGATTAATTTAGAATTTCTCAGTAGAGATGCAAATGTTTGCTTTGCGACTGGTTCTTCTTGAAGAATTTGAGATTGTTTTTCAAAAGATTTTGCAAAACCTTTTTTTTCAGGAATATTTTCATTTTGCGGTATTTCAGTTGAAGTGTTTTGAAGGCATGTTGTGGCAGTTTTAAAATATCGTGAATAAACTAAATATTTACATGACCTCAAATTTTGGCTAAGACTTAAACTTCCAAACATCTTTTCTATGATTCAGCATATATTTTTATTATAATAAGACGATTTCTTACTAAAAAAGGCTATCGATATTTTATCACTATTTATACTTTAAAAGTAGCAATTCGGCTACTAGTCTCTTAACCTTAAATTTAAGCTGTCAGTGTCAATAGATTTGTTTTCAGTAAGCTACAATATACTCTATTAAGGTGGTTTTCAATTTCATTATTAAAACAATTAGATTTTATTTTTACTGTTATAAAAAATCTTATTTTATTATAATAATTTTTACTATCATAAAAAGCTTAATGACGTGTGAAAATTTGAATGAATGACATTTGGTTTCTTTATTTTCGCTTTGAATTTTAGTTTTGAATAGCAGTTTTTTTTATTTTTATATAAATCTCTTAGTTTTATTATCAGATCAGCACGTAGGCATTTTATATAGTTAAAAAAAAACGATTTTTTAGTGAAAGAGAGATTATTTATTTTTATTAACATCTATTCTTAATCTATCAATTTGTTTTGAAAATTTAAAAATCTTTTTAATTTAATCTTCTTTTTTTATTAATCTTACACCACAGATATGGTAAAATTCGTGTGATTTTGACGTCACTTGACTAGCGCTCACAGCACTGACTGAATAATTAATACAGTTGACAGATATTGGCGCGCTCACTAAATCGCAATTAAAACGTTGTTTTGATGATAATTCGGAAAACGGTCAGAATTCCTATTGTTAGTTATAATTTTGAGGTACAGTATGTGTTGTGATCTATTGCTTATTGATTTTTTTTCTAGCTTTTCATTCATTTCTTCAATTGTTGCGTTTAGATTTTTCTAGCTATCTACGTTCCTTTTATACATATTGTCAACGTCATTATAAAAGTCAAATGGTCAACACGCATCATAAACGTCACAAGCGATTTACAGAATTTGATAATGTTGAATTTTTAGACAATTAAGCGACAACCAGTACAATGACTGAGGATCAAGATGTTAAAGATTCACAATCTGATTCAGGAAGCAAAACTTTTATTAATAAAAGTAAAGACAAAAAAGCGAAACCACATCGACCGTTGACAAAAGTAATCAAAACCTATAACATTTTATTTTGGTCCTTGTGTAGTGCATATGTTGCTTCTTGTTTATTCTATTTTCGTTTATGTTTTAGATTATACTTCGAAGATTACCCCCGACAATGACAGAAGATGCATTTATAGAACAAGTTTCACCAATTCCTGAGCACGATCATTTCTATTTTGCTAGACCTGATATTTCTTTAGGAAACAATGTGTACTCGAGAGCCTACATCAACTTTGTTAATGTTGATGACATTTATCTATTTAGAGATAAATTTGATGGCTATGTTTTTTTAGACGAAAAAGGTAAACAACATCTTATTATATACAAAAAAATCATCTAGGTTTTGTTTATTGTTTATTCATTTTTCCATATACAGGTGTTGAATATGTAGGTATTGTAGAATATGCTCCTTTTCAAAGAATTCCGAAAAAGAAAAAAAAGAAAGACCCAAAATGTGGTACTATTGAAAGTGATCCTATTTTTCAAGAATTTATTGAGAATTTACATAAAGATCAAGAACCTGAAAATCAGCCAAAATTGGAATATTCTTACCCTGTGAACGAAAGTAAGTGAATTGTGATTTAACACAAAGTATGGTTCATACTTTGTCTCTTCAATTTAATCATTCAGATTTGATTTTTATTATGATATTATAACCTTTTTTTTTATAAAAATGGCTTAGTATTACAAATAAAATATAAAAAATAACTGAATATATCTCACAGCATCTCACTGTTAGTACAATTTTTGTTTATTTAATTTGGCCTACAAAAATTAAAAATATTATTTATTCTTATTTTACCAAAAAGTATAGCGCAGCATTGATTTTAACATACAATGTAATATGTAATATGTAATAGGAACTGAAGGTGCTTATTATAGTTATTAAATAATTAATTAACCAATATTAAAATGAAAATGCTTTCAGTAGGAGATAAGAAGGTGCAATCAACACCATTGTTAGATTATCTTGCAGTGAGAAAGCAAGACAAAAGAGGTAGAGATGAACGCAGAAGAAGAGAAAATGATAAACGCAAAATGAGAATTGAAAGGAAGGGAAAGGATCTGACTATCAAGGTATGTTAATATCAAATATATTTTTAGTACAATATCGGACTGTTAGCATTATTTTTGTTGGTTTTATTCCTACATGACAAATATGCCATTGAGTTCCAAATTAGTAGTGCATTAGGAACAGAGTGTCATATAATAAGTTCATTCTAAATACTATGCTATATGTGAAATACAGCATGAAGCTAAATAAAATTAGTAAGAAATGTTATATTTACTTATAGAAATTCTATTTGTAAATTGCTTTACATACTATAAAATTTAGTAATCTGTGAATTCCAATAATCCTTCTCTCGGCTTTAATAGTCTCTTTTTGTTGAAATTCCAAAAATTCTAAAATTGAATCTTATAGAAGGAAATAAAACAATTTCTATTTCAAAGTACTCAAGAAACTGATTATTAACCAAATTCGAACACAAATATGAGAGTAGTAGCTAGTATTAGAAAATAAAAGATTACATAAATAATTTATAAGAAACATTGAAAACATATTGAATATTATTGTATTTCCTTTTATATCAATCAATTGTACTGGTGAATAATTTACAAGCTACTTAATTTAATATAAATGTAAAATAGAAAACTGGAAACTTATCAGAAGATGATATTTATGATGACTTCTATTATACATCGAGTAGACAACTTTTTTGTTATGAAGAAAATAAAATTTATCATAAAACAAAAATGAAATGTAATAACACAAATGTGGAATATAAAACTAATGGTTCTGATGAAGTTACAAGCACTGATTCTGATTGGGACAGTCAGTTTCCTGCGTTAACTATGAAAATACACAGTACATTTACATTAACTTCTAATAAGGAATTAAATCATAAATATAAAGAAATTAATCAGAGGAGTGGTGGTGACACTACGAAGGTTCAAATTGTGGTTCAGTTAACAATACAATTAATAAATAATAGTTCATGTATTACATATGGAATTATAATAATCAAAAATACTCTGTATATAAACAATTGTAAATATATAATAGTATCTTTGATTTTCGCAATTGTTACACATATTAAATGAAACACTTTTAAACGGATTAATCGCGTATATTCGTTGATTAACATTTTTGGAAATCCGACGTTTCGAACACTTTACAGTGTTCGAAACGTTACAGTAGCATGTGACCACGGACTACTGTAAAGTGTTTGAAACGTCGGGTTTCTAAAAATGTTAATCAACCAATATACGCGATTACTTACTTACTTACTTAGCTTCACGCTATATCCCTAGCGGGGTAGGCAGAGAGAACGGAGCGCCAAACGCTACGGTCTCGGCATACCTCTTTCGCCTCGTCCACTGTCATATACGCGATTGATCCGTTTAAAAGTGTTTCATTTAAAATTGTAAATATAGCTTTATCTTAAATATCATAAAAGACATGTTTACTATAGACTATTTATTATTCATAGATTTCATTAAGAAAAGTCATTACATTAAGAAATCTATATTTTAAACACAATTTTTTACATTAGTTTTGCATAATATAGTTTTTCATATAATTAGTGCTCACCACAGTGTACCCTTGTAACATTTTCTTATTATTATAGTTAGTAGCTACTAATACTAGATATGTTATTTGAATTAAGTTTAGTTTTTTTTTAATATATATATTAGCTTCACGCTGTATTGCGCACGCGCAATGTAGCAGAGTAGGCAGGGAAAACCTGGGACTTAGGTTTACATACTTTTGTGTCAAGTGGTGTAACTCAACACTGCGCTTTGTGTCATTACCTAAATGACAAAAATTTAAATATTACACTTGAGAAGCTGATGAAGTATCATTATATATTTATGTTTTAGAGTACATGATGTCGTTTTGACTACAAAATGTAATTCATTGAATTTTTAGGAAGAAGATTCAATTGAGAGTGACGTTAAGAGGATCAAGCCCAGGGAAGGTGATAGAGATAAATCAGTCAGTGATGTAAAAGATGACGACGTCATTACAGACAGCAAGGAAAGCCCAGTTTTTGAAATGAAAATGTTCAAAGATCCAAGAAAGTTTATTGTTATAAATACAATGGATAAAAAGAAAAGAACTGACATCGAAAAAAAAGAAACTATTGTTAGGGATGATGAAGATGACACTGATAAACTTAAAAAAGAGAGACGTGATAAATTTAAAGAATCTCCTCGTGAACAGAAAAGCAAAAAGTATAGTGATACACGCAAAGAGAGACTAAAACAAGCTGAGATGGGAAAGTCTGACAAGCAATCTGTTATCAGTAAAATTATGTCTTCTGAGGGCAAACCTAAAACACATAATTATGATGACATTAAACCCTTCACTCAATTACCACAAGTTAAAACTGACGATTTAACTAAAATGATTGAAGACATGGATCGTAAATTCAAGGTCGATGATCAATCAGATTGTAAGAATTTAGAACTTGAAATATCGAAAATGAGAAGAAACAGTCTAGATTCAGGGGATACGTCAGGAAAAGAGGAACTTACATTGAAAACACAAATATCTTTTGACGATAGAAGTAAATCTAGCGATAGAGAGGGATCGGAGGAGAAAGAAAAAGGTGACAGTAGCGAGCGGCGTTCGGAAAGGAGAATAAGAAACAAGGTAAGTTTTCTATTTAAATAATTAATAGTACCTATCCGTAAGACGATAGTTCGTTTTTTTTTTTGCTTTTGATATCTCGATAAAGGGTTCTCAATATTTTTTTTTTCACAAAAGAAGGAACTGCAAAAAAGGGGAAAGAATAATTATATTGGAGTAGTCTGATGTCTCAGACCGTAGTCTTTTGGGTCTGTTCTGTTAGCAAAATTTACCGTCGTGTTCTAATTATATTGTTAGAGGTTTCGTTGAATGAAATTGAACTATTAATTATGCTTTCCAAAAAAAAACCCATCCGCATCGATTTATTGCCTCCAAAACCCCCTGCAAACTTAATTTAATTAAAATCGTTAGGGCTGTTTTCGGGATTCTGTTTATTTGTGTACATACATACATATATATAAAAAATTGTTCGTTTAAAAGGTTAGAAAGATATTAAAAAAAATGTTCTCTACAGATAAATGTAGAGTAAATATTTTTAATATTCAGACACTTTGAGAGTTTTACTTTATTTTATTTTTAACTAAAGAACCAATACTGGTAATCAAGTATTACAATACTATATATGACTAATAAACAACAGCTTATTAATATTATAGTTCAAATAAAAGTGTCCAGTTCCTGCACTATTTTAATATACGGAAACTCTTACAATGTAGGACCATCGTTCAATACCTGAAGGAAGAAATTATAATTTAAAATTAATTATTAGCACATACTTTGTCAATCGTTCAATGAGATAAATTTACGGATCTTAAAAAGCTAGAAGTGTGTGTCGAAAGTACATTGATAAAAAATATATACTTATTATATATTTTTTGCACTCAGCAACAAAATTAACCACAAAAATAGTGTAGGGTTATATATCTGCGGTAGGGCCTGGGCAATTCGTTTTAATTGATAAATACTGAACAAGAAAATTATTTTTTATATGATTCCGATATTAAAAGAACTTATATGATATTTAAACACAATTTCAAAATCAAATTGTGTTTCGTAAACCATAATATTCATATTAAAGGCTGTTTTAAATTTATGCCATTGTTGACTAGGAAGGTATATAAGGATATTATTGTATATAAGGATATTATTATAATAATAGACAAGTAAAAGGCGAAGCACGGCGTTGGGTTCCATCACTTAAAACGCAGTGCCTCAACAACACAAAAGAAGTGCCTAAACACTTATTAATGTTATATAATAAATAAATATAAATTTTCATGTATTATCTATTGGTATGTCTTACTCACTATAGTATACCTAGACCAAAATTACTTCATTGAGAATAATTTGAATGTATTTAATACTTTCAGGACCGTCCTAGCCTAGTTATATACCAGCCAGGTATGGGCAAATTCAGTAAACAGCGGCTGGCGAAGGAAAAGGATACACCAACCACAGGAAAACCTATAAACGACAGCGAAAAAAAAGACACTTGAAATATGGACAATGACTTCCAATATTCGGACATCAACGGAATTACCCGGAGCTGGCATTGAAACGTTCCCGATGAAAGTAGCAGAGGACTATTGAACGTGCCAACTCATGACACTGTACTGTTCATCCAAACCTGTCGTTTTGTATTATTTACTCGCGCAATTCGCACACCATGTTTTGATTCTTATTGAAATCAGTGTACGATAATTCTTTATTTTTAGCTTGTGACCGTTTAGTTCTGTTTGTTTTATTTCATTTTAAATATAATTCGTTTATTAAATGGGATTGTGTGTTTGATTTTTGAATATTTTTTATTGAATGTTTAATATTACCTACATAAAAATATAAGACTTTCATGTATTGGAATTGAATATCCAGATATGATAAAAATTTAAGGTTTAAGTCAAATTACTAAAAACTTTTAAGTTAAATACTAATAAAGAGAAAAATAGTTATCGTCAACCTTTGATCGACTATTAACTAAATAATTTAACGAAGTCGTCAACTTACAAATCAAGTACAATGTCATCTATGTTATTTAAAAAAAATACTAGGAAAAAAAGCGTCGAAAGTGGTGAATGAATGTGGACATTAACTTTTTATTAATACACACGAGTAAATTAATATGTTTTCCTAGCATATGTTGTCGGATTTTTACAAATTAAAAGATGAAATTCTGTCAATACATATTTTATAACTCCAATGGTTCACGCAATACACTCCACTCCTTTTCTCCATTTCTATTTCGATCAATACAAAAATAGTTTTTCAAATCGAA
The DNA here is from genome assembly GCA_035584415.1 of Eueides aliphera. Classification (NCBI taxonomy): domain Eukaryota; kingdom Metazoa; phylum Arthropoda; class Insecta; order Lepidoptera; family Nymphalidae; genus Eueides; species Eueides aliphera. The sequence goes on from JAXGGP010000002.1 coordinate 11,286,242, forward strand.
CCAGTAGTTTCTGAGATAAATGCATTAAATATAATAAAAAACTCTTCAACTTTAAAGATTTTTTTTAAATATTAAATCTCTTGTGAAAAAAGTGACAACAGCTTTAAATTTAAGCTTAAAGAAAAAACCCATTGCTTCACTTCCATGGAGTTACAGTAGAAAAACCGTACACAATTATACACACCTATTACATTTTTTAATAAATTGTTGCCATAATGTTAATCACAATCACACTAAAATTCAAAACGGTTAAACATTAATTGTATGTTCTCTGCATTTTTTATTTTGTTGCACATTCTTATCTAAAAAATTTTTTTTTTATTTTATTTAATATGGGTAACAAACTCAACACGCAATGCCTCAAATTCGGCGGAAAGTGGGGAATGGAAATGGAACGGAGTGTCTTAACACAAGGTTTCCTAAGTTCTCTGCTTTCCCCGCCATATGCGGGATACAGCGTGAAGCCGACTGAGTGAGTGGGTAACAAACTATTTCATTGAAAAAAAAAAAATTTAAAAACATTTAATTCAATTTATATTTTCTATCACAGTGCATAAGCTAATACAAAACATTAATACATATTATAAATTAAACACTAGTTTTATTATATTATAAATAAAAAAAACAAATTATCAATAATATCTTTGGCAAATATTAAAATTAAACATTCTGTGACACGTGCATTTTATTATTTCAACAAAATCTGTTTTCTATAAAACTACACTTAATATTATTTTATAAAAATAGGGTAATTATTTTATATAATGTAACAAACTACACAGGTTTTCGCAGTTATAGTTAATACATCTATCTAGTCAGCCTTTAAAAGCCTCTAATTCGCCTCTGTTGACTACAAATCATTGTAAAAATACACTTAAGCAATAATAGCAAATAATTTTATTTTAAAACATTTGCAGCCTTTTAAAAACTTTACTTAATTTTTTTTTCACAATATACATATGTATTACGTAATATACTTATACTTACCTGTATATTAATCATTCCATGGAAGTTTATATGAACTAAAATATGTATTACAGTTATCCAAGACGTTTTTTATCTGTCAGATCTTCAAAATGATTGTATGTTGTGATTACACGAGGGGTAGCCTATCTACATGTAACATTTTCTTTGACTACGTTCACTAAATTCAATATAAGCTGATATAATCGGTTTACCATTTATCATATTTTTGTTAATAAATCATGGTGCTATTATGACATATCATGTCCTTAAAACATTTTTAATTCTTTGGTTACACAAAGTACGGTTTGGACTTTTAAAAAAAAAACATAAAAGTAGTTTATATTCACTATCTTGCTGCTTTACTGTGAATAAGCACATTACGTTCTTATTTTTATGTTGTTCTACATAACATTTTAGTTTTTATCCATTATATTACATATTTAATTTTCTATTTGGAAACTTTTAAATTAATACAAAAATATTGTATAAAAAAACGTTCAGGTGGGATATTTCAGCTGTAATAATAACATAGCATGTATTGTCCTTACTCCTTATGCAAGTAGCATATGATAAGTTCTTGTTCTTTTACATCCTCTATTTGTATATTTTGATTTAATATATCCGCCCTAATGTTATTTGGGCCTAGATTAGTTTGGACGGACGTAGCTATAATTATTCGAACAATTGATTACCGAACAAAACACAGTGATACATTTCTGTTGATAAAGGCCCGACTTATGATAAAAAGTGTTATATTCGACACACCTTAATGCTAAGACACGTCATTAAGAAGAAGAGCTGACGATTTTTGGTCTTCAGTTGGTGCTTTCTTTACTTCTTTAGTAGTCCGCTTCGTTTGCGCAACGTTATGTCGATGCATAATGTAGAGTAACAAAACAAAACCGATCAAAAACCCTGCTAGACCACCAGCTATAGTTAACCACGTCCGGCGACGTGAAGATCTGGTGTTCTGAAGCTGAAATATAATAAGTATAGATTTTAATCTTCATAATTTTTTTCAAACTGTCTGTTTTTCTCAAACTCACTGTATCCAGAACAAGGCAGGGTAGGCAGAAGGAACTTGAGAAACTAGTGTTAAGACACTACGATTCGTTCTCCACTTTCCGCCTAATTAGTGTGTTGAGTAGTGGAGCTCAACGCTGCTCTTTGCCTTGTTTCTAAAGCGAAGAATGAAAATATTAATTTCCTAGAGGGTCAAACTCAGAGCTTGTGGGGTTTACAGTGACACGCTTGTCCTGCGCCAATACAAGCCTCAGAGTTTTTTTTAAATTTAGACAAACTCGATATAAAAATTATGTAATCATGATATATTACTACGATAATTATCCGTATCGTAGTCTATACCTATCTATATATATATGTAGATAGGTATAGACTACGATACGGATAATATAATACATTATTTATTAATTTATCTTACCCCAGCTGTTACCAAGTTTTGACACTCTCGATACGTTGTGTTTAGATTATTTGGCAATCCAACTACAGGACAATTCTCGAATTCTGTAAATAGTGAAAGTCAAATAAATACAGTGTAACGACAAAGTACTGAAGAATGTAATATAAATCAAAAAGAGGATAATTCTGTACATTGAATTATTTTCAATAATTATATTCAATAAAAATATAAATACTTGTAAATTACCTATACAGTACCTACATTACACTATTGAGGCCTGCCGCGGCACAGGGGCACAATCCATAACTGTAAACGCGACAGGTAGTGGGTTCGATCTCCTCTGGAGGAAGCCAAATATTTCATATCTTAATTTAAAACTACTGATCGAATTTGCCTAAAATGTTTTCTTTCAGGAATTAATTTGTAGAACTTTTTCTTTTAGTATTTACATACCTCTAGAGTTCAGTCTCGTATAATCACTTAATTGAAAATAAATTTGTTTTTCTTGGAACCATTTGATGCTTAACTTTAAGTCACAGAGTTTTATAGTATCGATTGAATCTGTTAAGTCCAGTTTTTTAAGCCTGCACATAGAACTCAAAATGTGCACATCTATTGTTGCCAATGGGTTGTGGGATATATTGTATAGCACCACCTGAGGTAGAAGTCCAAAATCTGGTAGCACTTTTATTTTACAATCAGACAGATCCAATAACTCCAAAGGTGCTTTAATAGGTTTACTTATTTCCATAGTATTCAGGCTTAAGTGCAATAAGGGGTTCCCATTTAAATACAGTTTTCGTAGCGAAGGCAATTGAAACACTGTCTCTGGAAGTTGGAAGATTACGTTCTTTGAAAGATCTAATGTTTGAAGATCCGTCAAGTATGCAAACGCATCTTTATCTATCGAGTAAATTTGGTTCTCAGACAGATATAAGAATTTTATGCTTGTGTAATACGATAAAGTGTCGGAGTGTATTTCTTGTAATTTATTATCGCTGAAATCGAGTATCTGTAAAAAATAATTATTATTAATTTTTAGCATTTATCTAGGTGAAATAGTATTTAAATTTGGCATGGTTAGAACGATCCGTCAATAAAATATACATACAAAAATACTTTTGTTATATTTATTGTTTACCAAGCTTGACAAATTCATAAAATTAGATAAAAAGGAATTAAATTTTTAAATAAGAAAGTAATATGTTATCCTAGAGTATAATAATTGTTATTATAATTTTGTTGATTCAAAATTCTCTCTCTCGTTTTCTCTGCACAAATTCAGCAAACTTCTTTTACCTACCTACACGGAAATAAAAATACACTTCGAAAAATACAAATGTAGCTCTTTTACTATATGAGATAGGTACAACTTGATATAAGTATTCATACTTATATAAAAAGAATGTTGAGAACGGCGATATGTTAGAACAATATATTGAAAATCTTTTTTTTAAGTACGTTTATTTAGTTCTAAGGCTTATCAGTCTAAGTGGTTTATGAAATAAAAAACATTGCAGCTTAAGAGGAGTATAATGAAGTTTTCTTATCATATTGTAAAAAATGTATCTGATAAAAGTGAAGCCTAACAGCCAATTAAAACTATGCGTAAGATAATAAATAGATAAGATGATTATTTCTTGATTAAATGTACTTTGTTTTAAACTTTGACGAAGTACTTCTATGATATATCACAGATCGGCATAGCAAACGACCCATAAGCATATGATTATGATGGACATTATAGCAAAGTAAATAACAATCAATGCTTAAACAAATAGCATTAAAATACATTTACTCATGAGTATTTATAGAGAGATAAGACAAAAAAACGTCGGAAATAGGTTATTATACTTTCATTATTGCTTAATAGCTTCATCTGCTCATTTAAAGGATTTTAGATACAAATTTTATTATTAAAAAATAATAAAAACTTTCCTTATTTACGTAATTTATAGATTAAGGTAAATAGGTATATTTCAGACAAACCTCGATTCCTCCCTTGAGACTAGGTATTTTAGACAACCTTAAACCAGCGCAATGTGCACCATACATTTCATAAGCGTATGCGTAAGTACATCGTGTGGGAAGGGACGCGAGAGCTTCAATATCTGTCACCTCTTTGGCGTTGCTGCTCAGAATTAACACGATGAGACTTAAAAAGTACCTGAAAGTAAAATTATAAAATGGTTTTAGATTTTTTACTTAAAAAGTAAGTGAAAACCTTTATGCAATTAATATCTTTACATAAAATATAATAAGTTTGTAACTATTTATAGATATATAGTCATGAGAAATCTCATGTCATGATCCTCAAGAACGACAAAGTGCCCATCAAATACATAAGATTTACCCTTAATAAGGGATGTGTAAATGTAGTGTAAATGAAAATGACTAAACATATGAGATTCCACGTTCAGTAATTTACTAAATGTTTTGTCCTTCACACTTGAACAATGTATAAGGTTCATGCATATCATTTGGCACTTCCAAAAATTGATTGTTGATTGAAATACAAATTTGTGTATTCTATAAAATATTTTTTTAAATTCTAGCACCTTACGCTTAAGTTTCATGTAGCTGCAAAATAAGGAAGAGAAATAATAACTTTTTCCCAATGTTTATTACTATGTTTATATGCCAGATCAATGTTTAAATATTAATTAAGGTGTAAGATGTGTAAAAAAAAAAATAATTAGGATGGGTCCTTAAGGAAAATTATAATAATTAATTGACTTTAACTACGTTTCCATCCGATTAATTTTAAATCTATGATACGTACAAAGAATCTTAACTGTAACGACATTTAGCATATGAATGGCAGACAGGCAGTATTGGCCTACGTTGCAGAGTAGGCAGAGAGAACTTGGGAACCAAGTGTTAAGTCACTCCGTTTGGTTCACCATTTCCGCCAATTTTAGTGAATTGCGCTTTGAGAGGCGAAATTCATCACCGCGCCTTGCCTTGTGTCTAGAGTGAAAAAGATTAATATTTTATTTACAGGAGTGGAGATCGAACCCACAACTTGTCTCGTTTACATTCCCACGTTTGTGCCCCTGCGCCAGGACAGGAATATAAATATATATATATATATATATACACTTAGCTTCACGCTGTATCCCGCACAAGGCAGGGTAGGCAGAGGGAACCCGGGAACCTGGTGTTAAGACACC
>JAXGGP010000002.1:11291810-11335483 GCA_035584415.1 Eueides aliphera
TATAGACATAATATAATACAGAAAAGCAACATAACCTTTTATTGTCTTTACATATATTGATAAAGTCATTTTTGTATTACTTTCTGAAAAATAATGAAATTTCTTATTACTTTATCTTAACGCTACATTATCTCTACGTGCATAAGGAACTGTTAACGTGGTATCAATATAGTTACTGTCTTTTAAAATATAATATATTTGTTTATTTTCTTCTTTGGGGTTATCTCCTACGACCTTTGGGCCGCTCATTAGTTAGATCTGCATTTACTTATAACTTTAAGAACTGAATAGGAATGCAAGAACAAAATTCATAGAAATTACTAACGTAATAAGCTGGTTTGTAATTTATTGAGAAAAATAAACAGAGCTGAAATACGATGAGTAGGTATTCTTATCTACAAAATATGATATTAATTGTGCTCTATCAATTTTAAGTTTAATTTTCTAGTGACGTGGTTGTATCAAGTATTTTTATATAAAAAAATAAATATTTGATGTTATATCACCAAATATAAAAATCAAATGTTTTGTAATTCATAAAATATTTAATTTTCATTTTCTATTCTTATCTTGTATTATAAGTTGTAATTTTACCTTTTAAATGGAAGTCATCATTTCTCTCATAATTATGTCTATTAATATTATGCGCGACTAAGAACTTGCTGGTTTTTCACGATAAAATAACTTTCGAGTGAAAAAATTTTCAAAAGTTAAATCGATATATATACATTATTCAAAGCACCAATCTTTCTGGCAGACGTCAAATACAGATGTGACAAAAGTGTCCGTCTTTTACGGCTATGTTTATTTATATTAAGCCATTTTTCGGTGTCTCCATATGAGAAGGATTTGAACATTGTGTGGTAACCGTACAAGTGCTCTGAGCACAAAGCATACAAACGTATTGCTTTAAATTAAAAAAAATCAAAGCATGTTCCATCAAACGGAACAATTAATAATCGGACGACGGAATTGCTGGAGAATATAGCGATGGTTCAGTGACATGTGGCGAAGCGCAGAAGAATCATCAACCATTATCTCATGTTTTACCAAAGCAAATAAATGAAAATAATTAATGCCGATGAACGGGCATCGAATACACAACCATCGCGCTATAGTCAATCGCTATTTCAATGTCTGCTTCATGGGTAAATAATTGATAAAAAAAGTAAAGTCCCGCTGAGTTGAAGCTTGTAACTTCTCATTTTAAACAAAATATTTGAAATTGATTGCGCTGCGATGGCCTCAAAAAATGTAATAGTAAGATAAAGAAAAGTACTACTTTATACTTAACATATCTATGATAAGAGCTTGTGATCTATCGCTATCGTCTGTATTAGAATAGGCCATATTTTAATATTGCATAAGTCATGATGTGCAATGTGACCGTGTAATTTTTTTTTTTTACATTTTCAGGCTTATACATTTTTTATGTAGAAGAAAATTATGTTTTTTTTCTATACCATGAGACTATACAAACTTTATGTCAAATAAATTGTTGTGCTATGACAGTAGCTATACTATTTAAATATTTAGGTATAGATATTGTAAGAATAGTCAAGTCGTGGCGCAGCGGCACAAGCGTGCGACTGTAACCGATAGGTTCTGGGTGCAATCCCAGTCGAGGAAATGAAATATTTAATATTTTCATTTCTTCGCTCTAGAGATTAGGCAAAAGCGCGGCGTTGAATTCCGCCACTCAACACGCATTGCCTCAAATTCCGGCGGAAAGTGGGACGGAGTGTCTTAACACTAGGTTCCCGGGTTCTCTCTGCCTACCTTTCCTTGTTGATTATTGAAAGAGTAGTCAATTAGCTGCTTATCAAAACATTATAACTATTTAATGTAGTTTGAACATTAACAGATTTCCTTGGGTAGGTAATTATATTAAAAAGAGAGGATATACTTATAATAAAATAGAAACAACAGTTGACCTGCTTTTATTTACTTTCTGTACAACCTATTACTTACTAATTACCATTAATGTGTTGTGCTATATGCACTATTTGCTATACCTAGTTAGATAACATTTGAAACACAAAAGATAATTAAGATCCTATGTCACAAAGGAAATATCCTCTTAGTTACTGGATCTTCTACCTAGTTTCCACATCATTTTGATATGAAATACTAGTTCTTTATAAATATACGATGTAAAACACTCATATTTAACTCAACTTACATGTATATTATAAAATTATACTCTATTCAGAAAGCCATGAGATAAGTTATAAAATGAACTATATAAATAACACGCTGATTGCACTATAAGTAATACTATTGAATAATATCTATCGAACTTACGAGACTTTTTAAGCCTTATACTTATTTAGAAAATATATAAAAAATTGGACTTAGCGGGACCTGAACCCGTGCTTCTAAGCAGAAAGTGGCGCAGGTTGAAATTCCAAAAGGCGCTTTTCAAATTTCAATCGCATTTTAATACTAATAAATTGTAGAGCATAAACAATGTAGAGCATAAATGACGTTTCGTCATCAGTTGGGGTTTCTTTCTTTCATTGAGCTTAAAAGTATTTGTTGACAGTTTTGCTTTTGTTATATCAACGTTTATGTACTTTAATTATTTACATTGGCTAAATTTATTCAAACAACCCTTCCACTTTTTTTCATCAAAGTAAAAGCAATCAAGTAAACTCCTATTCCGGCACTGTCACTGCTTCTAATATGTTGAAACACATAAAAATGATGTAGCAAAGAACTCGTACCGTTTATAAAAATAGGTTTAAGAAATTTAAGTTTAGTTTTTTTACATTTTTTCTCAAGCCCAAATAAATAGAGTATACCTAATTATTGTTACTTGTTAGTCATTTTATTTAAGCAAAGTTTTGTTTTTAAGCAAAGTTTTGTGTCTATCGAGATAAGTATATATGACAAAACGTTTATGTACGTATATAAAACATTTCCTGAAACATCTAGTATTTACGGCGCACAAACTCCGCACCTATAATTTTCCTCCGTCATGTAGTGACAATGTAAAACAACTTAGTTACTCGGTAGTTACTCGTAATGTCACCATATATAATGAAAATAATTGAAGTTAAATTAATAGTAAATTAGCCAGTCTAAAGTAATGCAATAATAGTGCTATGCAGCAGATAATAAGGATCGTCCTCGCAAAACAACAATGGGATGTTCATCTTTCAATCTTTCATCACAATACAATGTGGCATTTTAATGTTCTTTTTATTTATTCTATTTTGTTGAGGCTTTAGGTGACAAATTTCATGCCTATAAATAATTATATATGTTTGCACAAATTAATGAACTTTTCTCTGAAATAAAACTCGACGAGAGAGATAATGAATTCCATAATCTTTTCAGTAATTGACCATGCCCTAAATATAGACAGAGATATTGTGTCGGCATATCATCTATTGGCGCACTTTGCGATAAATTTTTCAAGGTTAAGAAAATATTGTATTATGTATTTTCAGAAAAAAATATTACTAAAAAATATTTGACAGATTTCATAGCTTCACATGCCTTCTAAGAAAAAAAGAAATAGATGAAAGATTTTATATTAATGGCATAAGTATTCAAAAATGTTACAACTTTTAAGCGACATTATAATTTTGTAACTCATGGAAAATTTTATGGTAGTTGACTATAGAACAAACAAATAAACTGTAAATGGCACTAAAAGATAAATAGTCGATTTTCTTTTTGATAAAAAAAATAATTTAACTTCGGTTAATTTAATTTTCTTTGATAGGAGAAAGATGTTTATGTTTCAAATTGCCCAACTCGTGGTATTGCAAACTTGGAAGACAACAGTGCCGTCTTAATTGGTAAAGGTCAAATTAATTTCTGTTAATTGTGGACTCTCCAACTACTAAATGGATCACTTCGCAGAAGGAATCAAGCAATAAATGATTCATCTACAAGATCAAGTTTTTTTATGTTCCTTTTCAAAATAACATTAATTATTATATATTTTTTTTAAACTGCTTACCGCTATATCCCACACATGGTAGGGAACCTTGTGTTAAGATACTTCGTTCCGTATCCCAATATTTCCCAATGAATTTGAGGCATTGTGTGTAGAGTGGCAGAACTCAACGCCGCGCCTTGCCTTTTTACCAGAGCGAGGAAAATGACAACATTAAATATTTCATTTGAAAATATTAAATGTGTCATTTCTTCGAGTAGGGATCGAACCCATAACTTGTCACACGCTTGTTTCCCTTCGTCACTATAGGCACGTCAAAGTATTAAGGATTTTTTTTATCTAGGTATATTTATAATCTACCGCCACAACTTTTTTTTTTTGAAAATGTCTGGAGTGTATTGTGACTTTGCCGGGCTATTGGACGGAAGCTCTACATATTATTGTGAGGACACTCCTGCGCATCGTGCGTGGCGGCCCCAATTGTCTGATTGATCTTTATGATGTGCCCACGCCCCTGGCAATGTTCATCGAATAAATTTTCATATTACAAATATATATTTAATGCAGATAGTATAATAATTGAAAACAAATAAAAAATAGGAACCAATGATAATTTTAATGCTTGTAATATATACTTTTCGAAATATAATAATATGTCTTAATAAAGTAATATTGAGGCGATAAGACACCGTATATTAACTAACGTTATAATAACTGCTACATTAGATGAAGCCTAACATAATTTTTAGACAATAATTAGTATTTAAAATAATGTAATGCATGTTATTGTCTTACAAATCATAGAGACACCAAATTACCGATTTATCAGCCAAGCACCGATAAGATTGATTCACTTTATATTTCTATGAAAGAATTGTGACGAAAGCGTGACGAATGTATATTTTTTCAGTAAACTTATTTTTACCAAGTATTTTTAATAATTTCCTTAAATTTTCTTTAGATAACTTTATATATTTTAGTGTTTTGTTATTTTCTTGGTTTGTTCTTAGGTCGTATAGCTACGTAAACAATGATTTTACTTCTATAGATCTCTGATGTTAGCATTAAATCCACAATTAAAATTTTCTTGTAAAGCATTAACTATTTCTATACCACAAATTAATATGATTTATTAAATACATACTTTGCCTAAATAGTTTAACCATTAGTGATCATTATTAAAAAAATATTTAGTCATATCATCATAACTCATAAGTGCTATACACAAATTAAAACTAGATATATTTAGTATCTTATAAATTTTTTGTATTTTTATGAACTGTGAAAGAATAGCGCGAAATGATGTGCTACTGTGTAATGTTTTTCTTAGACTTCTCATTTGTATCTCTCTTAAAATGAACAACAGTTTCTTGTTTTGTTTTTAGCCCGATTATCACTTATTGGTATACGACATGCCTTTAATTAAACGATGCAACATTTGGGTTCAGATTTAAATGTTAAATTAGTTTTATATAATGCTTGTAATAGCTTAAAATATTTTCTGAAATGTAAACTATGAACCGATATTGATTTAAAGTGATTTTTAATGATTAAGGTAATGAATGATAACCGTCTTGTGTAAAAAGTTTAAAATGAAGTTTATTTAGTTTTATGTATAATTTTCATAATAAAAAAATACTAGGGCTATTCAAATGTTTATTATAAGTCCTAAATTCAAAATGTTATCTTTAATACTATTATATCTCATAGAATATATGTATATTTACATGTGTAAGTATATAAAGATATATATTTACCTGAACATTGTTATACACTGTAATTCATTCACATTAACGAATATCGTATTCTGAACTTATCATCACCAAGATTAATCAATCTAATATAGACACTTTTGAAGAATTTTATATTTCACACACACAAAAAGTTTCCAATGAGCCGCAATCTGCAGCGGAAGGCGTTCGTTGAATTGATTCAATTAGTCCACTCCTGCGCACTGTGACTAGGTCCTTATTCGCGGAGATGTTTTTCCATTGGAGGATCAAATGATACTGTCGTTGTAATCTTTTATCAACACTAGCTACATCGCCGAATATCTAAATGAGACAACTTGAGACAATGACTACGTGAACAATCGTCGATGCCGAATATCAATTGTAATTGACGGGCTCCTATCTAAATGCAACGATTGGTCGTAAATTATGTTTATTCTTGAGAAGTGTGCGATAAACAAATTTACTTTGTTTCTATATGCGGTTAATATTGAAATTATTTAACTAAATTACTTTCTCTTAATTATACAATTAATTGGTATGTTTGTTAATTATCTTTGAAATATTGAGAAACGGAGAAGCACAGAAGACTTTTAGATCTAATAAAGACCATTCAATCTCTCATAAAGACCATTTTAGTAAATGACGTAGGCTTAAAGTTTATTTGGTTTAGATATGGACATAAATTTTCTTTTAATAATAGATTAGTGTTGTTATAGGTTATTTTTTTATTTATCGCCAAAGATTATTCGTATTGTATATTTTTAATTTAACTCTAAATATTTGGAAACAAATACCTATCAATAATGTATAAGTAGTTACTTAAATTAAACCATTATTTTTATGTATACCTATTGACAATTATATAGTTAACAATCCCTATCTCCTTCCAATAGAGAGGGATTTAAAAGATTTTTTCATTTGCGTTTTTAGATTGTTAGTCATAAGTAATAAGGGACTAGACTAGAACTAGGAATAAGGTAAACCACCTATATTTCGTATAAGTATACAAATAAAAATTGAAAAATCTAAACATGAAATATCTACAACATATGATCATATCATTATCGTCTCATTAAAAAATGAACGCTTCTGTCTTCATTCTGCCTATATCAGCTCGATATATTATGCATTACTATGCATGTTGGAATCGAATTGTTTAGTTTCTAACAACTTTACCTGACTGTTACCTAGGTATTGCAGATATTTTATCTCTATGACACTAATGTTCTTCTATTTTTTAACTTGACGTCACATATATAGTAGGAGAGGCTGAGGGAGCATGGGAACTTAGTGTTAAGATACTCCGTTCCCTGAAAGACACTAATTGAAGCATTCCGTGTTGAGTGGCGGACTCAACATCGTGATTTGATGAATTGTTACCAGAACAACGAAATGAAAATATCAGTTTCTCGAGTGAAAATGGAACCTGTCGCGATTTTAATTGTCATTTATATGCAGTTTTTTAAACGACTTTAAGAAAGAGAAGAATTTAATTTAGTACCTACGTTCGTTTTTGCGTGTTTGTTACGTTATTTCTTTATGAATCTCTTTCTTTTCGTAAAAAAATTACGTTATAAGTGTAATACGTGCAACAATGGTGGTCCTGCGTTAATTTTATAGCAAAATTTCTCAACTAATTTAAAAAATCTAGTCAAGTGCCAATCGGGCTCGCCGACTGAGTGTAATACTAATTTAATTATTAATTTTATCAATAATCCAAAGTAACATTTTACAAATCTAAGTTTATTATTTTTTGCGATATGTTTTATATCTGCACTTACTGTGTCTGTGTCTTTTGTATTTTTGCTGAATTTCGCAAATCAAGATTAACGAGAAGTACATTAAGTAGATGATGATTTAGCTTGTTCATTTCCATATTATATTCAGAAGTATAAATGTCTGCTTTATTTAAGATAACAAGTTATAAAAAGAAATTTTCATTATATTTTTTTATTTAAATAGACATCTTTTTCTTAAATAGACATCATCTGCAATTACAATGCTTTAAAAGCATTGTAATTGCAGATGCGGTAACCATATTGACTATAGAATTTTTGTCCGAGATCTAGATCAATAAAGTTACTACTGGAAAGTTCAAAAGTACAAGTGCCTTAGAATTATTTTAGGTGCCAAGTAGATTATCTCCATCTACTTAGATGAAATGTGTTGATCCGCCGTGAATTCCTGTCGGAACTGGTAAAATAAGATAGCTATCTAAATTAGAAGACCTCATTCCACACAGCAAACCTCAATTCTCAATAGTTTCCTTGTATTTACCTCTCTTCTTTACCTCTTGTCTCAATAACTATAGTACCATACGTTTTGCCGTACCTATTACAAAGCTTTAGTATATCATACTCCTTTCATTTCTAATCTTGCCCCAAATAAGGTGACACCAATACAACATATCAGTCCATAGTAAATGAAAATTGGCCAAATCATATTCTCATATATACAGATGCATCGAAGCTTTATAAGGAATGCTGTGTTTCAAAAAAATGCTGAACGGAGAATTGTATCAACTTTTAGTCGTTTGCGCCTTGGACACCTGTACATGTCAGGCCACATTCACACAGTGAATGGTGACGGACCGGACCATGGAGACGGACGACGGTTCCCATTCTCATATCCTTTTCACCTGTCCTGAGTTAATTCATTCCTTATAAGATCTTCGTCGTCCCCTTAATGTACAATGTTTGTTTATGTTAGTAATTAGTTCCCTTTGTTATTTTAATGTATTGTTTTAAAATATTATGACTTATTACTAACCTTCTATGTTTATATTTGTATACATTAATTGTTTTGTTGTATGTGATGGCAATGCTTAAACTGGATCCTGTTAAACAGTTATACTTCTATTGTGTAAATTTTATTTTTTTACCATACAACCTCCTTTGTGTATTTTCCATTTAACGTGACATAGGCGAACTGATACTGTGCTTAACTGGCACGCTCGAAAAGCCTTAATTAAAGAATTGAACTGAACTAATTTTTGCAATTGATATAGAATCATCGTTGAGCATAAGTAATTTTTTTAAATTGAAAACATTAAAATAAATTGTTCCGCAATCGAGGAAAGTGATGATTGTGACATTAACATGAAACATTAAAATAACTTCAATGCTCATGATGCTAACGTTCTGACCCGTCAGTAATGTAAGCAGTAGTCAAGTCACATGTAACGTCAAAGTGACACGAATTTTACCGCACTTTGGTACGCTATGGGCGCTATTTTCAATTCCAAAAACGGGCTAAAATAAAAAAAGTAAACTGAAATAGTTTAACATAAGCCATTTTCCGAATTATCAAAATAATAGAAACGTTTCTACTGCTAACGTAGGGTCCGATTTAGTAAGCGCGCCAACATCTGTCAGCTGCATTAATAATTGGAACGTCCGTACTGTAAGCACTAGTCAATTAACATGTGACGTCAAAGTCAACAAATTTTACTGAATCTGTGTTACGCTATGTCCGCTGTTTTGATAATTTGGAAAACGGCCATAAGATGCCTAACTTAGAAAAAATAATAATGACAACTGACAACTCTGATTAATTAAATTTGACATGTGACAGTTTTGACTTTTATCATAGCGTTTGCGGCTTTTTGCCCCTATAATAATAATATTTTGGTGTAAACAATTTAGTTAATATATTAATGTTTAAAATAAAGTTTTTATAAATGAAGATGAACGCTACTAGTTTGTATGTTTCTACTTGTCGCTTAATAATTCTTGCTGATGCTGCGGATAAAAGTTCGTGGACAGACTTGTTTCGTTTGGTCCCTTATTTACGACAATCGTTATCGTGTACTGTATGTGGAAATTTATTAAAGGAACCTTATACTCCAACAAGTTCTGGTTGTCAACATCACGTGTGTAAAAATTGTAAAGGTGGTAGGAAAAAACTTAAACCTTCGTGTACTTGGTGCAAAGACTATGAAAACTATACTGAAAATTTACAGTTACGAATACTTTTACAATGTTATAAAAAACTTTGTGAATATTTTATGGGAACTGATATATATAAAATGTTATTAGAAGAAGATGAAATAGCAGCAGGTGTAAATGGAGGCACAGTAGCAAGTTCAGGTTTAATAGATCTTATACAGGAAGGCGCGGGGTTTAATGATGATTATAAAAGTACTGCAGGTCTTTCAAAGTCTGCCTATAGCATATTACCTTGTGTTTATACTAACTCTGCATCAACACAAACACAAGCAGCATCATCAAGTAATTCTGATTCAAGATCAAATAGTAAAGATTCACCGAATTCTAGAGCTATTTCAAATGGGTCCCCACTTTACTCTGTTATGTACGCAGGTTCAGGAAATAAAATCACTATCAAAAGGAAAGCAGTTGATGAGATAGATTCATCACAGACAGAAACTAGTCCAAGAGAAGGCAAAGTATGTATAAATAAAATATAAATATAAATTTACACAATTTGTTACAGAGTTAATGTGTTTTTTAATTTCAGTCAAATCAATTAGGATTTAAGAAACCATCAAATAGGTCTAGAAGCTCAACTAGCAGTAAGAGGAAAGGGTGTAGATGTGGTAATGCCACTGCTACACCTGGTAAATTGACATGTTGTGGGCAAAGGTGTCCATGCTACGTAGAAAGCAAACCTTGCACTGAATGTAAATGCAAAGGTTGTCGAAATCCTCATAGACCAGATGGATTGAAGGTAAATAAGTAATGTTTTTTACTTCACTTTGCATTCTGAAGAAGAGATGGAGGGAACTTAGTGTTAAAAGACTCTGTTCCCTATACTCTTCCCAAATTTTGAATTGTATTGTATTTTAAATTACATAGATTATAATTATTTTTATACCAAACATTGCATTTTTTTCCCCCACAATTAAGAATTGAATTCACAACTGTTGCTTACAATTAGATTTACACATACCCAACTAATATTATTTTAATAAATATATTTTTTAATGTTGCTTATTACTAACTTTACCTACTTATAATAAATGTGCAACTGATGCAAAAATTGCAAAAATCCTATATTGGTAGTTTATTAATGTGGCAAGGCCCAAAATAGTAATTTTTATAATTTTTATCTATCTTTCCATTTCTTATAACAACAACAGCTTACTATTGATTTAAATGCAAATTCCACTATTATGTTTTGGCAATCTTCCTTTTATATATAGTGTTGGTTTTCTTTTAATCGCAAGTTAAAACTATTCAGTTTTACAAAATCTAAATTTTTTTAATACATTTCACTTTTTAAGATATAAGTAAATAAAATAGTATTTACATTGGTAAAGCTGTGAACCTAGTTATAGGTTTCCTTGTCATAATATATTTTTAATAAAATGATAATCATTTTAAATTATGTGTTGTTATGTTATTTTTTTACCTTTTATGTTTATTTTATTATTGAAACTAACTCAACAATATAAATTCGTTTCAGGTTCGACCTCACATACCTCAACTAGATACATTTCAAATAATGAATTCAAATCCTGACAGCTCTCCATCATGTTCAGGCTCTATGGATAGTTTAGATACAGATACACTCACAATAGATGCTATGGAGGAATCTCTCACTTTTACTTCCGAATTAAAGTCATCTAATATAAAAGGTATATTTGCAGTATGAAAAAGGAAAGCAAATGTTTTTTTTTTCAAATTTTTTTTGTATTCTGCAGATAGCAGGGTAAGCAGAAAAATTTGGGAACATA
Source organism: Eueides aliphera (assembly GCA_035584415.1). Taxonomy (NCBI): domain Eukaryota; kingdom Metazoa; phylum Arthropoda; class Insecta; order Lepidoptera; family Nymphalidae; genus Eueides; species Eueides aliphera. The sequence goes on from JAXGGP010000002.1 coordinate 11,303,149, forward strand.
GTGACACTTTTCTATTCCTAACTTTCAGCCAATTTTGAGTCATTGTGTGTTGAGCCACACTTTGCCTTATAACCAGAGCAAAAAAATAAAAATAATTAATATTTCATTTGAAATAATTTTTAATAAATATTTAAATATTTAATTTATTTGAGTTTGAGACCCACAACTTGTCGCATTTTGAGTCAAGTCTTTAAACAAGTTCATTTTACAATATTTTTTTTTATAGAAACTTAGTTCTGCATTTATTCCTGCATTAATAGAACAGAAGCCTACATAGCATATTAAGTGGCAGAATATATCAATTCGTTTTGTTAGTAAAGTAAGGAAATAATTTAACCCACTGTAACACTGCACCACAAACGACATATTACATTCAATTACATCTGTGTCAAATTCATTATTTCTACTTCTTCAATCTGGTAAAAAATAAAAGAAAGGAATTAGGTTACATTTAATTAAAAGCACATTTTTCGACGATATTGCATATAAATATATATGCTATCTTACTTTGATTACAGTCTACACCAGTCAATTACAAGAAATATCACCATTACTACCAGCCACAATAATGATGGACGAGGAGCTACCGGCGTCACCTGACGATGAATTAAGTTCGCCACACGAGTATACAGCGTGTTCTCCTAAAGATGAACCTGAAACATCCCCACAATCCACTCACGAAACAAACAGTGATATAGAAGTTGATGTATGACAACAACTTTCTATTGCAGGTGACTAGATTTTGTTTATCATTAGTAGAATATGTAATTTTCGCACAATTATAATTAAGAAAATATATATTTGAATCATATAGATGCAAATAAAGCAATCCCCATTTCTGTCATATTTGTAGTAATTATAGTAACTTTAAAAAAATATATTTGGACTATATATGATATATCTGTGTAGTTTTAGAACTTGATTATTTATGCAAAAACATTGAAGAAATTATTAGATATTGCTGTTTACATGAAAAAAAGGATGATGATTGGTGATGATGATGATTGCTGTATTAGCTTATATATGATTCATTTCACTATTGCATAGTATAAAATAAAGTGCCTCAATAAGCTTTTGTATAAGTTTAAAAGAACCATAATGAATTTTGATGTGTTTATCATAACATAATTGATTGATGTGATGGCAAAAACGGTCAAGTGCGAGTCGGACTTGCCCACCAAGAGTTACAAATCTAAAATATTTTTCTTTAATATCAGCTTAAGTTTAAGAAAAATGTTGACAGAAAATTACATTTATGATTTTGAATAATACAGGTCCTATTCATCCATTCAGTCAGTAATATACTCATTGATTTTATTCTCAATGTCATCAAATTTAACAAAGAGATTTTTAAATATACTTTTTGGGAAATAAGAGATAATAAAACTTAAGGCATTGCAATATATATTTAGAGAGGAAGCTTTTAAATATTTTTTTCTATATATATAAACTTGCTCTTGGTACTGCTACATTATAGTATTCATTTAAGTACGAAAATTATGTGTCTCTACTAATGATGTTTTAATTTAATGTTATGTTCACTTAGTGTACTAGTCACTTGTACTTCTTGGTCTTTATAGTAGTTAAAACTAATTTTTTATAAATTAAATTATTATTTACCATAAGCTAGTGTTTTATAGTGTAAATATGAGAAATTCCTTTATGCATACAGGAAATTATATAGACCTTTTATTCACAAGGGTTACACATATTTTAAACTTTGACTGATACTTGAATAATGAATGGGAGTGTTAATTTTTTTTTGTTGTAATTATTATTGGCATCATTTTAAAAAAATGTTAAAAATCTATGAAATATATGATATGCATGTATTTTTTACATTTGTATGTTTTTTTTTAATAATAATTGATTTTAATTCCATACTCTATATCCAATATATTTATTTAAAAAAGAAAATATTGACAGTACGATCTGTTGTAGTCTATGATTGGATTTACATAATCCATAAACAAAATCATATATGGAAAACAATATTAATCGTAAATACATTTTGTTAGCTATACAAAACGAATTAAGGAATCTCTTAAATTAAAAGTAAATAAACTGTATTGAGTCACGGCAATAAATTGTTGATCATAATATAAATAAAAAAATTTTTTTTTTAATCATTTCATACTTGTTCAATATTTTTTGCTATGATATTTTATAGAGTTGCACACAAACAAAATATAATAATTATTATTATCTTATGATACATTAATTTCTATTGGCTTTCGTATTTTAAATCATAAAAATTATGATCTACACTATAGAAGGTAAGAAATTACAAACTTCAAAACATATTTTCATACAAAGAATTTCAATTGTAAAATCTTATTAAACTATATAATGTCATTTACACGCTATCGTTTATGAACAAAAGTATAAAAAAAACAAAGGCCAAGTTGCTATTCTTGTTACAACTTTACACTACATAGAATACTTCTATATAAATCGATCATTTTATATCGTACTTATTATAATTACAAATAGTCTTAAGCATAAAGGTCAGAGCAATGTTTCTAAATTTTGCAATTTATATATCGATTTCTTTTTCAGCTTCACACTGTATCTCGCACAGGGCAGGGTAGACAGAGGGAACTTGGGAACCTAGAGTTAAAGCACTCCGTTTCGTTCCCCAATTTCCGCCATATAGAGGTTGGTTGGCTTGGTGTATGAAGTGGCGGATGTTGAAACCGCACTTTACCTTGTTACCAAAACAAAGAAATGAATATTAAATATTTAATTTCCTCGAGTGAGGATCAAAACCACAACCCATCTCTTACAGTCACACGCTTGTGCCCATGCGCCACGACAGGCCTCACCTATATTATGTGTTTATATAAATGATAGTGCAACAATATACCTATTATAAAATGAAATATGTGTATATAAAAACATTTTGTAAACATTACCTCTGCTATTGCCCAAAATAATTTATACCAATACAATTATTTAAAAATTCATTATATTAATACAAAGTGCTTTTGAAGAACCTTTAGAACCTAAAAATTTATTAATTTTCCATACAAAAATAAACTGTTCTATTTGTATATCAATGACCGTCTAAGTTTTATATAGAATCATGTATACTACAGTTCCTTAGACGCTTCGACTGACACTGAGGTGTACAGATTTAAATCTCATGATTAATGTTTTGTACGGACTTTCAATATGTGTATATAATACTTAGTTCACAAGTAATAAATATTATTTGATAATGCTGTTTCATATGTCATTGTAAGCTCAGCCAAAGACAAATTGTAATAAATCTATATATACATTATGTATTATATGCCAATAAATATACAATAATGAGATGAATAATAATTATTAAAATGTTGCTCTTAGTATAGATATTTGACTCCAATGAATACTTTGTATGCATTTGTGTCAACTACAAGTGAATCTGTGATATTCTATCACCGATATTAACTTTTCCACTGTTCATAAATGTTTTGGCGTTATCACAAAGCACTTAAGTACAAATGAAATTGTATATGATGATAATCGTACTTTTAAATTGTGAAAAATAACTGTATTATTATAATTATTAATGCCATTATTGTAATATGTGAATGAAATAAATCAAAGTATTTTTGTTATATATGATTTTTATTTAAAGCGATGATCAGTTATTATTTAAAAAAAATTATCAATTAATAACATTCAATTTAGGTAACAGCTTACGTTGATATGTTTGTACTTTTCTCTGAATTTTCTGTTTCTGAAATTTCTGATTCATTTTCACTGGATTTTTTATTTAATTGTAGACACGTCTCTGTATTCCAAATTCTATCGAACTCGTACTTTAAGGTTTTTATAAGCGTAACTTCCGAAGTAATCAGTGTATTATCTCTATTATGATTCAATCGACTTACTTCGTAGTCCAAAGAACCCATAATAGCTACAGCATCAGCACAATTTGCATCGATAAGTACAAATTCATGTTCTAATCTGATTTTAGGGCGAATTATTTTAACTTGTATGCCACAAACGATAAATGAATGTACATTTCTTACAGTATCTGTATTGTGCACTATAATTCGGACTTGAGCGTAATTTTTTTCACGTTTTTGTACGTTAATTAGACATTTTGACATAGTGTCGCTGTTCAGAGTTGGCATGCATATATCGACAGTTTGGCTGGCGTGTGCGATCATATAATAAATGCAAAAAAGATTGTTCAGACCCACTTGCTTCTTTTCTTCGTCGTGTGCTCCATAAAGTAAAACTTCGTTGATAGCGTCACTTTGTTTGCTTTTGCCAACGATGCTTGAGAGTTTTATCATGGTATGTGATAAGATTCCAGCCAAGAATGACGAACCTCCAAATATAAACGACTTCAAATTTACGCTGCTCATTTTCAATTTGTTAATATACTTCCGTCAAATTAGATCTTGCACGTTTATTCACTAAACTATGAATGTGTCAAATAGATTTAAATTTAATCTACCTGCAAATTTGATTTTGTATATAAAATATCGCAGGTACAGATTTATAACTAGGTAGTTTTTTGTGTACAGTTTGAACAAAATTATAGTGTAAGTATCGTACCGTACTCAAAATGAATGCGAGTTATATTTATAGTTAAGGACTCTTTTGAAATCAGCATGATTTTTAAGAAAAAAAATTGACATTAAAGTCAGAAATTTTGATTATTTATCCGTTTTTATAGTTTTGTTTGTTTATTGAAGAATTTTTTACCGTTTGGCTGTAGTATAATGCTAATAATATAATGTCAGAAGAACCCTTAAGAAAATCGGGCCCACGCAAAGATGTCGACAAACGAGAACCATCGAATTCTGTTGAGGCTTCAGGGGATGCAACTCCTAGGAAAAAACCATCACGATCAAAAAGCAAATGTAGAATACCCAAAAGTTTACGCTACGACTTGGAAAATGCTTTAGTAGGAGTAAGTTAGACTATTGTCAATATAGTATAGAATTAGTGCATACTTAATATTCTACTATATTTAAAAAAGACATCTTTGCATACGAAAAAATATTTCTTTAACATTACCAATGTTAATTATTTAAAGCGATGATGTATTCTTATTTTTTAAAATTATTTTTCAGTTATGCGATGTATGGTTTGAAGAGATTAAGCCATACTTAGTGCGAAATAATATTAAAATACATTTACACAACGACACTGGCGACGGTAGCGGAGATCGCGGTCTTGTTACTGACAGTTGCTCCCACCTTGATCCAGGTAGATCTGATGTACGAGCCTCTATCAGCTCTGCTACTTTATTAGTTAAAAAAATAGTAAAATGAGTGTGTCTGTAAACACAATGGAATCGTGAGCTTAATCGACATTCGACGGAATGTTTAGGTATTTATTAAACTACTAATAATACTTTCATTTCTTTGCTCTGAAGGTATATTTTGTATTAAATTGCGAACAAAAAACCTAATATCTATCACTTTCTTTCCTTATATTACTCGCGTACTCTTAATGAGATATAAAATAAAAATAATTACAACTTCACGATGTCTGCCGCACGTGGTAGAGTAGGCAGAGAGAACTTGGGAAATTAGTGCCAAGACACTCTGTTCCGTTCCCCTCTTTTCGACGAATATTGAGTTGCGTGTTGAGTGGCGAAACTAAACGGCCCTCTTTGCCATGTTACCCGAGTAAAAAAAAGTAAATAGTAAGTAGGTATATATTTAATTTCTTCATGGGGGGATCGAACCCACAACCTGTCGCGCTTTCAGTGATACTCGTGTGCACTGCGACAGGCGTCATTAAAATAAAAATTATTGCAATGTTATTCTTCAATATAAAGATTAAGCTCACATTTACATATATTATGATTCTTCCCCAAGCCCCTCACACCAAGAAGCTAACAAACATTTTGATTTCTGTTTTAGAAGTGACTGTATCTCGTCACGCTCCTTCCGTCTATAATTTCGATAGATCTCGAATATTTATATTATCAACATTACATGCAATTCTTTTCTGTCTGTCATACCAACTTAAGTCCCATCGTGAGCGTGATTTGCGTAATAATAAACCTTGTAATATTTATAAAATATCCTGGTATAATAGCGTCATCAGCACACGAATGTGAGCTATGCAGACTATTGTTCAACGCGGCCAACAGTATTGAAAGCGCAGCGTCGCAAGCCGCCACCGCCACAGCCGTCAGTCGTTGCGGCAGCTACTCAAACGCCGGTATACAAATTTAAACATATACCTATTACAAAAAAAATTACAATATGTACCTTTTTAAGCTTCACATTTTAACCCCCACTTGGCAGGGTGTAACTTGGAAACGTAGTATTAAAACACTTCGTTCCGTTCTCCAAATTCCACCGATTTTAAGGCATTGCATGTGGAACGGTAGAGAGCAAATAAATGATTTCAATATACTACTTGCTACTTGAATTTTTTTCAATTTCCTCGAGTGATTGAATTGCATACAGAACCCGTAGCCTTTATATTGCAACTCGAAAGACTACGGGTACTCTTGTGCCTCTAAACAACGACATACTTTAGATAAGTATTTAATGTTTCTTATTCAAATTATAGCAATGTAGATTTTGTATGTCGACTTTAAACGACTTTAAATTTATATAATATTAATATTTTTTGAGTTTTATTAATTGTTTTCAGTATAAATGGAAGAAAGAAAAGACGCAAAAACGAAGAAAATGCCATGAATCGGAACCGCGGCAGCCAATACCTCGTCTGTGTAACTCTTATAACGTACCGTTATTATTTACTAAAGAAAAAAACACAAATTTCATAGAAAACTTCTATTATCGAAACAATCAGGTGGGTCCTTTTTTTATATAACATATAACAAAAAAGATCGGAAGAACTTTCCCATAAATTCGCCAGATAAAAGCCATTGTATATTATAATATTTACAGTCAGTTATTATTACACTGTATCACGAAGGTTTCTTGTAATTATGAGTTTCAATTTCTATGAAAATGGTCCAGTAACGTTAATGGTACCCACACAATATGTAATTCATATATACTAACACATTTACCTATCATATTATAAAAGGGTAGGTAAATTAATAAAGTAATTATAAATAATATGAGTTTGAACCTTTATGCTTTAAAGCAGTGCCTTTCTTTTTGATGTCGTATATAGGAAACCTATAGCTATGGTAATTTACAATCGAAATTTATTACTTTTTATAAACTCTAATTGTATTAGGAAAATAATAGAATTTCCGGCAGAAATTCAGTGATAACACATTTATTAAAAAATATATAAAAATTTCGTTTTTTGTTTGCTTACATAAATATACCATGTACGCAAACAAATTTTCATAAAATATCATGCACCAGCACTTCTTTGAATCCTCCAAATACTCCATAAAATGTATTCTTTTATCTCTGTCACTATGATGTATTTTTGATATCATCAATGCCTGTTAAGCTACGATGCCATCTGGCGCCAAGTCTTGCAAATATGGAGGATAGGATATAGGATACCTATATAATTTTGTTTTTGGCCAAAAATACAAGAACAAGCAATAAAGTGTGAACAGGTGCATTATCGTGATGTTTGCTGCGAAAGAAAATTATGATAAAGCCAATTAATCAGTAACTTGCCTGTAATTCGGCGATCATTCTTACACATATCTTCATCGATGGTGGATGTGGAGGTATCCGGTCGTATCGCGCCACTCGTATATTCTTGGCTTGCTCAAAGCAGACTTACCGTACGCTTTTATTAATATATCCCACAGATTGTTATATTTTATTAGCTATTTTACGTTAGATAAACTACAAATTCTTTGCGACTAAATTCTTATTGCAGACAAAGTAATCAACAAATTTAGTTCCTAGTGTATTTAAGTTACTGCTTTTTATCTACTCTTGTGCGACATGGTCATAGAAAATAGATGTTGATTAAATTATGCATTGTTAAATTAGCAGCATCCAAGATAATAATTAGCCCAGGGCGCTCACAGTTCTCGGTCTGTCCTTGGTATAAAGCTTGAAAAAAAAGATTCGGAGAACGATTTTATAATGACATCTTAATTTTCTTAATAGCAGTTAATATTAAGGAAGCCGAAAATGAAACACGCGACCACTCAAACGGACACAGTGTACTGTGGGAAACAAAAACCTCCACAGAAAATACTAAAAACAAACTGCACAACATCAAAATTGTCTCCGTCTCCTGATCCACATAAAGAAAATCAACATGACAAGGACTATCCACTATTTTCAGATGTAAGTATTATTTTATGTTTTTGTTAATTATTTGATTAATCTATTATTATACTAAATTTAAAAATGTATAAAAATTTTACGGAGCCGGATTTGAGCCCGCGCCTCTTAAACGGTTTTCAAAAGGCGCGGGTTCAAATAGTGCTTCGTTAAATATTATATGTTTTTAAAATTAGTATTTTTCTTTCACAAGTGTGGAATAACACTTTAAAAACAGTAAAAATAATCTATTATTGTCGGTATTTATTATTGTGGTTAAACTGTAATAACGTAAGAAAAATAACAACTACGATAAGAAAGGAATGAATAAATATATATAAATACCTATGTGAATAAATAGCTAATAAAAGATTTGTTTTTAGGAGATTTAATATTAACATTTGCAATAAAATACTTAGTACCTAGTAATATTATATGGAATCTCGCGCCTTATTAAGATCATTTATAATACCTAACTATTCGAATTTTGTCGAAAGGCATTTTTTGTTTCGTATAGTCATTGTGTTTTTTATTAATAATGTGTATTTGATACTTAATCGTAATCAATAATTTATTACATTTATGTAATATAATTAGAATTAAATATGTCACTTTTTGATATATTTTTTCTTTTAAAATAATGTATATGTACTTTTTTAGAAAACATATATAAATTTCACCCCGTGAGTAACTGTGCGTGAGCGTCGATATGTACTGGGGCAAAGAATTATTTAAATGAAGCTATAAATAAATTAATAAATAAACATTATATTTTTAGTTCTGGTTATAAGAACCGCGCGGCGTTGAGTTCCGCCACTCAATATTCGATGTCTCAAACATTTGGGGAGTAGTGGGGGACAGCGTATCTTAACACTACGTCCCTCTGCCGGCCCTTTCTTTGCTGGATACTGCATTTAGCTATAATATGTATTCTATTGTAATTTTATTGTAGGTTACTTATATTCACTCAGAATATGTATTAAAGTCCTTTTTGAGCATTGATATCTACCACAATATCATCAGTAAAGACATCTTTTTTTTTTAAATTTATATGTCCAAATTTTAAGTAAATAATACATAGTAGGTCCTATATATTAGTTTATTTAATTAATCTGTTGACATGATTATTATTTTTTCAGGACATCATCGACTTTATAGCTAAGAAACATGACAAAAAGTTACAAGTTCTATTTGTAAGTCCAAGAAAAGATTATTCATCATCAGTAATAAATTTATGTGTACCTCCAAATTCAAAAAGAGCATGTAGCGGTTTTTGTAAAACGCCTCCATGGAGATAACTCTGGTTAATTTTAAATATTATTTCAAATTTACAAGTAATATTCTATTAAGGAAGACTCAACGCAATTTTTTCTTAAACTAGCACTTGAAAAATAGTTTTGAATGAATAAATATCGACTTATTTCTAAAAATAGATTTATGATAAATATATTTTTATAGCCTTATAAATAAAGTATCTTTCCTTCATATCTCTCTTTATTTTGCTTTTGTTATTAATGTAAATATCTAAGCTAAATGGAAATAGATGTATGGTTGCGATTCGGTTAATATGTTATTTGTTTATTAACTAAAACGTGAGAGTTTCTTTGCAATTGTCTTTGTAATACTTGCTTATCTAGATTCTCTAAGCTTTCACAAGACATTGCCATGCATCGTTAGACAGTGAATCACATTTTATATAAACACATTAATATAATTTATATATCAGTATTTGTTTAATGTAAGGAAAAAAATATCACTCGCACACGACACTTTTTATTGGTATACAACTTACATCTACTCCTTATCTTACGACTCTTTACAAAATTACAAGACATACTTCGACAACGATACGACTATAAAAGGCAGTACAGTGCGTGTTTACACACGAATAAAATAATTTACAAAAAAGCAGTCGAAAAATATACATCACACATATTAAATACCTAAATAAATAAGTTACACTTCACCGAGCTTCGATCGCAACCGCAGCATCTGGCCGCCGTCCGGTTGGGTCGACGCACGCTCTTTGGATCTGAGAAGAGTTTATGGAATGTCCACGCGTTACATTTACAACTTGTTGGTCTAATTCGTATGTTTTACGTAGTCTGTTTCATAGTACGCGGTTGCGCCGTGCGCGCCCTTCCGGTCGAGCGCGCGCACGCGCACGAAGAGGAACGCGGCCACTAGCGACGCCACCACCAACACTAGCAGCAACATCACGAGACCCGCCACGAAAGACGGCACCGACATGCAGATCGTTTCCGGGTCTGTGGCGGGAGACTGGATCACAACAGTTTCGTTAGGTGCAGCGTTGTTCAATGCGAAGTTTACGTCACCTGGTGCGACCACTTGGATTATTCTGCTTGTATTGACATCTGTCATTTCTTGAGCATCACGCTTATAAATTCGCTGTGGAGACGTTTCACGTCTTCTTCGTATTCCGACTAAGCTTTCTGGCAAGTCTTCGACAGAACGCGGGCGTCCGCCTAAAGTAACCAGGTTTCCATGGCCCTCATCTTTCCTTTTAACAGTGTTATATATTCCACGACGACCAGGTGGAGGAGGTGGCGGTAAGTTGACGTCATCCTCATCTCGGACGGGAGCAGGAGACGACGGACTAGGTGCGTTAGGAGTCGATGAAACTTGTGCTTGTGGGGGCGGCACTACATCATCTCTCTTCTCTGAATATGCACCCACGGCGTCGGCTGGATGTCGTGGATCAGGGAAAGCCGGCGGTACTCCGTACTCAGCGTGTGGCGCAGGTGGAGGTGGGCCGTATTCTCCGTGCCCTCCATTAGGTAATCCGTACTCGCCTGCACTCAAAGCGTTTCCTCCTAATAATGGTACTCCGTAGTCAGCACCTAGTCCTCCACACTTAGGCTCTGGACAATTATACCGACATACCTGAATTACACATTGGAAGTGAACATTCATAGAGTCGGGGAATTTAAATGCTTGGAAATAAGCAAATGACACGACCGATGCCGATGGTCCGAAATTCTTTATTTTTTGGAATTTGCTCATAATTTTAGGCCTTACTACGCATCCATACTGGTCTACTAATTGAATAGGAGCTCGCTTGCCATCGTGAGCAACGCAATTTCTTACAAGCATATCGAATTTATTTTCATCGTCTTTGATCGCTAGAACCATAGTCATAGTTTGACCAATCTTAACTATGCCCGACACTTCTGAGGCCCAAGGTCCTTTGCCAACTTGGATTTGCATCCAACATTGCAAGTTGTCTCCAAGAAAGTTAGCTGTTACAGCGTGTAACATATCAACTTGGAATGGTCTGAATGTTACGGCTTTTTCGTAATAGTCGTACCACGTACATCTAAGTTTTCTCGCTTGGTCCCATACTTCTTGAACGTAAGGATCATATTGAACTATAATTGTATTTTCGACGTATGATCCACTAGGTGTAGGACTGCCGTAAGCTGCAACGTTGTGATTAGCAGAGCTGGCCATACCACAACTATTTAGGAATATTTCGAATGTTGCACTTAAGTGTCCTGTACCTGGTTTTAAATGCATACAATGAGGGTCACTATAAAAGCCTTTTGAAAATATCATACCGTAAAATGGTCTATCAAATTCTATATTGACCCGCATATGAGTCTTTTCACATTGTACTTGAAGATGTTTAATTTTAGGACTATCAGGTGTAGCGAGAGGCCAAGGGTCGTCTGTGTGTGCTGGAGGTAGGGGTGGGCCATAGGCGCCGCCTCTGTGTTCTAGAGGCAAAGATGCCGAGTCGACGGGAGGTTCGCATATCGCGTCCTGAAATTAATAAAAATATATATATTATAATTTATTTTGTAACATATTTTTTATATTGAAGTTTATATTCGTGTTTGGATATATAATAAAAATAAATAAAACAATTTTTAAAAACCAAAAATATAGTAGAGTATGTTGGTATCTTGTGATAGTAAGCTATTAAGCGTAATGAATGCATCGTTGGATAGAGCACATTCCAGCGGCGCGGGCGCGTCGCACTCTAGTTGGCGGCACGCGCGTGCTCTCTTCCCGGCATTTCGCGTTTGCTTCTTTCCGACTTTCTACACTGACGGATACCTCGCAAGATCAATTATAATATTAATCAGCGCAATCATACCACTAAGATGAGTTCCGCCGGCTTTCTACATGTTTTATGAATATCAAATTTTGTCTTAAACTTTTTCTTATAGGTACAAATATATTTCATTATAAATATGCGTATGTACTACCTATTTTAGTAAGTTAAATAAACTTGAGGCCTGTCGTTGCGCAGTGACAGGTTGTAGGTTCGATCCCCACTCGAGGAGATGAAATATTTAAAATTTAAAGTTAAATATTTAATGTTTGTATTTCTACGCTCTGGTAACAAGCCAAAAAATACGAATATCATAAGGATATTAAATAGTATGTGTGTACCGTTTGCGTTTACCGCTTGAAGAATCTAGTCAAAGACGCTTGTCTTTAAAAAAATTAAGAAATTGAAAGAAGAAAAAGGGGATTAGAATTGGAAAAATATTTGAAATATGAATGCCAATAAAAATGTTTGAATCTTGGAGCAGTGCTCACTGTCGTATTTTCTAAACCGGTTAGAAATTACATCCACTGCTCGAGATCGCGGAGGAAAGCGCCGGACTTGCACCAGCATGCGCAATTCTAAAAAATAGCTTTCTTTACTTGCAAATAAAGAAATATTCTTACCATGACTTAGCTACAGTTATTGTAATATCGAAAGTTGAAATGAATTTCAAAAGCGAAAATTTAAAGTCGTTATATGAATATATTTTAAATATGTGAAAGCGTTATAATATTTTGTGCGTGAAGTCAACCTAATATGGCTTTTATAAGTATTTTATATTAAAACTTAATATGGCTATTATATGTTATACATTCATTGGGGTTGCTGTCATGTTATTGCTGTTTGATATTTATTTTACAAAGAGGACCGTTCCTTTATTATGATATAACCCTTTTTACTTTTTGTTTATCTAGCAATATTTTTGCAATCTCGATTTATGAATATTAAAGCAACTATGTATAGAAATACACATGATACCATTGAATGTCCAGTGTATAACTGTTTGTCATCTTACGAAGAGCAATCGAGTGCTGTTAATGTTGTACGTTATACCGCAGAAATGTTAACACATCCATTTTTACCGTTTGCCATTCTATGTAACAGAAGATTTGATTTTTAAAATCTAATTTTATATAGCGTAGTTAAAAAAATAACTATGAATGATGATGATTAGAAGAGTTTAATATAAAATTCAAAAATATTTTTGAGCCTATGTAAACGTATTATAATATGTAGACAATGAGAAATGCTACCTGTCTTTCATCACACTTGTAATGAATCGGTCAAGTGCGCAAACGTCAGATTAACTTGGCTTGCGCAGGTGAAAGTCCCTTCTTTACCCACATCCGTTTCCAACGAACATGGTCCCGGTTATAACTCGTAGCTACGAAAATATTGGCTTAAGGTTCCTTCTTTTTCTTATTAACTTAAAAGTTAGTAGATACTAAAGTTAAAAACTCTAAAAAGTGCGTATTGCAATGAAATATTACATATAAATTTAAATATAAAAATTGTAACAGCATTTAAAACTAAATTGTTTTGTGACTTATATAACGCATTTTTATATCTGAACTGTCATATAAAATATTTAATTTACAGGTAAAGGTCATCCGTAAGACCGGAACTCCTTAATATTTAGATCACAGAAGAAAGTTTTTAAAACCGGATTTTTATTTTTATTCACATTGTTGTGAATGTTACGAGGTAAATGACGTATGACAGAAGTGTACTTAAGTCATACTTTCATAATAAGAAATTGAAGAATATCAAATTTGAATAGTGAATTTCTTTATCGAAATAATAACTAAAAATATATTAGATGTATGGAAAAAAAATAATAAAGTTTTAATAACTGTTTACTCTTTGGTTACTAAATACCTATAGGTAAGTAAAAATGCGTATCTGTTTCATAGGAATATTCTAAATTTGTTTTTATTATCTATATAGTTATCATGCCTCTGACCGTGAACTTTGCGGCGACCCGAGGAAGTGCGTGATTACTTTCACCATTCTAAGTTTCATTTTCATTTCCCTTATACTACCTGCAGTCGTGTGGGTATAATAATTTTTAAATTAGCATTGAATATTTGTGTATTAAAAATTAATAATTGATAATCATAAAACACTTGAAAATAAAAGCAAGCAGTTTGTTGTTTTTTTAAGAATTCTGGACAATTTGCTATAAAAATACAAAAATATATATGAATATTTGTCTATGTGTGTGTAAGCGTGTGAATGTTTTACTTCATTTCTTAAAGAGATATCCAATAAACGAAAGTGATCCGTTATTTATACTTTCTATGACAAAATGCTTTCTAACACGACGTAGCAAATCTTCCCTCAAACAATACACACACGTCATATGTATGGACCTATCATTTAAGAAAATATTTTCTCGTACAGTTATCATACTTATTCCCCTTAATGCGTGGTCTTATAACGTTTCGTGTACATTTTCCGCCTATTAGTGATCTTTATAAAGTTTTCGTTCGTTCTTTAATTCACTTGTGTTTTAACTTTTTATGACATTTTTTATTTGAGTAAAAGTCAATTATTTGAAAAGATATCAGATATAAACATAAATAAATTTGTTTCAAATTAATTACTTATTATTAACAACATATTCGTTTATACGAAGTCAGAACAAAATTACTCAAACAAAACTCTTGCATCATTGATACCAAATTTTGCTTACAGTGAAAGTGTGAACTGAGAGGGGAGTACTCGTAATCATTTTAAATGTCACGTAAATGTAGTTATCTGTAGTTTCTCATAATGTACTGTTACGCAAATAATCGTCAATAAAAATATATCTAAAGCGACAATGTAGAAAGCTCTTACGCGATCCTTTGACATAACAAACTAAGTAATAATTAAACAATGGATATACTTAGTTTTATAGGTTATTTTCAACAAGTTTCTATATATGGGTATAAATAAATTCCATTGAATCGGTGTTTAGTGGATGCGCTAACGGAATCATTAGCCTACTTGTTGGTAAGGCGAGCGGAAAAAGCTGAATAATGTAGGAGCGTAACGCGAAAATGATACGATGTATTTATACGTCTTAGTAACGTACGTTTCTATACGTATAAAAGTATTAAATGTTCGCTAGAAATATGTGAAAGTACGTAAAAATACCAAACACATATTAAGGATATGTAAATATTCATATTAAATAAATAACTAGTGTCCACTTTTCCAACAAAAAGAATGTTTAGGGCGTTTAGAAGCCACGTTCATCGCGCGGTCTAAGCACTTACTCTCAACTTAAAGACCATTTGTAAGCAATGTTCAATATATATGTTTTGTTACGGCAAGTCATAAGATTTTAAAAGATTTCCGTGTTATATTATTGGCAACCGTCGTGACTGTTTTCACATTTTCTATTTATACTTTTGGCTTGAGAACATTCTGTGAATGACTTTATAAGTTAGGCTAAGAGAGAATTCTAGAAAAAAAATTACTGAACTAAAATAGTAGCATCTTTAAAGATTTTGATTCTTCCTTATAAGATTTTGGATCTCTACTGACTATATAGTCTGCATATATACATATACCCATAGTCATGTAAAATCTTTAGTTAATAAAAAATATTTATCTACGAATTTTTGATTTTTAATAAACTGTCTAAAAAATCTAATTAAAAAAAATATAATTTAATTTAAGTTTTAAGTTCAATAAACATTTAATATATTTGCACGTTCAATTATAACAATTAGATATTGTTTTGTTTACAAATTTTATGATTGTTCAATTTAAAAAGAATACTAACCTGTATAAGGAGCGTCGTGAACAGCAGCAGCAATCTGGTCCTCCTCATAGTCTCAGTCCAGTCAATCGGCAGCCTGCAACCAATGCAACACATTGAGACTAGAATCGCGCAGAGCGCTTCGCAATGCGCTTGCGCGTGCGCTAGAGGCGCTTCAGCTCGAACGCAAAAGCGCGCATGTTAGAGACTGGCGTGCGCGAGCGCATCGCCACGAGCCCCTCTCGTTCCCCTCCAGCGTATCTGACCCAATGACCGAGTGCAGCTTGCGCCGGAACTGCACCGGCTTACGTGTGCCATGTTTCTCGCTGATGCGCTCTCGTTGAGCGGAAGCTACGTGTGGCCTTCACCTTGCAAAATCGAAGGCCGATTTGCTTACAACAAATATATATTTTTATCAATAAAATAATAATGTAAAGTTTCAATTGTACGGTAATATCTTATTGATACTTTCTATTGAGTGACAAATTAAGAAAACATTAGTAGATATACGATATTAATCTAATAAACCATTATTATATTTATTCATTTTCACAATTGTATCCTGCATATAGCACCTTATAGTATTATTTCACTTCCGTAGCTCGCTTTTTGCAGAATGATTGAGGCATTGCGTGTTGAATAGCGGAACTCAACGCCGCGTTTTGTTACCAGTTACCGTTACCAAAACGAGGCAATTCAAATATAAATATTTCATTTTCCCGCGTGGGAGTCGAGCCCACAACCGCCGCGTTACACAATTATAAAATATTGTTTTTACCCTATGCCTATCGTTTGATAGGTATTTACTTAAATAATAAATGAAAATCTTTACAGTTTTAAGTTTGTCCTACGAACGTAGCACGGCCACAGAATTATCAGCTACGATACGAAATTATAATTATGTTATTCTGATATTTTTTAATTATACTTTCTTTAATTTTATTTATTTTTTATACATAACATGTAAATAAATGTTTTTTTTTCTTAAATTTGTTTCAATTATTGAATTTTATGATATATTTTTACAGTATCTCGTAATATTTTTGTATTAAGAAATCATTTGTTATGCTTCACCCATTTGCCGTAAGCCATGTACGTACATAACGTGGCATTTTTTCTTTTAAAACTAACATCTTAAATGAAACGAACAAAAAGGCAATTAGTTTTTTATGTTACCGATCAATCTATCCGAAACCAGGCTTCGCTAGCAAGAAAGTAGACCCTGAGGCATTTTCTATTTTCGCATAATCTATACGAGATATTATAATAATAGTTTAGCGTAGCAGGTGCCGGCCTACTTCAATTAACCAACAAACAAGACCACAGTGAATGTAGACCGACATTCGCCTAATCAAATTCAAACCGCGACCATAAATAGATAAAGCTCTCTCTGAGACAGCTAAATTTATATTTTATTTCATTTGTTTCATAGGCATCTAAATAATTCTATATTTTCTATTCTAAATGTTGATTAAGATTAATGTTTATTAAATGTTAGTTGTCAAAATATCATTGCTTACTTGTTTCCATAGTATTTTTTTGTATAATCATCTGTAATATACATTATAGTGTATATTAGTAACAATCTCTTTGTTTGTTTTAGTGTTGAAAGCAATCTAGTCGTCACCATACCTTCATAGTTCTACAAATTAATAATATTTTAAACTGTATGAAACGGGTTAGTATTCATTCATGTTTTCTCTACTATACGTGATACCCCCTGTTGTCCTGTTATGACCTTAAGGTTGGTTGTAAGGGACAGTATAACAAAAATAGTTAGTCTCAAAAGAGAAAGAGGGCATATATACGTGACACTGGCAGTTATTTTGCGACTGTAATAGAAAATTAGAACAATGATAGGACAACTAAAGGATATTCCATCATTTATCTATTATTCGATTGCTTTATTAAAATCATATTACCTTTGATATGTAACTTCAGTACACGTCAACATATAGAAAACGTTAACTAGCATATTTTTATCTAACATTTTTTTTGATACGTTAATCTTAAAAACAGCAATTAAGAGTGATTTGGCTAAAATCAATTCAAATTGTAACTTTAGCGAGTAGAAACTTTCGTTTTCTAATTTGCAATTACGAAGTCGGTATTTTAGAAAATAGTTACTTCGGTGCAATTAACTTTTTTGTAAAATCAAAAGTGTTAAGATTTCTTTTAAAAAAGTAAATCATTTTGCATATCATCTAAATTTGGATATAGAAAACACTGACAAGTTCAAATTACAAGCGTAATAACCTTTTCTCGTCACTTTCGGCTCTGATTACCGGCGCGTGCGCAAGCGCTATGACTTTTAATTGGCTGACAAGGAACTGAAAGTTTTATTTAATTAATTAATGGAAATGGTACAAAAATATACAAATATTCTTAGCAATAATATATTTAATATTAAAAGATGTGCAGTAGAAAGTATTCAAGTGGTTTCTTAATTATTAATTACTTCTAAGCAGATATATACCATTGTGAGTATTGTACATATATATAATAATTAAAATGTCTCTTTTTTTTAGATAGAAAATATTGCTAGTATACATAAAATTCTAATTTAATCATTATGTGTTTGAAAGCAAGCTAAATAAAGATTAAATAAGAGTTAAACAAAAAAAAACAAAAACATTGACGAGCGAATGAATATAGTAATAACAATTCAAACCGTAGTAGCCATAAAAGATTTCTTAATATCACACGATTTAGCGATTTCTCTACAAATTGTCGTAGACTTTCCGATGTAAAAACAGAAAAATAATCAGACTCAATTGAAGCGTTACAAGAACAGCATATTTCACAAACGAACGAACGAACAATGTCGAACCTCGTTCGTTGAAGTATTCTGGGATATAGATATGAAACCATTGAATTTGTTTTGCGAGCTTTCAATTAGAATTAAACAATGCTATTGTGTTCTGTTTCATTAACAATTTTCACTTTGTCGGTCAACGTATTATATACTATGATCACTTTCCTCTTACGTCTTCAAGCTCTTATCAAATCTCACTCTTAAGAGCAACACATTCAAATAGCTTAATTTTGCTAATATGGGCACCCAATACTACTTATCTATGTTTTTTACTTCATTAATTTAATTTATAACATAACAATCCAATAATTTATATAAAATAGGAAAATAAATTATAAACCAATTATAATATTATATTGCTCAGAAAAATATAGCAAAACAGGCACACATTGCCTGTATGTAACTTTTGTACAATGTTTTATTCTGATCAAGATTTTATAAATATGATTAATCATTTTGACAACACTTTTCGCTACACCTGCTGTACAAATTGCCTACGTTGTATACAACGTGGACTCAAGGTTACACCATAAAACACTTTCTCTGCCGCTCGCAGTTCATTGCACTTCGAATTTTGCATCTCTACATAAATAGAGAGAAGCTTAATACTTAACGTCAAAATAATCACAATGAATTAATTAAATATGAACCGAATTGAATTCCGTTATAAAGTCCAAAATGAGCAATTTTTGAAATACAACTTAGTATCAGACGATGTTTACGTCCAATGCCCATGTTAATGGCAGTGGGAAACGTAACGTGGCCCACTTTCTCTTTTAAGCATACGTAGTCTTTCTCTCACTAGTATGCTCTAAGCTTGGTAGAGAGGGATGACTGTATATTCATGAGCTTCTACCTCATGAGGCAGTCAGCTAGCTTTCTTTGCCGCACTTGGCATTAGAAGCACAAAGTCCGGTAACTTTCGATAGTTTCTGCGATACCGATTGGGCTGTGTGACAAACTAGCAAACGCAACCGATACAATTAACTAATCCGCCAATTGCAATTATTACATAACACCTTACTTAGCAGTCAAGTTAAGTTTTATATTATTTAATAAATTTGCATAGTATCAATAGCATAATACTATCAACATCATCGCTAATTTGATTAACTTTCTAAATATGTCTTTTCTACCTGTTTAGTATGAAAATAGTCAGAGTAAGCTAAGCTGAGCTAAGCTATTTTGTATGAGTCGATTTTTTTCTATAAAAAAATGCTAAAAGTGTGTAATATTTAATGTGTATCCACAGGAAAAAAGATGAAAGTATAATTTTTGTAAGTTTTTAACTTTAATTTAAATCTTTAAATTAAATTATATCTGCATATTTTAAATTAAATATATGGAGATATACTTAACAATTACTTCATTGGCTTCTCTACATTCAGCCATTGGATTAACTTAAAATATATAAGTGGAATAGCAAGTGGCGTTTGCAAATAAACTGCCTTGTCAATTAATAGGCAGAGCTTTCCAATGTCAAAACCGTGCTAAGTCTAAATAGCAACTTCCGCATCTCAAGGGAATTGGCCTTGTTTTCCTTCAGATATTTGCATAACTTGTCGATTGCATGTAGTAGCTAAATCTTAGTAACTGATTTTATTTTACTATACATTTATTAATTCTATTTATTTTATCAATATCAATATGTTTAAAGTCAAATTTAATGGTACATGCAAAATAGACATAGGTACATATTTAAGTTTGTTTTCACTTTCATATTCATCTAGCCCATGTTGTTTTACAAGTTAGTGTTAATTTAATTTTTAATAAAATTAGAAATATCTTTTCTTTCTCTTCTTAGTAGCTTTATTCGAGGTGTAGTGTGTTGAGTGGCGAAACTCAACGCCACCTTATTACCGTTAATAATTTTACCCTATTACCAAAGCGAAGAAACGAAAACATAAATTATTTAATTTCAAAATATAAAATATATCATTTTATCGAATAGGGATCGAACCCACAACATGTCGCGTATAAATTCACACGTTTGTGCCGTTGTGCCGTTATACCTATAAAAAAAAATAAAGTAATACTCACTAAATATATAGATAATGTAATTAGATTAATTTGATATACAATAAATATTTTTACAGTACCTATATTTTGTTTTAACCCGTAATAATAAACTTTTATACAATAATGCATAAGTGTTAAGCAAAATTTTCTCAGATAAAAAACTATAACGATGATGTCAGACAATTCAAGCTATCTCTTTGTAGCCGGAACTTCCGAGCGGAGAAAACTTGCTACATCAATGCACTGCGCGACGCATTTCGCGACATCCGACTCTCGGCATCATATAACAACTGCATTAGATATCGTTGCTATCTAAAGAAAACAGGTATCATGATATATTCGAAAATCCTATCCCGACACAGGAACTCGGTCTTTCCGCGACGGTAAAGTACTTTCTTGTAATTAACTATGGTGATTTTCTTTTTTGGGCTCTGAACCTCACGGCGGAATACCTATAGGACAGTTACGACATTTCGGAGAAAGGGTAATAAGATCACCCTCTTTCCGAAATTTACTTATTATTTAATTTATTTAACATACAAATAAAAGAAAAGTAAAAAATTATAGAAATTTAATTAAATATATGTTACAGTACATTTCATACAAAATATGTGAATACGCCCGCAAACTTTAGTTTGTCAATTTTTATACGTTATACTACAATCCTGAAACTGTTCGGAATGCTCAATGGGCAAGTCCAAGTGGCACTTGTTTAATGTTCAATGTGTTCATTATGATGAAGATAAAAAAAATTAAGCTGCATTACAGCAAAAGCGCTGCGGTGATCTCGAGTTGATGTAATAAATAAAAATGTCGCTCAATTTGTCTATAGGATAAGGTCAATGCGAACGCAAGCCGCAGACCAACAGAGAGAAAGTCAATGTGTATTTCAAGGACGAGGGCGGCGTCCGCTTGCGCAACACTGTGAGATAATTGATGCGCTCGGAGCCCTCCGA
This sequence comes from Eueides aliphera, assembly GCA_035584415.1. Lineage (NCBI taxonomy): Eukaryota > Metazoa > Arthropoda > Insecta > Lepidoptera > Nymphalidae > Eueides > Eueides aliphera. Next base: position 11,324,951 of record JAXGGP010000002.1, read on the forward strand.
ACCATTGTGTCGAAATCACAATGCGGATGCCGATTTAAGGACGATGACTTCATCGCGAGGCTTTTTTGTTACTGCCGCACTCGTGTATAATAGACTATACGCTTTCTCTCGTAATTTTACGCTTGCATCATTATGAAAAAAGTTATCAAACAGAAATAAGTAGGTCTATTTTAAAGTTATTGACTATTTCAATGGATCTTAACTTTATTCATATCATAGTAATGAATAGTATTTATTTTAACATCTAAGGAGTCTGTGTATTTTAATATATATTGTATTTTAATATTTTAAATAATTGAAATACGTAGCACACATAACACTTACCTCAAGCAGTATGTATTGTTTTCGCCAAAAAATAATGTACCTATATACCTCTATGAACATATGAGGCGCCCTAGTAAAATTGAAACAGGTATCGAGTACATTGAAAAATAATTTTATTACGACAACATAAAACAACGTATATTCTTGATAATCATTAAAAAATAAAGAAAATAATAGCTGAGAAACTGGTCTTATTTCACATGTGATCCTTCAGTGGGCACTTTCTCTGACACGCATCGCATTACGTTAAATGGGCTTACAGATGTATTACATAACAATCTCACTTACACTTAGGTAATTATGCCGGAGAAAGTTGAATATTTTGGCAATGAAATTATAGGCCTTACATTCGCGTACATTGAAATATAGTATAGCAGCCGCTTCCGTTTTGAACGCATTGCGCAACTTTATTAAATAAACGCGACTACAATGGACAGAACAGAACTATTTATATGAATCAAGTTCCGTTAAAGATAGGCTAGTACTTACAGAAGAATTTTGTGGTGGCATAAAGTCTCCTACTTGTTGAGAAAACCTGAAACAACAATAATAGTACTATATAGGTAATTGTGTATATTGTAATAAATAATAGATTATTGTTAGATATTGCCTATTTAAAAATGTAAGCTTCATATGCAAGTATAAATGGGTTTCAGGACAGTTGTGGGTTTAATTTATATTACAGTTAATGAATTAATTAATATTACCTCGCTTTGCCTCGTTACCAGCGGGAGGGATTTCATTCCCTCCCGCTGATAACGAGGCAAGGCGCAGCGTTGAGCTCCGCCACTCAATACACTATGCTTCCTGAATTGTGATAAATGGGGAATTGTGGAACATAAATATCCTGGGGTTTCCTTTCCCTACTCTGTATCCCATATGGGATACAACGTGATGCTATAAACAAAAAAAAGATACCCACTATAAAATTACATATAAAACTTTTAAAAATTTTACGTTAATGATCATAGTAATATATACTTATAAAACATTTAATTGTATAATATAATACTATACTAATTGTATATATTTACAATATTTTTTATTGAGCTTTATTTAAATACTTAAAACAGTAGAAATTTTTTAATTTCTTTTTTGCTATAATTTATTAAAACAGGACATAAGTATTTAATTTTTTTTAACACCTATAACAAGATATAAATTTTGTATTTGGAGGGTTATTAAGTTATTACACACATCCTCCTTGTTAAATTTCTTCTTTAATTGGTTTTATTAAACTTTCACAAAATTATTCACAAATAATTTCGTTTTCCCGGTCTAGTTAGGCACACTTTGCGTGGCGCCAGTTTAACGTGCTTCGTCATTTGAAATGTTATTTAAGTCTCTGAAATTATGCATAAACAAAAAGCTTTGAAAGACTAACATATTTGGTATTTTTCTGCTTAGAATGAAAAGTTCCTTACTGAATTTCTATTAGAATGTACATGCATTGTATATATTTCTACTTAAACGTCGTAATGCCCATATAATTATAATAACCATTATTTTATTCACTTTTAAATCACTTTGTTTTTAGTTTACGAAAATAGAGAAAATGTTCCTGACGACGATAAGGAACAATAAATTTTGCGATAAGCAAGCTGAAATATTTGCGGAAATGAAAGTGAAAGCATTTTCTGTACCGGTATTGTCATTGTAACAATAGAATATTTAACGTAGGGCTGATGTAATTTAAGTTCATTTTTTTGTTTACTTTTATCTGTTTAATATACAACGTTATTAATGTTGCATTATGTTAGATATAGATAGATAATTATTAATTGACAACAATATATAATTATGAAGTATTATAATATTTTTTTAATCATAATTATATAAGTATTCTGACTCCAATAAGCACAATTTTATCAAACGATCGTCGTCGAGTCTAAGGATTAAATATAATCATTGATGTATGATCCAAACGTTAAAAATGCATCAAACTATATATATAGTTGACATGGTTACTGCTAATATAATATTTGAAATTTACTCGCGCAAATACCTTCAAGATGAAAGTGGTGAAATCTCAAACAAGTCGCGAGAAATCGCTGCCATAATAAATAATGCACTCGTTCAGTCAGCTAGCCCTTCGCCTTAGAATTAAGCTAACCCAACCAGTTAGGAGAATGTAATTATTGCGACAAGTTTGACAAGCACATAAGACGTATATCAGAATAAGTAAGTTATCAGATACTTCAGGTATAAGTTTGATAAATTAACTCTGACTTTTGATTTTATTGATGCGTGTGAATAACAATATACTATTTATTACATCAAGATTCTTTTACTTAAATATAATTTACATTATTCAAATTAGAATTAACTTTTAGTTTATTAATTGTTCTCGAACTTTTGATAATGTAAAATTAAAATTTACTACAATTAGTACATTGTATATATGAAGCAAGAAAAAACAACAAAAGATAAAAAAGAAAAATCTGACTTGATGATTTTGAATCTATTTCTTTTAAAAGATAAAAATATAACTATATAAATGTACTCGGTCCACGTACTTTAGTTTTTATATTCAATATTTTTATATACCTATGTATTTTATTATGTTTGTTGATAATTACCTAATTTATTAAAACAAAAATATACTGAGCGTGCCAAAGTCATATTCACGGAAAGATGAAAGTGTGTGATCGAATTCTAATAACTGGTAATCACCGATCTGTACATTTTACTGCACTCGGACGATTGCTTCTAAGCGGACGTTTCAATTGCGTGTCGAATGAAATATACTCAAGTCAATTTCTCGTGAAACTCACAATACTATTGCTAGTTTAAGAGATATATTAAAATTTAAAAATTTACAAGCACATATAATTTTTAGAAAAGAACAAAATTCAAAGCAATATGAATACGTCAGCTCTACAAGTATAATATTGCAATTACTATACTGACATCTCAAAACTTTATTTCGTAAGCCTCTTAAAAATATAACTTATAAGAAGAAACATTCATCTTAATTACAGCAAAATGAGCCAGTTCACTTTCTCTCAGTGTTTCTCTTATTAATCTTTACGAACATAACAAAATATACAAAGCACAATGGAAATAATTAATTGCATTTCGTTTCTCTTCTCTTTACGTTTTACTATCATCTGTTTTGTAGTTACTTTACGTAATGTTACTTTTTAATATCTGTACTATTTATAATTTTATATAGAACTACGAATTTTATTTTTCCTTAAACATTTACGAGTATGTAAATGTAAAATAATGAGCATAAAATTATTGTATGTTTATTGCGCATACCAATACTGTAAAGAGAAATCAATTCGCTTCTTTAACGCATATATTGCGGAAACATAGGGGTCCTATCATCTTTTTACTATCCATATTTTATACGGGTAGTTTTTACTAATATTACTTATTATATATATTTAAAATATATTTTTTATTGTTTTAATTAGTAAAATTTATAAAACCAATCTGTCTTCTGTTATTTTATTCTATTGCAAAATACTTACATATATGTTTCAATTTAAATAACATGTTTCGACATACGAGTATATTACTTTTAAAAAAGTAATACGCGTCGGTTTACAAGAAAATCCTAATCTTAATACGTAGTACCTAATATAATCTTTAACATAAAAGGTAAATGTACAATAAAATGTCACAAGTTCAAAGAAGAAAAAATCGTTCATAGGAGTTTTCATATAAACTGAATTTGCAATTTCTATATATATGACAATACCTTGGTACAATTTTATTTAATAAATAATTCAAAGGATATAACAAAACTATGGTTTTTTAAATCTCTTATCCAGTTTTATTATCTGTGATGACTTCTATCAGTTTTGTAATTGACTATAGAGAACAGATATTTATCATTGTGTACTTGCACTTACAGTCACAAATTAGCTATTCGCTTGTTAACTCAGCTAGTGGATCATTTCCCAAGTAAAAGAAAGGAGCTCTACTTATAAACTATGTCTTGTAACAATACCGAAGTTGCTCCCGCGCCCTGATGAGATCGCACTTGACGCAGAACAATTAAAGTTTTTCCATAAGATAGCTTGTATTAGTTTGACGTGAGCTGTTTTATCTAAAGAGATGTAATTAAGATAAACGATTTCTTTCCGATTTCAAATTATAAGATACACTCCAAGCTCTCTATCAACTGTTTCCTTTTTATTGGCTTTTGTTTGCAATGTATATTATATAATATTAATAGAATGAAATTAATACATTGCTTATCAATTTTCACCTGAAAAAATAAAACTTATATATTTTTTTATGTACAAAGAACTATATATAGCAATATACAATAAAATTAAAAAAATTCAGTAATAAAGCTCAGTTTCTAAAGTCGATCCAAACTGTATGTTCTGATAAGTAGTGTATTGTGACCGCCCTTAACACATGTTGAAGGCAATGACATAGTATTTATGGTGACAGAGAGTATTGATGAAACCGGATCGCAGAAACACTAACTAACCTGAATGACTTGCAAGCTTTTCACTGCCCTCACCTTTAACATGCTACAAGTCCGTTAAACGATATTTATACTTATATTTTTAATATAAAATAAAAATAAAATGTTATTTGATAAATTAATTTGCGAAAATTTCAAACATTTAATTTCAAATTACTTAAATGTTTTAATTGATGAAGTTATTTTATTGATAAAAACATTATAATTTAAATTTTATTGTACGCTTGATACTTATGCATGCATGTAGCGTTTCATTAATACCATGCTGAGTGTCAATCGTAGCATAACAAATGTATTAGTTGAACGAATCAGGTGTAAAGATGGCACTAGGAGTGGCGTAGCTGTTCTGACACACTGACTCGCTTTCCACTGACACTGCGTGCGCTCGCGCTGTCCACATGCCACATGTCAGTCTTAGTTACTCACTTAGACTTATTTCACATACTAAACATTATCTGATCAATAAATAATTTGAATATATTTTATGTTCATTTTATAACGTTATAATATTTTGAACTGATGAATATTGATTAAATATCAGTTATTAGTCGTTCTTTACTACAAAATGTTTCCAGATATACTTTTACCTATTATTGAAATATAAATGACGCTGTATTAAATAGCATCTGAAAATATACTTTACTGTTTACCATTTCGTTAAGTAAATGTAGGAAAAAACGTAGCTAAATTGAAAAGTAAAACTATGCTTATCTAGAGTAGGTACTTTAGACCTGTCTTAATTACATATTTTAACAATAATTATGTACACCGCATCTAATTTGCGCTGCAGCTTTAAAGCAAGCATGTCTTCTTGACGGAAATTAAAACTCAACGTGCTCATTAACGCTTTCACCGTGACATTTCCGTTATATTCGAGAATTTATCTCGCAAATATACAATCTATATAGTGAGAGAGAAAGTGACGACTCATAATAATATTAATAAATATATATTTATTAAAATATCAAGATAAAAAAAAATGCATCCAAGTTGTTAATTATTTTCAGCTTTACTACCCATTTAATTTCTTAAACAAAGTAGTAAGTAGTAAAAAAGAGCTCTTGTCACTATTATAAAATAATCATGACACCCTCTTTTTTTCGAAAAGATTAAACATTGAATATGCACTTTTATTTTAAAAAACGATTCGTTTAAATACCTATAACTGTTTCATAAGTTATTGTAAGTTATACATTTGTTGTTCATTATTTATTTATTGACTGATATCATATTTATGAATTAAATTTTAAAATTGAATCGGCCAAAAAAATAACGTGCCATTATATTACTGTTTAGATATACATATAGTATAGGATCTCGATGTTAATGTTATCAAACGTTCAAAATATATTCCATATATTTTTAAAATACCTAAGTTCTTACACTCGATTTAATATTTCTAAGTAATTTTTGAAAATAATAAACGAAGCTGACAAAGTAATATTTAGTCATTTTCAGACCACATTAGGATGACACAATCTGACAGTAATGGTCCTTAAATGTGTCTTAGGAGCGTGACGCTAATGTCGTTAGGAAACACTCATCTGAACAATGGAATAGGATTTCCTACTGCATGAAGTTTTGTAACACAGACTTTTTGCTGCTTGTACTATACTTGAAAAGAAGTATTAATATTAAAGAGACAAAAATCATATGCTTTCTCTATATTTACATATGAATATCTCATTGTTATGCAAATTTGATTACTTCTATAAACGACGTTATTATATTCAATTAATGAAAATATTAACAGTTTAAAAATCTTTAGCCAAAATCAATATTGACGCTTACTTGCTTATTTTTCAATACACCTGATTAATTACATTGTACAATTGTGCCCTGTGTTTATTCGATTAAATTTCGCATATGTTTAAAATAAACGAGAAACCCCTCAGTGCACCTATAAAACGCGAACTGTGTGACGCTTAACCTACTTTCCACAACGGGCTTCCACATATCGCTTCTAGAGGATCTGTATGTGATCATTATGTATGTAACTCATATTGTCTACACATAAATGCCATATTTCAATAAAAAAAAGTTAAGTCAACAGTCATTATAATTTTTCAAAATTAAAATACGCGATTTGGAGTTAATTAGCATAAGATAATTTTTGTAGTAAGTGAAAGTGTCATTACGCAACTCTTGAAGTTTTGCTTACTTAAGATATTAAAAGATCGTATAAAAAGCTTTGTTTAATATTGATTATGAGTATACAAAATTATTTTTATATAATAACTAATGAAATTGATATGAAATTTGCTATTTTTCCTAATATAATGCGTTTTATGCACAATTTAGTAATGTCAATAATAATATTGAAGAAAGCCTGTAGCCTTTATATGACGAAAAGGCAAACCTTTTCTATACAGTCCTGGTTGCTACAAATCGACGTTAATAAAAGTCCTTATCGCTATAGTATACACACAAGCACTGTTCCAGCACCATTGCTAACTTTCAGTAACACATATCCATATCCGTACCTTTTCAGGTGTGCTTTCAATGCGGTAAAGGGCCGTAGAAACAGTTTCAGGATAACACAGCAAGCTACCGATCACTGCTCCAGTCACACAAACACAGTATCACAGTCTGGTGGGTATCAGTCACTTTCGTTTTCACAGTAAGATGCGCGGACGCGATTGCGGTGTGGGGCGGACTGGTCGCGGCGGCCGGCGCCCGCTACGTTTTATACGCGAGAAAGTTGAGTCTACACCTGCAACGTTTCCACAAGTCTCTATCCCGGATCAAAACTGATTTTGCGGATTTGGTTTTGAAATAGTGACGCCATTCATATTATGACTGAGCAAGCCTGCATATGAATGGATTTCATAATTGTAAATTTTCAGTTGACGCACTTTATGATTGCGTAGTGTTTGTTACTTAAAAAGTCAAATGCTTAGACGATCAATCGCGCACCTACGGATGTTTTAATGAGATTATAAGATACTTTATTTATTATATGTTAATTGTATTATTTATTTATCTTATGAGTAATGTTATTTATATGAGAAAATTTTAAATTGTGTAATTTTCGATAAATAATTATATATCTAATATGTATTGAATAATTTCTAAAAGGTAAAATTCTTATTAAAAGAATATACACATACTTATAATTACAATAAGAACAATTTATATATCGATTACTGCATATTTTAATCTATAATATCTGCTCCGATAAAATAAATGTAATAAATATTTTGTACCTATATATAATTCTTTCAGGTTAGTTTATAATGATATATTTTTCCTATGGCATTTTGATTTAAATTTTCATAGATACGCACAATTGTTCAATTTGAAGTTTTCAATAAAAAATATCGCGCAATTTTGTTTTATATTCATTATTAACAAAAAAATATATATTAAAGAAATTTTAATGATTTTGTGAGTTAACTGTTTTTTTAATGGCCATAGACGCTTTCACGCACATACCATAATTTAATACTAACGTCATAGTCGTATATTGTAGTAAATATATATTTTAATTTATTCAATATATATTTTTAACAAGATTTAAAAAAATATCTAATATTAATGTCATTATTTACTAAACGGATCCATCTCCTACTACATCGCTCTACTCGCTCAAAAATACGAATTGTTAACTAACTTAAGACTAAGCATTTTGTTAATTTTCAAAAAATAAAAACCTGGTCCAAAAATTGTTAAGTAACTCATATTTAAAATTAAAAAAATCTAGTCTTTTAAAGAAAATTTATTAGTCATACGATCATCCATTATATACTAAGTACAAACACTATATAGAGTAAAAGCGGGATTACTTTCCGGCCATATAGTGGGAATTTATAGAGGTCTACGAGAAACGTTCCAGGATACAAGAATAAAATAAAATCAATTTAATGACACCTCATCATCAATGCAATTATTTATCAATTATGATTTTTTATCATCATTCAAGTGGTTTTCCAGTTTTAAAGGTCTTGGAATAAATTCTGATCTGATTCAGTTGTGATGAATTGGTGTTTTGAAAAATAGCCATCACTGATATATACATATTTCAAAAGATGTACAATAGAACCTAAGTTCCGCGCTAGCGATATTAAGAAAAGCATACACATTTAGAAGCGGCCGGAATATTTTACTTATACTAAAAAACTCGCCAATAAAGAAATACTTAGCTACGAATCCAAGAAAATGATCTCAATATTTTTACCCGCCAACACTGATAACGTGAATATTAACCTCTGTATCTTTAAGCAACTTTACGCTTTTATCCACGTTGCTTGTTAGGCAACGGGAGTTAGTATTAAGACGTTCTTCACTAAACTTATTATTAAGACACTCTTCACTAAAATTTTCGCCAATTGTTTGATACATTGTGTAGTGAAAGTAGTTCCCAGTTATTCTTCCTGTGTAAACTCATCGGTTGTGGATTCGATTCTTACTTGGGGTAGTTAATTCTTTAATAATAAAAAAAATAATTTTAAATTCAGACAGAGCACGAAATAATATTACAAAAAGAAAAAGTAAAAGGCCATTAGTAAAACATTTCATTTACTAATTATAATACATTAAATTTAAAGTGGTAAGCGTATTGAAATAGTTTACATGGAGAGGGCATTATGCTTCCTACATTATTTCTATGAATATGGTAATAATAATAATTACGAAACAAAAGTAAGATCGTACTTAACTTAACTGAAAAAGTAATTAAATGTAACATATAGATAACGTAAAAAAATCATGTCGCATTGTTTTTACTAATATAAAAAAATACTATTCACGATCGCTTTGGAAAGTAATAGGAAAACATGGCGTTATACGCTCATAAATTTATTTTGCGAACATCACTTTAGTGTGAGTAGATATTTATTTATTTTTTGCCCAAAGACTTTATCTTTAACTTTCTCTGTATGTTCAACTAATAACTATATTATGATATCTGGCGATCGATCAAATAACCACGAAAGTATCTCTTGATATAAAAATATATAAATAAATATTCAGAGTAAAAACTAAAAAATAATAATTACTTATTCAATTTCACTTTACGCCAAAAAGTCTTCGGGTGTATAATCATTATATATTACGGTTATAACGTTTGGCTGTTATCGATGATCCTTGTTTTTTTGTACTGAATGAAAGATTTCAACGAGAGCGCATTCAAAAAACCCTACTAAAAATATGAAATAGATGGTAAAATTTTAATTGTTTTATATTTTTGTTCTTATATTATAAAAATCTCATACATATATATTTTATTATGCGTACAAATACATTCGTAACGACCAACGCACTAATCTTGATGAAGAACGGCGTGATGGCGTTACGACCGACGTGGAGCGCTATCTCGTATCACGTTGCCACCGCATATGAAGATTAAAACAGAAAGTAACGCTTGCCAAATTCGTGCACCTTACAATGGGCAATTTATTCGATTTCACTCTTTCCGAAAATTTCATATTTTTGTGCGGGCGCTACGGGCGATTATAATAACGCTGCCAATTAGTTAGCAACAAAAATAACTGAATGCTCTTCAACAGATAAAATTAATAACAAATTATTTGAAATCATAACAAGGTCTGAATAAATAGCAGTAGTTCAATTTGAAATATTTTTTTTATATTTACTTACATATTTTAGATAAAATTGTTTAAAAATGTAATTTTGTTGTATATATTTGTTGTTTAAAAATGTTTTTTTTTTTTTGCTTTTTTTTTTTTTTCGCGGGTAGACATAAAAGTGAATAGACATATTTTTATCACCTCTGATATTTTTAATATAATTAAATTAAT
>JAXGGP010000002.1:11341686-11353042 GCA_035584415.1 Eueides aliphera
GAAAACATTAAATATTTAAATTGAAAATATTAAATATTTCATTTCCTCGACTGGGGATCGAACCCAGAACCTGTTGGAAGTAACATTTCTAAGTAATTAAACCACTCAAAAGTGCTTGTAATGGCCTAATTGAACGAAGAACAATTTGAGTGTGATTTTAGCGGCCTCCGCAAGGATCTATCGGATTCTTTTTTTTTATATTTTTGAAGTGTGTATAGAGAACGGTTGGTAATATTAATATAGTTATTTACAGGTACTATTATTACCCTTTATATTTATAAATCATTATAACATGTTATTGCGTTTTTATTAGATTATTTTAATTATAACACATCTTTATTTGCCATTTCTTATGTGGTATTTAATGTGAATATCTACGTTGTTCCATAACCACGTTTTCTGACAATGAAAGTTCTATAAAAATCGGATGCTAACAAAAAAAATCGAACATTTAAAAGAATTTTTACAATATCTCAAAGTTTAGCTGACTTATGATTATTCATCTAACGTACTAGATTTTCTATTTATATCTGTCAATAAAAAATTTCATAAAAAATAATGAAAAATTTTCTGTTATAGCTGTTGTATGTTATAGCTGTTCACTAGATGTTTCAGACCTTCAATTTTTATACGTGAATGAAAAATGCTCATTAAATACAAAAAGTAGGATACTTGTAAATACATTGAATGAATATAAACGGTAGGTACGTCAAGAATTCCATCAATAATCTAAACAAGAAAATGCAAAAAATACTCACATTCTGCGTACCATAAAGCTAGTAGTAAAACTGTCAAGTGTAACTTCATATTTATCCACATCAAATCAACTATCGTAGTCACACAATGTATGTGCTATAAGTTTTAACAAATATATTTTCGAGCTTGTGGAGGTCGCGTCTGCGTTCTCGAAGCAATGTGAACCTATAAAGCTAGTTGAGTCTACATTGACCTTTGCCAGTAAGACCTTACGATAGCACGGTTCGTGATATTTTATGATTAAATTAACGTTTTTATTTGTGTATCAATATAAGTTTTAAACACTCGTTGTACATTCATAGCAATAATATAAAATAATGTATCTACCTCCAACTCTTACTACTAAAAGTCCTCTGCTAACAAATAACATTATTATTATCTTGTATTCAATGTTTTGCTCTATATAGAGGGCAATAGAATGTACTTATATACTAACGCATATATTACATGTACCTACGTTCTTTTCTTAATAAAATGAAAGAAGTTGATTATAATAATAATATGTATTTCAAATTATTAATTTTACAATTAGATTACTTAACCATTCCAATAACAACTAAAAAACAACATGTAAACAACCATAATGTATTTATAAAATAAAAAAATATATTAAACATTTAATAAATTTGAAGAAAAAACAATGTAAGGTACCTAATATAAAAACAATAATAGAATATTAATCAACGATTATTTTTTTCTATTGACGTATAAAAATAAAAAGGGATGGGATCTGGGTTGACTGTTTAGTTAAAATATAAATTGGTCTATTTAGCAAAAGAGGGGTGGATAATTTTTAATCTATACATCTATTTCTATATACTTTTTTTTAGCGCTTGCACCGCTGCGCCAAGACAGGCCTCATTTCTTCAGGCCTCCTATTTCTATATACATAAAAAAATAATGTGTCTGACTGTGATTTCAAAATAACCGTGTGCTAATATTGTTTTTAAATGTACATAGTTATTTGCATAATACTTAAACGCAAAAAAAGTTAGAAGGGGTTATGAAGCAATATATAAACTACTTTTTATGCCAAGATTCCCGTGTAATTGATGATTGATGCCGGGATTTACGTTGTGACAAATTTTATATATAAAACATCTAACTATACTGAAATACCCTACCAATTTTTCTAATTACAATTTAAAAAAAAATGTATAGTTTAAAATTGCAAAAAATAACGATAAATTATTCTACAACCTGACCATGGATCAAACACCCAATGCTCGGTTTAATTAACTATTATAGATTTTGTAAAAAATAATATCTAAAAGTCATTTGAATGGCGAAACAATGCCTAATAACGTCGTATAGGTATTATGATAGTTACCACTAATTTTCTTATTCCTGGTAACTAGATATCACTTGGAGCGTTTTAAGTAGACAAATCATTGTAACATAAACCTAGTTAATCAAGTTGTTGTGTTGTCCACCGCTTGCATAAATATTTAAGAAGTAGCACACTTTTATTTATATTGGAGGTATAACTAAAACATGTTAATGGGTTATGTATACAAGTATGTGAATTAGTTTCCCTATTGTGTATGTTCTATGCTAAAGAGAAACGATTACTAAATTATGAACAAAACAAAGAAAATGGCATGAACAAAATTATTAAAAGGCTTAGTGGTCAGTGCGTTCGGACGGTTTCTAAGAGACGCGGGTTTAAATCCCGATGCAATAAAGGTATATATATATTTAATTAGTTATTCGATTTTCGATGTGCATCTTCACGCACGCATCTAGTGCATTACATATGTGCATCCATCTGTAACAACTTGCTTAATATGTTAATAGTTCTGTTTCTTCTTAAGAACTAAACGACTTTCAATATATATGTACGCACCATGAGATATATTTTAGAATATTACATGCATAATAACATCAATATATATATAGGTACATGTGTAGTTTTTGACTAATAAAATTAATAAATCATTGGTAGATTATCATAATGTTTAAATAATTGATGATGAGGTGTATATATACGAGTATATATATATATATAATTTCGAAATAGCTAGCGAAATTTTACTAATAATTATGCTAATTATTACTATCATCAAATTGGACATGAAGGCCGCATGTGTTTACCGTGCCAGAAACCAAGCATTTCGCATTATACATTCAGGGCAGTCACCACTACTAAAACTGGAAATCCGCAAGTTGAATCTCAATAACATACCGTATCTCATACACATTGAGCATGACGTCACCCAAAGGTCGTACAGTATCGCCTACTCGACACGGACTCGAGAGATCACTAGTGCGCCGTGATCGCGCTACTCTAAACGTTAGTCGTGACCAGGATGAAATTTACATTACTTATCCTGCTTTGCGTCGCATTCTGCCGGGCTGACGACATAGCTTCGGCTGCAGGTCAGATCTTCAATAGCATTCTTCCCAATCTCATAAGTAACTCTGTCACCGGTCAACAAGGCAACACCGCTACAAACACCCTGCAACAAATCGGAACCGTCGTTGGAGGTGTAGTCGATTATGCTAAGAAGAAAAGCTATGAGGACTTGTTGCGTCAAGTCCAAGATTCAACCTCGGACGAAGACCTGCTCCGTGTAAGCGAAGAAATGTTTAATGCGGATATTAACAATGCGATGAATTATATTCAACTTAATTTACAAGGCAAAACTAGCCCAATGTCTAAGAATGATGAAGCACAAACAAAGTAAGTTCCTTTAAGTCTAAATAGTAGGTACCTATAGCATACTGTAGTCGTTGAAAATAGAAGCGGACATTTACAATTTTCATTATTTCCATGATAGTTAAATTGCAGCAATCGTCACTTTGTAACTTTGGTAATAATGTAGATCTATTCGTTATATTTAGTTATGTAATCTTACGATACAAATAATTACAACTAAAGTTACTTGAAATTTGTAGGAAATAAGTTTGTTCCTATTATAAAAGTTATATCAATAATATCATTAAATACACAACAACAACAACAACAACCTAGTATACCAAAATGTTACACAAAATGCTAAATACCACAATTTCTCTCAATATAATCTAAGGCAAAAGGTTACTTACTTTAAATATATTAGTTTGTTTCAATTATAGTACACATATAATGTGTCTATCTGTGATCATATTAACAGAATTATATTTTCTTTCAAAAAGATTAGAGTAAAACTTATTGTTTTTAATTGGTTTGTCTTTTTCTGTGTTTTTCTATTAATACGGAGTAAGCTCTGAAACAGCTTAAATGATTTTATAGCTCTTAAAGTTGGGGGGTTAAGGGCGTTACTTTTAAGCCCAAAATTTTCCCGAATTTTAATTTACAAATTTATTTACTCTATACGTAAATATTAGATAACCATACATATTTCATATAAAATAATTGTATAATTATCTCACAGAATCACTAAAAGATTATTCATAAAAGCTTATTTTGAATAAAGATTTATTGAGTCCAGCTATGCCACTTTGTAAGTAAAACCATAATAAAATGTCCAAGCTATTTTGCTCAAATTCACCTTAACAATAGTATAGTTAAAGCAGGCAAAGTCCCGCGGGGCCGCCAGTATTATCATAAAACTTCGGGATTTATTTATAAAAAATAATGATGTCAATTGTTATTGCTTATTAAAGTCTATCCACTAAAAGTAATCATTGCATAAGGTCATCTTTGGGTTAGAAAAGATAAACATAATTGTTTACTCTTAGTTATGTACCTAATAAATTCAGCGAAAACATTATTTTACTAATATTAATAACTTTGTTATATAAGAATAATAATAATTTTAATTCTTCTATTTTAAAATATAATTTAATCCCTTCTAAAATTCTACGTTTATTTACAACTTTTTGATCAACAGCCTCCTGAACGTACCTGAGAATGTATGGAACGGACCAACAATCAGGCCATTCGCGGCACTATTCGACAATTATCACAAGAACGTGATAAGACCTGAGTTTGTTACTCCAAATGTAAGTAATGTTAATTTTTTACTGCCTAATATAAAACATAAATTTGCTCTAAATAAGGATATGTCTATAAGGTACAATAAACTTCTTTTTTTTTATTTTTTAGTTAAGTTAATATCTAGTTAAGTAAATATATTAGGTATGTATGTCTACTTACTTAGATATGATAAATAGGAAGGGGCATAATGACTTAGGTATCCATTTAAATAATTGCTGATGTCCGGTGTTTGTTAGTTAATAGCTCAAAAAAATATTGTGTTATTTTATAGATATATTATATGTTGCTATAACTAAAAAAAAAGCGGCGCCTTAAGTTTTAAATAATTTTAAGAAGTTTTTATTAGGTTGACTCGTAACTATTTAACTATATAATAAAATCTAAAAAAACTGAATTTATTCGACTTGTGATAATTGTGTGCATGTGTACATGACGACTGACAAAACGATGATGGGTATCTTCGAGCAGATCTGATGACGGTGCAAGGACCTAAATAGAAGTATCTACTCTGTAGAGATTATGTGGTTTATTATCCACACGTGTTGGAGTTCATATAATTTATAGCTCTGAGTACAATCTTTAGCACATGAGGCACGTGGTTTTGTACTTCCTAGAGCACGATAAAAGCACGGATTGTAGTACTTATTTTACTTATATCATACTGATTGTTGTTAGATTAAATTTAGGTTATTATAAAATTTTAGAGCCTTTGTATTATTAGTGAACTCGTTTTTTATGTGTTATACTAAAAGTGTATATTATATTTTATACGAGCCTAGTAACGTCTAATAATATTGATATCTCACTCCGTTCACCACATTGCAC
Source organism: Eueides aliphera (assembly GCA_035584415.1). Classification (NCBI taxonomy): domain Eukaryota; kingdom Metazoa; phylum Arthropoda; class Insecta; order Lepidoptera; family Nymphalidae; genus Eueides; species Eueides aliphera. Next base: position 11,347,211 of record JAXGGP010000002.1, read on the forward strand.
TTATTTATGTTTAAGTTAGAGGACCCTGAAAATACACTATGTCTAATCAGTAATTTTTATATTTCTCGCGATCCGATATCGAACTTACTACTAGTACGGATGTATAGTTGTGCATTTTAAATATAATCCATGCTTTTATAAATGCGCAACATTAGTAATCGTACCAGCATCGATTATACCAAGTAATGTAGGTATCGATGACATAATATAATAAAAACACTGTTCAATTTAAGGAAATATTACTTAGTTACCGCTCAAGTTTAAATATGATATCATTTAGTATATAATAAAATGTAACTCTGTGTTTTGTATTAAAAAACATTACTTTATGTTAAAGGAAGAAACTGAGCAGATGACCTTTATCAACACAATTCTGGCCACAGGGCCTATTAGGAGTCTAATGTCATTCCTAGTCAGCAAAGGTGAGTAATTTACTTAATGAGCCTGTGACTAATATGTATGAGCAAATAAAACTGATTACCCTTTATAGAAAAATATATATAAACTATTATTGAACTTGAACAATACAATTTTAAGTAATACAATTTTAAGTAATACAATTTTAAGTAATACAATTTTAAGTAATTACATTAATAAAGTAACAGTAATAGGAAAAAACCAAAATAATGCTTAATATGAATTTATTGATGATTTTTTAGGATTGAACCAAATGAACGAATACAATGAGCAAGTACAATTGCTAAAGAAAATTTGGTTCACAAAATACGCTCGCCACTGGACTGGCTTATGCAAATGCAGTTGCGCTTTTGAAAATATTTTCATGGCTGAACTCAATTCAAATACTGTACTTGGTAAGTTATACACTAGCTTATATAGTTTTATTAATTTTTAATTTATCAGGTCAGGTAACATATTCATGACACCCGTTTTATTATTGTAGGCCTACACAGTTGGTTGTTCTTTGCTAAGCGTGAAATGGACCGCAAAGCGAACTATCTGGGTTATATAGATAAACTTGATCTTTCTGGAGTAAGTATTAGTGTTTAAACAATTCATTTTTTAATAACGTAACGTTAAGACTAACATTTTTAACGTGTTTCTACCTACTTCATAATCAAGCAGACAGAGAAAACTTTCTACAGACTGGGATTTGAACCGAAAACCATTACACTTTTATGTATTAATCTAAAATTTATAGCAATATATTAATGGAGGTATTAATATAATGGAACCCAAATAAAGATTTTACAATTTATGTGCATTTTTCGGATGTTCTGTTTTTATATGCGTTATTGCACACAAGTTTACGAAATAGTTAAATCGATTAGGACACAGTTCCTCAATATTAAAAATTATCAATGTTCTCTAAATATATAGTGATCGTTTTATTTAAATCACAATATCAAATATTTTGTTCTATAAAATTGATACACTGTTTATCTTTTGTATTGAATTGGCTGCAATTTAGTATTCAATGTAGATATATTGCCTTTAAATTGATAACGTTATTAGAACACGAAAATAATTTAGATTAGTCATCAAACTTCCAAAATATTAGCGAATGTTAAAAAATATTAGCCAATGTTACTAATATATCTCATTTTACCTTGCAGAAAGGACTTATTCTGAAACAACATTCAATTCTTAGTGAAACCAAAGATGCTCCTGAAATAACCATGTTCGTGGGTACTTCCCCGGAATTGGAAGTTGCTCTGTACACACTCTGCTTCATGGCTCGTCCCGACCGTCCGTGCAAACTACGTTATAATAACGTACCTTTTACAATTCAAACTAAAACTTTGAAAGCAGACAATGTATTGCTTATAGATACAGCTTATCCCGTCTTTTAAATCCCATCTGATGTACCAACAGAATATTTTTTATATTAAATAAACCGTTTGAGTGTAAAAAATCTTGTTCAAGTAATAAAATAGGGATGTTATTTTGTGGTATTTACTCGCACATACTATAACAATTATTAATAGCGCACAAAATTAGGTTAAAATTTTTAAGTTATCTGTAGTGGTTAATTAAAGTAACATTTTCTATATAGTAAAAAATATATTAAATACTAGAGGCCTATCGCGACTTCGTCCGCGAAGAAACGCTATCATAACGTACCAATATTATCAACATAAGAAATATGGTAACTAAGTATTGCAAAGCTCTCTTCTTGGGTCTATTGGTTGCTACTGCAGTATGCTCGCAAGCCACATAGAACTGCCCATGCCTGCTATCTTCAAGGTTTAACCCTGCGATTAGTTGATTCTATCAATTACGGATCAATCCCGCGGGAACTCCGGGAAAAAAGTATCCTATGTGTTATTCTGGGTTTTCAGCTACATACATACCAAATTTCATCGCAATCGGTTCAGTAGTATTTGCGGATTTAAGAGTAACAAACATCCATACACACATCCAAACTTTCGCATTTGTAATATTAGTACGATTTTTCAACAAACAACTGTTGTGCTTGCATTATTGTAATTATTATATAATGCTTGCGTTTATGTAGAATAGAAATGTATTTTTATATTAAAATCTAAAAAAATAATTTTGTTTTTTTTTGTACCCGAAAATATATTTTTAATTAATTACCTATGTGTATAGTATTTTTTTAAATAAATAAAACCATTTGAAAAATTATCGTTTATTGTCTAAGAGATGGCACAATACAGGGTTTATCTAAGGTCACGGCGATATTGATTCAAACACATTTTAAATAAACATAGCTAAGTAAATACAAAAAGGCAAAGGCTGAAACTATTGATTAAAATAACTGTACGACAGACCAAATTTGTATATAACATTTATATTTCCAATAATACTTCATATGGCCAATTCGACACTATAAAATATGAAATTTCTTTAATTATCCTTCTGTAACCCAACCTTAAATTAAATATTGTAATTTGTAGTAAATAGTGCTTAATAGTATCGTCGTTGTCGTCGATATGAAGTTTTATATGAAACCTTATTTATTATTAGGGCAAGACTGTGGCTTCTTTCATTTAAAATAAGAATAAGAATTGTTACCATAGTAGTAATAAAGATTTCAACAAATATGCTATAATCTAAAATTATAACAATTGCCTGTGACACAGAAAAAAATCTAGAATATAAACATTTAAATTTATAAATTCTACTTGTTTGTATAGTTCAGTAATAAATACACTTGACTAGCATCAGAGTGGATAAATACTTTCAAGTTTTTAAAAAACAATAATACTATGTATATAAAAATTTGAAAAATAAAAATAAGTATAGTATATTGTTAACAAGTGTTAATTTTTTAAAATGATTTAATTTGTGCATAAAACTAATATACAAGATTTTTATAAAAGATTATTCTTAATAAATAATACAGACTAGTAAATAACAAAAAAAATAAAGTAAAGATTTTAGAAAACTTTTATATAAATAATTAAATATTATATTAACTTTCTACTCAGCTTAGATCTTCAACATGAGAAAAACATCGCAGTGCAACATACAGGCTACTGGCATACTACAAATGGCCGTATAATACATATTTCTAATTTATAAATTACATTTTAACTAACCTTAATTGAACATAATTTATATATTTTATATCGAATTGTTTTTACTTATAATCAATTCAAACTGAATTAGCCCTTAAAGTTAACCTATTCAATTCTAGTATAGTTTCGATAAACATTATCGATTGATTAAAATCAATAATTCGTATTCGATTTTAAGTTATAAATCTGCATGTATAATTTTCTCTATAAAATATAACAAAAATATGTATGAAATATATAAACAATATAGACGTAACAATTGCACCGTTCCTTTATAAAGATTCAATAGACGTTATTAAAGTAATCGATTTCTTATAATATGTATCAAAAAAGTGATAAAACTGCCATTTTTAAGTCCTTTAGAATAAAAATATTAAAAAGTTTTTTTAGATATTTTTCCTTACGTATCTACACAAATCATCTCAAAAAAAGTTATATCAGTATCATATTTTACCCGTAAAAGTTCGATACTATTTGTCCTTACATTATATACCGTAAGTTATTAGGACTTATACAATAATTAACAATTTAATGAACGACAATCATTTTTAACATAATTTTAAACAAAATATGATCCATATTCGTGAGGCATGACCCCACGTCGCGGATAAAACGTATGAGTCAAGGAATACTTCAATAGATTTCTTATATTGGAAGTATAGATGTCAGCAAAACGGAACAATCGTCGAGAAAAGTATGTAGGGTTGTGGTAAGTCCTAAAAACACTACCAAATTGTGGATTAAACACGGATTTCGTTGAGTTCCTGAAATCAAATATGAATTTTATACTAACTACGTATTTCTAATCTACTCTCTCAGCTTCACGCTGTATCCCGCACATGGCAGGGTAGGCAGAGGGAGCTAGGGAACCTAGTGATATGACACTTCGTTCCTCTTCCGTTCCCTACTTTCCGAATTTGAGGCATTGTGTGGCAGAACAGAAAAACGCGCTTTTGTCTTGTTACCAGAGCAAAGAAATCAAAACAATAAATATTTGAATTCAAAATAATAAACATTTTATTTCCTCGAGTGAGGATCGAACCCACAACCTGTCGGTACAGTCACGCACTAGTGTCGTTGCGCCACAACACGCCTCAATTTCTAATCTTAATATATTATATTAATATAGGTATATGCCCGATGGTCCGATTTCCATTTAAGAAGAAAAAAATGGAGAAGAAGGAGAAATAAAATTGAATATTATAATTTCTTCGCTCTGTCAGCAAGCGAAAGTGCGGCATTGACTTCCGCCACTCTAAACGTAATGAAGAGAATTAAGCGGAAAGTGGAGAGTTTCTCAATACTAGGTTCTACTTTCCTGCTCTACTACATGTACAAAATACACAAGGCCTAAAAACAAATATATAGTTCTACATTAGTCATACTTAACAATATATACATACTTCAACACTATTAATAATTAAATTTGTGTAAATTTTGCAATGTTAAATTGTAATTCTATTTAATATTTTTTTTACTGAATATAGAAAATACCTGAAATTTTCCCGAGCAGAACTGTGGAAGATATTTTTATGTATGTATATGTAATGGTTGATTTTATTAAGAACGAATAAATTGTAAAAAATCTTTTCAGGTTTTAATTATGAAAATAATTATAAAATTAGAACCAAATTAAAAAGATATTATCATTAGGTATATCTTAAAAATATACTTGTAATAAAGATAGCATTGCACTATTATGATGACATAATACTATAATACTTTATAAATACTCGAGAGGCTGAAGAGTTTTCATTTTCTCGCTCTGGTAGCGAGATATAGAGCGGCATTGAGTTCCGCCATGCAACACACAACGTCTTGCAAAAGCAAAACAAAAAGTAAGGAAACAGTGTCACTAGGCTAGCTCTCTCTCTCTCTCTGCATATGAAAAAAAATAGCTGAAAAACTATTGACTTATTTACCTGAGATGATCCCTTTCCGCCATCCACTGACTGATGATCTCTAATGCCTCCGGTTCCTTATAATCTTGGTGGTCCTCGATTAACTGGGTGAGCATTTGCAACCAGTTGGCATTCTCTTTAAACGTTTGCATGTTCAGTGTATTTATTTCATGCTGAAATAAATAGTGAAAAATAATATAATAAATTTGCTAATCTTTAAAAATGTATAAAATATTAGTAATAAAACGGATATGCCTAAATGGAAACGGAGTGTTTTAACACTACATTATTTTTCTGTCTATTTCTAGATCTACCTAACCTGCATGCAAAGTAACTAAAAATATAACAAGTATTTGTTATATATATACATATATATTATATATGTATATGTATATATATATATATATATATATATACATATGTTTACA
>JAXGGP010000002.1:11371930-11388195 GCA_035584415.1 Eueides aliphera
TCTTTCATTACAGCATCTATGGAGTGACCATAGTAAAATAAACTAGTATCATCTGCATACAGAGTTATGTCTCCTTTTAGTCTATTTTCATGTAGATTATTTATATAAATAAGGAACAACAAAGGTCCTAAAATTGAGCCCTGGGGTACACCGAAAGAGATAGATTGAATTCAATACCTTATTCCTAGAACTGACACCAGAACCGTTTATAGAGCGTGACAATTCAATATTTCCAAATTCATCACTGAATGTATCCATAAGACTGTGTTTCATAAGGCTGATGACGTCATTTGCGTCCTGAACTGAGGCCTCCTCTCTTAAATCCACCCTTGCCCTGGCCTATTAAAAAACAAATATGAAAATAAGTAGTTCTGATGTCTGCAATATTTAGCATTTTGAATTCCTAGTTCTGGTAGCAAGACAAAGCTTTCAATACCTTGAGAATTCAGAGAAAAATGTATGAAGTGTCTATATGCGGGAAAGAATGATGAAATAAAATCCTACATGAAATTAATAATTATCTGTAAAGTATCCAAGGATGATTTTTTATTTTATCTAAATATGGTAAATTATTCACACGAAACGTGACGGCAAACAATAGTTAGTTAATTATAAACTGAAGGTTTCTGGGTTCGATACCCACTCGAAAAGTGAAATATATAATATTTTCAAATTATATATTATACCATTTTCACTCGCTGTTAATAAGGCAAAGCGTGGCGTTAAGTTCCGCCACACAACATTCAATGCCTCAAATTCGGCAAAAAATGGGAAATGGAATGGAGTGTCTTACACATGGTCCCTGGGATACCACTCTGCCTTATGCGGGATACTAAAAATGATTGCATAATATTGGAAATTATCTATAAACAAAGGTTATCTTAACTAGATACAATCAAAAATACATATAAAATAATTGAAAACAAATAAAAGATTTTTTTGGTATTTTATTAAGTCAATACTATGACAATTGTAAATTTCTAAATTTTGTTCTTAATATATAGTAAAATATCCAATTTATTACCTGTGTGAGTCTTATACATGCTTCCAGTTGCCTCGTAGTGATAGGAGTGCCTTCATTTGACATACCCTGATGTTGGTGACGGAGTTCTAAATAGAAGTCTTGTAAGATGTTCGCAGCGTCTCTACTTAATTTGGGATGAACATATCTTCTCGCATATGCAATATACTTGCGTAGTAGAACCAGTGGTAATGTGTCAATGACCTCGCCGGGCTTCAGTCGCAATCTTTTGCTTCGAAAAAAATTGAATGTGTTATACGACTTGTTATATAAGAAATTAAAGAGGTATTTTTGTACTTTATGTTGCTATTTTAAATTTTATTACAATTATCATTACATTCTTTTTAATACTACATATGATTTGAAAATATGAGGTTCTAAGATTTAACTGGTGTCTTTTTATTAAATTTGATTGGGCGTATATATTTTTTTTTGAGCGTTGGTCATGCATTGCATCATTTTTTGTTCTCTTTTAAATATCAGAACCTGTTACTCGCATTTAGGCTGTCTTAACATTATTTTTACACCCAATATATCTATAATGTAGTCACACTTGTCACCACATTACAGATCGATAAAAAGAAAATTATATTAAATTATATAAAATATGTTTTCATACAAAAATGACATTTTTTTTTCTTATATACAATAATTGCTTATTTATAGTTTTAAAATAAATATTCTAAGACATAATAGATATTTAGTATATTGCTTACCTTAAAGATGCGTCACTATCAATTTGGCTTGACTGTATGTTTACATTGACATTGCTCATAGAACCATCTTGCTTACGTTTTTTTGAACCAGAATGTAAAGCTAGTACATGTTCTGACAACATTGCGTCCACTTTCTAATAGAAATGACAAAAAGCATAAAATATTTGCGTATAAATTATTCGAATAAGCAGTATTTTTCTTTTTCTAAAGTGCTATTATATACATTTAGGAATAAAAAATATTATTTTTTAAAACTGTAGCGACGGAGCTTGATGAGAAAGTATGGTTTAGTAGGTCAGTGCGGTTGGACGGTTTCCGAAAGGCGCAGGTTCAAATCCCGCTATGCTCAATTTTGATACGGTTTAATATAAACAAATTTTCATAAATATAAATATTACCAACCTCATCCGGCAAGTCCAATAAAATAAACACTAAATCAAATCTTGATAGAAGTGCTGAATTAATTTTTAAATTTTCAGCAACTGTTTTTGCTCTGGAATAATTAAAGGTACATTTAATTTATATAAAATTAATATTGGTAAAAAATTGCTCGACAGTGGCGCTGATCAGTTGTTTTTACATGATCACATGACTTATTATCATGATCCATGCTAAAAACGTCAATAAATGTCACATTTTTTTTTCAACGCCATTGCATGATACATTTCTTTTATTTTATGCTAAAATCGACATCTTCAAAGAGACCACGACTCATCGATCGTACTGCAGCACACAACAAATACTCTACAGCGTTTATAAACAGACGCATAAGTAAACTCGCGCATACAAGCATGCGCATGACATTCGATATGCGGAGTTTGGCGTCACTTTGTTTTTTGAAGCAATATCACAACCTGTTGTAGGAGCCGGCGGCGGGGTTGGCGGCGGCCAGCAGCGTGGCGCGCGCGGCCAGGCTGCACACCACGCCGCCCTTGGCCACGCTCACGCGCCGCTGCTCCATGGCCTCCAGCAGGCTGCTGTGGTGCGCCGACATCTGGGGGTTCCGTTTGAAACTAAGTAAAGTTGAGGCCGCGACACGGCGCAGCGCCACGATAGTGCCACTGTAGACGACACCTTGTGGGTTTGATTCTCACTCAGGCAATTAAATATCTACTATTTCCAAGACTAGTTGCTTCGAGTTGTTTAATCATCCCGAAACTAAAAAAGATTGCGTTTTTTTTTTAAATATCATAACTTTTGATTTATACACAATTGTTTTGTGTATAAATCTAATGTTATGATATTAAAAAAAACTTAATCTTTTTTAGTTTCGGGATGATTAAATCTCGATCAAAATAACTATTACAAAAACACCAGAGATATTTAACAATCAATTAACAGGCAAAGTATACCTTATCAAGTTCATCGACGCAGCACACGCCCCTATCGGCGAGCACGAGCGCGCCCGCCTCCAGCGCGAAGTCGCCGCCCGCCTCGCGCCCCAGCGCCACCGTGAGCCCGCCCGCCGACGCCGACGCGCCGCACACGTACACGCCTGCGCACCCACCACACACATGGGTCACCGTAACCGACAGGTTGAGGGTTCCATCCCCACAAGAGAAAATATTAGATATTCTCAAATTAAATAACTAATTTCATCGCTCTGGTAACAAGGCGAAAGCGCGGCGTTGAATCCTATAAATTCGGCGGAAAGTGGGTAACGGAAATGGAACGGATTGTCTTAATAGTGGTTTCCTAAGCTCCTTCTGCCTACACTGTCATGTGCGGGATAAAGCGTGAAGCTGATATATTACACACACACGTGGCATAGGTTACGCGTACCTTACACGTTTGGTAACGCTCTTAAGGCAAGGCTATTAAGGCATAACTAACAAAAGTGTTATAAAAATAAATAAATAATATTTTCTCTTATTGCATGAATAGTAATATGGCTGTCGATTTATATGTTATTTATTAAATCACAAGTGCATACAATGCAAAGCAGCTGAAAAGAGGCCTATGACATAAGACACACCGATACTAAGGACAGATTATTAAAAAATAAATCACTTATTTTTTCATTCACATATATTTTTTAAGAATTTTGACATATGGCTATATAGTTAAAAGCTATTGTTATCGTATATTAGACGTACAAAAAAATATACCTCTAGGAGCAGCATGCGCAGCTGCTTGTAGTAACTGAGACTTTCCCAAGCCAGGGTCACCGACTATTAATACATGAGGATTTGGTCGCACTCCATTTTCTGTTTCAGTCCCACCAAATAAGCCCAGTAAGAGACCAGCTTTAACTGCTTCATGTCCGAATATTGTTGGACACAAGGAATGGACTAGAAGTCTGAATACATTTTCAGATGCGTGGATTTCCTGTAAGATTGTTTATCGAAACTTTATTTCGCAAGTCAATTACATAGTCAGCGTAAAAAACAAAGTAGCGCTAAAAACTTGATTGAGATTTTTTTGCAGACTACTTATTTAAAATAGAGAAACCAAAGAATACCCTAAATATACAGTTAAGTACTGATACTCTTATAAGCTTTTTTCGATATATGCTATAACAATTAAATAATGAGAAACGCAAGGCTAAGTGTAGTGTCGAGTTCCGCCACTCAACGCTTAATGCCTCAAATTCTGCAGAAAGTGATGGTGGAAAGAGAACAGAGTGTTTATATCTTATATTAGTTTATTATTTACGGTATATTAATATCAGGTTTTTTGCCAAAATATTAGCAGAGTGCCGTCGGATTTGTATTAAGTTTCTGGCCGAAACACACTTTGGTCGTTCATCATAAATTATATTTAAATTACTAGAGGCCGACCGCGAAGAAACGGTAACTAAGAATTGCAAAGCCTGAAATTTTTGGCTAAAGTGATGGTGGAAAGAGAACAGAGTGTTTATATCTTATATTAGTTTATTATTTACGGTATATTAATATCAGGTTTTTTGCCAAAATATTAGCAGAGTGCCGTCGGATTTGTATTAAGTTTCTGGCCGAAACACACTTTGGTCGTTCATCATAAATTATATTTAAATTACTAGAGGCCGACCGCGAAGAAACGGTAACTAAGAATTGCAAAGCCTGAAATTTTTGGCCTGCTCATGCCTGCTACTTTCAAGGTTTAGGAATCAATCTCAAAAAAGTAGCCTGGTGTTATTCTGGGTCTTCAGCTATCTATATACCAAATTTCAACGCAATCGGTTCGGTAGTATTTGCGTGAAAGAGTAACAAACATTCAAGCTTTCGCATTTATAATATTAGTATTTTCTGTGGGAAAAGTACGCTATAGCTGCATGTCGGTGCCGTTCGGGAGAAAATATGAAGCTAAAAAGTATATCTTACCTGAATAGCATAATAATCTTTTAAGGTGAATGATAAAGATGGATTGCTAAGATTTCTTTGACTGTGTATAGAGACTGCTTCTATATAGAGTTGCAAGAGCCTAGCAGCTTTGCGTCCATCTTCACCACCTTTACTTTCACCACGTACCTTAACAAAACATATAACAAAAGTTAATCATATGTTCTCAAATTTATATCTTCATATTTTTATCTTCTTCTTCTTCCTGGCATTAATCTCGGCGTATGCCAGAGTCTGCCTTCCTACTTAACCTACTCCACTTGGCTCGGCCGTTGCGTAACGTGGCCTTACCGTCTCAAGCGACGCCCTTGGAGCTTATTTACTATGTCACGGACTACAAGACTACCTCGCATAAATGTGTTACGTATACGGTCAGAGCGCGTTATTCTGCTTCATTTGACATGAAGCTCCTGAGTTTGCTGAGATAGTACTGGCCAGCATTCGCTGTCGTATAAAAGAACCAGTCGAACAATGCTCTTGTATATCAGCCCCCTGAATTTTGTCGGCATTCTACAATCACAGACTATAACGGCTATAGTTCAGTACCTAAATGGATAGTGGTAAGTCCGGTCTCCAGCACATTTAATTTAAGACCGCTGTTCTCAAGCGTATCATTCCAAAGGTTCACTTTGCGCTCTAGCCGATTCTCGTCAATGAGTGCTATGACATCGGCATACATCATCAGCCACGGAGGCTGGTCTTGGATGTGAGCCGAGACAGTATCTAGCACTACATACTTCGCTACTATGTCCCCAGTTTGTCTTCAGGAGAGTTGGATTTCTGCCACTTCTTAAAGGCTGCCTCCTTTTCACGAGTCATATTCCACCACCATGTCTCCCTGTCGATGATACGTCCTCTCTTATAAACGCCAAGAGTTCGTTCTGCCCGCCGCAATGATTGCCGAATGACCTCGACTTTTCGGCCACACTACAGCCCGCATGGAGAGCGTAGGCTCTGATTAGTTTGCAGTAACGCCCTCAATCAGTAGGTACCTTTATTAGCATCAAGCGATCGCAGCGTCCGAAGTTCCAGTACTTATTACCCTTCAAGTGGGTTTCTTTGTGGAAACCCACTTGAAAGGTAATAAGCCCAAGGAACGCACACTGGACCCGGTCTCATGAGTACATATGCGAGTTCTCTGCATTGTCCGGTAAGAGAGCCAATATTCTACGTTGCAAAGCGGAGTTTCCATTTGGGCACTCGCGTCTTTAGCCGTGCCCGTACTTGACACGGTAGCCCTGACCCATTTGTCGCAGGTGTAGGGCGATGTGCCTGCGCGTCGTTTAGCGGCGACGCTCTAGCAATACCCAGTCTCGTTCCATGCATTTCCATTAAAGTGGCGGTTGGCGGTTTTTATCCATCTGACCTCCAAAATCCTATTACAGGGGAAAACCGAGAGAGATAGGGATATGAATGGTTGAAAAGGGGAGATAGGATAGTTAGAAGGGAAGGACAACACTTTTATTGACAGGATGGATGTATAACAGTGGTGGCTTGAGGATCCGGGGCTCGCGTACCCATATGCTGATGAACAGATATCGGACAGATACATATATGTCAGGGCACCCTGTTGAGATTCTTCATATTTTTATGTCACACCTATTAAATAATGAAAAATAGCACTTAAAAATGAAAACTTCATGTTGTTTTACATATACAAAGGAAACCAAGTGTATTAGACATTATTCTATTTTTTGTGACATTGTATGTTGGTTCAGAAACACAACACCACTTTTTCTATAATAAGTGAGAAATTAAAATAAATTTAATTTCTTTTATAATATTCAATTATTTACTACTTACTTACTGTCTAATTAAAGATATTACCTATATACATAGTTCATATAATAATTATACAAAGTAATAATCACCTGTACAATGCCAGTGACAGAAAGAACATCACCTGGACAAGCACTGCCTACTAAATCACCCTGTAGTTCAATTTCAACTGTTCTGGGTATTGTTCCAGATATGCTCTATAATAAAAAATATATAATAATTGCCTTAGAGTAAATTGTAAAATATAAAATAAATTGCCTTAATGCCCCTTGCCTATTACATAACTCAATTTTTGGTGGAAGTATCAAATTTGAGGCATTGCCTGTGGGTGGCAGAACTTAACGCCATGCTTTGCCTCGTTACCAGACCAAAGAAATGAAATATTAAATTTGAAACTAATAAACATTCCATTTCTGTAAATTGGCATCTACAGAATGACAACTGTCACATTTACAATTATATGCTTGTGCCTTTGTATGGCACAAAGGCACAAGCATATAATTAAATAGTTCTGACCCAGTTATATTGCATCATAATATAGTAAAAATTTTTGTTTATATTTTTGAATAAATTACATGTGACTGAATCTCTTGAATTTTGGCTACTTGCCAGTCTACAGTGTTTGTAAACGGTGAAGACTGCAGTGGTTCAAATTTATGTCCTCCTTTGCAACTTGGACAAATGTTTGGGGCTAGAAGACAAATATTAGACAATATAAAAATTTAGACAATATAACAAATATTTTTAGTCTTCTAGACATTAATTAAAAAAATTATGACAACCTGAAAAAATTCCTTGTGGCTGTATCACTGCCTGAATGTTATGGCAAGTTGAACATTGAAATGCCATAGAAGTACAAATTAGGCCAATACTACCAACTCGTATAACAGTACCTTTGACAGTCACTAGTTTACCTAAAAATATTCAAATTGATAACAATAGGAAACTGCTAATTTATAACATTTAAAACAAAACAAAACACATACCAAAATAATTAACTTTAAGGTTTGCTATTGGTATAACAGGTTCATGGTTTAATATTCTAACTTTGATACGAGATTCACATTTTAGAGTCTGCAAATTTTTTAGTTCAATCAATAAATTGAGTAAAGTTCTGTACATAATTTTTAACATATTTTTAATAAGCAGTAATTAAGTCACCTCATGCAAACAAAACTCAAGAATTCTTAATGTTACATCTGGTTTTTCAAATAAATCATTTTGAAATGTTGACCATTTATTTTTAAATTCTTCATTGCTTAATAAATTCTGTATATCCAATGAGACACTCCGAGTTTGGTCTATTTTTTCCAGATCAAATGAGCTCCTATTTCGTTCTATGTAGTTTTGAAAGCATTTGATATTTTCTAACACACCAGAATTGGAAGATTGCTCTAAAAGCGATTTTTATTAATTAAAAATAGTTCCTGATACATATATGTATACTTATATATGATTAATGGATAAGGTTTTTTAAGCATAATACCTTCAGAAGGAAAGTATAATTTCCACACATTTTTGTCAGAGTGAATTGGTATAACAATTGGTAGTTGATTAGCTGGTGCTCTTGAAGATGTTGATGTATTTGATGCCAATAAGGACGATGAAGAATTATTAATACTACTGTTATCTGATAAATTGTTTGGTTTATTTGTTTTTCTGTGCCAATTGTTTTTGTAACGACCTTTCCAATTGCGCCGCATTTTTTGTTAACCTTAAGAAAATTGTTATTATATTATTGATTACAAATACTAATCTGGCGCGCTTTTTGACGTTAGTTTTTCTGAGGGAATAGGCTGATGGCTGACTGATTGTGCGATGACATATGATGATGACATGTTCAAAATTATTGCCAGTGTCACTAATAGTAAAAATATACGAATTATATGAAGCAGTAATAGTAATTTTATAATTCTTGTAGAACTAGTGGAAATGTGATAGGTTATAGTTTCCGAAGTTAAATTGTAACTCGTCGTTAAGATCAGGGATCACTCATTGTGTGAATGTAGCCTGGTACTATGGCCGTTTTTCGAATTATGAAAACAGTTGTAACGACGTCCGTAAGCATTATTTAAGTCACATATGACGTCAAATTCACACGAATTACATCGTATACCGTATACGCTATGACCGCTGTTTTGATAATTCGTAAAACGGCCACTGTGCTGAGGGTTTGTAAATCTCATATTTTTTGTTATAATTGTATTTCAATTCTTTTACATAGAGTGCGACAAGACAAGTCTTTATTCTCCCGAAGCAAATGCACGTCGAAATAGTGTTACGCCAAATTAAAATATAATAAAATTTAAATTTAAACTACTTATGTTAAATCGAATAGAAACAACTGGAGCTAAAATTGTAAACAAAATGAGCTATCCCAATAAAAAGATTTTATATTGTTTCCATGCTGTACAACATTTTACAGAAAAAATTAAAGACAAATATTCGGCATTTGTGTCTAAAATACAGAATAATAATTCAAACTCAAAGCCATATATGATTTTTATTTAAAATAAGAA
Source organism: Eueides aliphera (assembly GCA_035584415.1). Taxonomy (NCBI): domain Eukaryota; kingdom Metazoa; phylum Arthropoda; class Insecta; order Lepidoptera; family Nymphalidae; genus Eueides; species Eueides aliphera. The sequence continues at coordinate 11,381,286 of JAXGGP010000002.1, forward strand.
GTTATAAGCTTCGTTTTTTAACGTCAAATAATTTACCACCATCCACCAGGTTACTAAAGTTACTGCCTCAGACATGAAAATAGCCGGCGAAAGAAACTCAGCGGGACATGTCCCCTTTTTTTTAACCAAAACTCTACATCATATTATTATAAATGACAATGATACATTTGAAATAGCCTGGAGCCAGCATTTTATTCCCAAGGCGTGTTATCATTTATAAAATCCTTAAATTGGTAATAACTTTTAACACACAAGCGTCTTTTCACAACTTTTTAAAATTGTGAAATAGATAATTCTCGAACGTATTTGACAGTAATATTGTAACACAAATATGCTTTGCAGTCTTTTGTTTTTAATACACAGAAATTCTTTTTGTTGAAAATGTTAATATGCATTAAACATAAAGAGTGTTTATTCGTTTTATTTCAGTATTGACCTACATTTTATTATATAGATCACTATTTCAAAATCATTTGGAAGTTTTGGTACTTAAATCAATATTTCCACTTGATTTTGCAAGAGTGATTTATATTTATTTTTGCATTAAAAAAAATGATTTTGAAGCCAAACTATAAAATTTGCCGCCGTGAAATTTGAGTAGTGTCGTTTTTGTCCCCCATTTTTTAGTTCATACTAAAAAATTGGGGGCCTATGACCCTTTTCCGAATTATCAAAACAATAATAACGACGTTTCAACTGCTAAAGAGGTCCGATTTAATGAACACGCCTACATTTGTCACCAGTAATAATAATTCTGCCAACTTATAAATGCGTTTATGGATTCTATCGAACAGAGCATTGTTTGATATAAACATGAGTGGAGTATGTGGTGTAGCCGATGAAAATGATAAAATGCTTGTATTTCAAGCATTTTCCATTTTCATCACAAACAAGGAAAGTAACGATAGTGAAATTGATGTGAAACATCAAAATAGTGTCAATGCTCATGATGCTAACGTTTCGACTCATCAGTACTGTAAGCACTAGTCAAATCACATGAATTTTGCCGGGACTTTCGTCCCAGTGAGTTGATGTGTTGTGTAGTATACCCTACATAAAACTTGAATTCTGACGTAAAATTTTCTAGGTGAAGCATATAGGAATGTACTCTGTGTAGTTCACACCTCCGGAAATAAGGTAGTAAAGATGCTGAATTGCGGTGAGGATCGGTACCGAAGACTCTAAAAAGTACTTTTGTATGTACTGCAATAAATTGACTTAAAATTATTGATATCTATCTATACTTCTGTTTCATTAAATGTTATTAAAATTTCTTTGTATATCATCGAACTATTGAAATTTATCGAGCAATGTTTTTGTAGTTAAATGTGAAATATTCTTATATTCGGAAATATTTGTTACTGCTATATACACTTTGTTACTGCTATATAAGCTTATTTTTATAAAAAAAATATTGAAAATTTTAAACTTCGAATTATATATTGTCAATATCGATACTATTAAAATTTACTTGACATTATTAAACATTACATATTCTAATTGTCTTTTTTACTTTATGAAGATAAAAGGTTAAAAATAATAATTTTTTATTTAATATTTTAACAATGTCGGAAGAAGCGGGTGATAAAGTCCCTCAAGAACCACCAGAGGAAGCTCAGGGTACACAAGGTGCTGAAGACGCAGACATAGATCATGATCAAGATCTAAAACATACATCGGTAAAAATAGACGAAAGCATAAGAAGAGCATCCAGAAAGCAATCTATATATCCGGCCATGCAAGCATCTTCTGCTAATGTTCTGGACATAGATAGGACAGCTTTGGAAGCGATTCTTGATGTCTCTTCTCGACTAAAAGATATTCAGAAAAAAAGTAAAGTGTCTATGAGTACTTTGAATTTAGCTCATGAGTCCTACAAGGATAAACAAGTAAATAAAGCTTTTAATTGAATGAGTGTTTAATTTTACTTCCTATTTGTGAACAACAAATATATAACCTTTTTATAATTTCAAGGCTAAAGCAAAGGAAGCTCGAAACAATCGAGCGGGAGGCTTAAAATCACAAAGCAGGTTTTTATTGGAAAATGCAGCTGCTATTTTAAACAAATCCGTTGACTATGTCTTGGTATTTTTTTAAATACATAATTTGGTTTTATTTTTTAAAGTAAATGTCTTTAAAATTCTACATTTTTACAGGATGGCGTATATGATGCAGACATTCATATTGATATTTTAGATAGTACATTAATTGAAGGTGGCAGGAACTGTTTTGTTCTTTGTGACGCTTTTTTGCCACCACTTAAAATGGGTAATGTTACCTAATTAAAAACTTAATTTACTGAAAACATTTATACGTGTAGTTCAATTGATACAATAAACTTGTTTTATATTCTGATAGAATCTGGTCGCTTCGTTCCAAATCAAAAGGGAAAGATGGAAAGAACTTATATATCAGATGGGGCAACAATAGGCACGGAAGGGATGTGCGTTGCAGCTTATAGGATTAAAAATAAAGCTGTTGATATGAAAAGTGTTGCAGATGTGAGATTTGATTGTTGTTTTAAAAATATATAAAAAATGAATAGTACACATTTACATTTACTTAAAAAAATATATAATTTTCATACTTCAGTTGATTTTGTAATTAATTTTAGGACTTCTTCTTGGTAATTTTTGATATGAACCAAGAAACTGAAAATGTAGTTTCTGGCATATTTAAAACAATGAAGCGTGTATACGTACCTGCCTTAGCAGCTTGTCAAGCTTGGGGAGACCTCAATCCTCCTAATCCAAAGAGTAAAGATATCATCAAGTCGTACATATCGAAGATAATGTTATTTATTGATTACTTAGCCAGTGAGTTTTTTTATTTTCTGCTGTATTAAAACACACATAACACACTACAATAGCAATCTTCTATTTTAATCTTCACTTTGTATTAGAAACTAAAATGGATTTGGATTGTTGTACGAAGTTTAAAATAAATTTGATACTGTATGAAGAGGAGCTAGCTGATCAAGAAAAAATGAAGTTAGCAATAACAAAAACTCACGTACTGGAAGAGATTTGTTCATTCGTGAAGCAGTGGGTAAAACAAATAATGATGGTAAAAGAAATTGCTTATAACAAGTCTGATTACTTATTTGGATTATTGCAAAGAAATTATTACAAAGTGACCTCTCGTGTTTCTTTGCTTTCGAACACACATTATCTCTTCTCTATAGTAATAGGAAGATTGGCTGATAGAAAGTCTTGAATTTAGGCGGAAATAGTAGTGTTACATGGGGGCAAGTCGTTACATGGGGATTTTCATGTAACCTATGTACCTACTATGCTATGTGTATGAGGCGTTTGTTAGAATATAATTAATTTTGTATTTCGCCAACTAAAAAATCGGAGACTGTCGTGAAAATTGCTTACAGATTATTTATATTTTACAGAGTTTCGTAATTAATACAACTATTTTATATTTTCAAACTTAAAGTTTCTTAATGTTAAAAAGTTGGTTTAAAATCATTAACGTATTACTAAACTTTTCAGTCGGTGGCACATATTTATTAAAAAAGGAGTCTTTTGTTGATTATGATATAAAATACGTCATAATCAAAACTTAATGCACTCTATTTTCAAATCAGTACATTATTTTCTTAGGTTTTAGTACAAAGTCAGCAGTTGCGTCGAGAGCCATCGAATATCGGGCCGTTGGCTGAATTGGATCACTGGCGTCGTCAGCTCACTTCTTTTACTTCAATCATAGAACATATTAAAAGTGATCCTTGTCAAATGTATATACATACCCTTATTCGCGCTAAATCTAAGCTTATAAAGGTACGCAGCTATAAGTTTTCTTAAAAGTGAGGCGCACCGTCACAAAATTTGTGATATCGTTACACTTGAGGAAATGAATTATTATCAAAGTTTCACCCTGAGAACAAGAGAAATAGCTGGTTTTAGTTCCGCTGCTCTATACGTAATGTCTCGAAAATTAGAAAAATTTGGAGAATAGTGTGTTAACACTAAAGTTATCTTTGCCAACCCAGATTTTTGAGGATATAGCGTGAAGCTAAAAAAAGTCTGCGAAAGTCTACAAAATATATGATTATTCTTATATTATATCATTATTTCCTCTAAAATATAATTATTATTCATAATTATTGTATAAAAAGTTAAAAAGTTTCTACAATAAGTGTACGTAGTTATGCTAGTATCATTTCAGAAATGGGCCCAAATTGATAATCAAGTTACGGATTATTATAACGAGGCTTCTGACAATGTAAAATATTTGTATGCTTTAGAGAAATATTGTGAACCTCTCTACAGGTATAAACATTTTCATTCAAATTAGGTATATTATTTATTATATACTTCTATTGATTTCGTTTCTCCCTTACTTATTAAAATATAAAATAGGTTGTACCCTTTTTTGTATTACGTTTTTATTATTTAATCGTCTCAGGGAAACGTATATAATAACATCGTATAGTTCACAATTTCTAAGCAACACCATATATGTATATGGTAAGTATATCGGTATATCGCACACAATCAAGCGCGCCTTATCTTTTTCTTTCAAAACCTGGACACAATTTGATGATATATTAAAACGATTTATTGTTAATGAAATTGAACTCATCCGAGCGAATTTACGAGCATTTCAATGCGCGGGCTAAAAGATTTCATATATTTTTTGAAGTTTTAGATTTATTTTTACCTATTTTCTTACTGGCTCTACTTTTAGTACACTCACACAAATAAAAATATCGCTTAAGCTTCAGGATCTCTTCTCTTGTATGTAAATTATATATTTAAGTATGATATATTTGAACTGATATCACTTGTGTACTATTGTATGTCTCAAATCCGCTAGTAGGTAGGCTTATCTTTTATACTATTTATTATTAGACAATATCGTTGAAAAAATAAACATTTCTAATTTTGCAATAAATTTCTACAATTATGTGAAAGTAAAAAAAAAATCTTCTATTTGTAGATGCGATCCTCTAACAATGCAACAGTATATTCCGGGTTTGCTTTATACAGTTCGAATGGTTTACGCTACTTCTCGTTATTATAACACAACGAAGCAGATATCAACTCTGCTAGTAAAAGTTACAAATCAAATTTTGAACATGTGCATGGTTTATTTAACAAACAACGGGAAAAAGACTATTTGGAATCAAGATAAGCTTAAATTTAATATAAAAGCTAAGGTAAACAACTATTTGATAGTAAACCAACAATGTGTTAAATGAATAGTATAGTTAAAGTAAAAAAATATAGTATATTTAAAGTAATCAGTAAAATAATCAGTGATTTTTTTCAATTGCACTCTATATCCCGCACTAGATTATTAAATTCTTTCTGCCTAAAGTCTTAATGAAATGGAACGTAAACGTCCCGTTGCCCATTTTAATCCGAATGAGGGGCGGCCGCGGTTCAACACCATGCTTTACTTTGCCTTGTCACCAGCGAAAAATTATATAATTATATCATTTCCTTAGTCGGGGTCGATCACACTCACGTTTACAGTGACACATTTGTGCTCACTTCTGCACCATGACGGACCTTAATAATATATTTTTATTTCTAGATACAAAATATTTTATTAAAAAACTAACAATTTCGTCGCAAAAAATTGAATAATCAAATTCTTTTGTTACCTTTGAAATTATGACCATTTATTACTCCGAATAGTAAATATTTTTGTAAAGGATTTTTCCCAAATTACCCTAATTATAAAACATACTTCTCGTTTTTGTAGTTATGCTTGAATCTGTACAGCTTTTACCGTGAATGTTACAATGAAACTCAACTTGAGATGATGGAGGCTTCCGACGAACGTCCCTTCGATTGCTCGGAAATGTATATATTTGGAAAATTTGAGACGTTTCGTAAACGCTTGTTAAAGGTTTTATAATTTTTTTGCCATACTTTTTATTTAACAATATAGAAAACATATTTTATATTATACTAATTTATCAATATTCTGTATATGTAAGTCAATATAAAGATGTGTATTATTAATATTTAAATTTCAATTTACTGTATTTTTTTACGTTAGCATGTTTTTACGGTAGCCGAAACAACGCTTATGACGATTACTAAAAAATATCCTTTTCTCATCTTTTTTACTTAAATTAATCTAATAAAATGTAAACTTTACAGATTGTTGATTTGTTCCAAACATATATAAGATATTATGTTTTGAATAAAACAACCCTTGAAGGTATTGAAGAGTATGCTGTGAATTTTAATAAATTATTTAAAACTATATCTACTAAAACATATGATGCGCTAGATCACAGGTACAGATTTTTTTAATTCTTATATTTAATTATTAGGAGAAAACAATTATTTTCAAGTAAATGTTAAAATGTTTATGGTACAAGAGATTCTAATATAAAAAATATGAATATGTTTCTAATATAAAAAAATATTATAATAGATTCTAAGATATTCTAATATAAAAAATGTGAATATTGTTATGAATTAGACGATAAATTAATATGTCACGTCTTGTAAGGCTCTTTCTGTCTGTTTCTGTGTTGCGTAGATCATTAATAAAATTAAAATTACAAACGTTATTATGGTATTTCGATAATTATTAATTACCGGCTACGATTGCTTTTTTTGCCCTTGCCTCATTCTATTCAAAAAAGCGATTGCAAAAGTGAGTGAATAAATGACTTCCTCAACTATAAAACCAACTGAGGCCGATCGTATATATATATATTTTTTATTTATTTATTTAAATCTATAACATACTAACTGTTACCCATGACTTTGTCCGCGTCATTTTATGTTATTATTGAAATGAAGTGATGTCAAAGACAATTTTGTTCACAATTAAATACTCTTAATCAACAACACATCTATTTAGATAAAGATTAATATTATTACGTTGGTACAACTCTTAACAAATAATGCACTAATTTCGACCAAATTTGATT
>JAXGGP010000002.1:11388414-11401713 GCA_035584415.1 Eueides aliphera
CAATTCGAACCAGTAATTCCTGAGATTAGCGCGTTCAAACAAACAAACTCTTCAGCTTTATATATTAGTATAGATAAATTGGCACATTCTTTCGCTTTACCATGATTCACATAATATCGTTTAATAGGCGACCAGATTTCGATAAAGACTATAAGGCATACAAAGATGCTGTTGCTGCCCAAGAACTGTTGCTAGAGAATTTTATGATTACGGTAAATTTATTTTATGTAGTTTTATAAATTCGTGAAATGGTATATGACTTAAATTAAAGATGTAGTTAGATACGTCATCATCACCAGTCTAAGCTCATTTTTATGTTATTATAGAGTGTTAATAAATGCCCAACTACTGAGATAGCACTACATTTGTTAGAAAGATTCAAAAAGCTCGAATTGGAATGCTTATATCTAGAAGACCAATATTATGACTTGATCAGTAAATATACTGGTGAAGTAGAGTCTATACGCGATAGGTATGTCTTATTTATTGTTTATTAATATATAGATAAGGAATAATATGAAAAATGAAACATATTAGTGGTAGTCATCAAAATAATAAGACTTGAGTAATAATGTATTTTTATTTCAAAATTATTTATTTTTTTTTTAAATTTGTATACACAATCAAAGGCTAATCAAAAATTAATTATATTATGTATGATATATATTTTCTACTCCAGTCGAAAATTAATTCTTTCAAGTAAATTATAATCAAATGTACTTAAAGGTATAATGAGGAAAGAGAAAATCCGGATTTGCCAAGGAACATGCCGCCAGTATCTGGTAGAGTGATGTGGATCCGTTTTTATGATAAAAATATAAAGAATCCAATGAAAGAATTCGTGAAACACCATGAAGTCATCACACATATGGTGGGCATTATCCTAATTTATATAGTGATTTCACTTCCTAAAGAAAGCATTGAAATGAATAGATGAAATTCTCAATGTATGAACTTAATATTAAGTTCATGTTAAAGCTAATCATAGTATAAGACGTTGCGTTGCGTTTTAATTAAAAAACGTATTTCAACCTTTTTTTCAGCTTCTTGTTGTATTCCCCGACTAGTGTTAAGATAGTTCATTTCCTCTCAGCACTGACAAATATTTTGATATCGAGTGGCGGAACTCAAAAGCTACGCTATATATTTCACTTTCCCCGAACGCTAATTGTTAATTCAGATCTCCTAATATTGACCATGATATAGAAGTAACATTAATTTAAACATACAAACACTTTACGTAATCAATAATTATATAATGATTACAAATTTTAGAATACGCAGAGATGTATAAAGCTTTATAACGTTATGTATATAGTTTTCACGGAATTCGAACTTATTTATCATAAAGCGTGGACAGAAAATGTAGGACAGGTATGTGTTTTTATACCATATTGAAAGTATCTACTATAAATAATGTATAAACATTAGCTAAAGAATTACAATAAATAGAGGGCTTGTTTATTATTGAATATATACCTATTATATAATTTTTTTATAGAATAGACAAAACTTAAATTACAAGTGTTGTTTGAAATAATATTTAAAATGAATTAATAAAATGAGATTTTTTAAATAATTACATAATAGTATCTTTGTCATGTTAATTGCAGAAACATTTTTTTTTAATAATTGTTGTTTACCGGATGGTTCTTGAAATTTATGACTACAGTTTAAAAACTAAGAGAAAACAAATAAAAAAAAACATATAAAAATTGTAAAATGAAATATTTAAAGATAATCGTGTCCGTCATTGATTTGCTAGTTGTGCCTTACCTACGAAAAACAGTTCATTAGTTCCAAGACGCTTTTTTGGAGCTCAGAAAAAATATGTATTCTATGCTCTTTCTCTATCTAAGATTTGTCTAAAATGCAATTAAAAGATTCGAGCATTTAGGCTCTGTTTTAGATGAGTTATGTATGAAACCCACTGTATATATAATAAAATATAAGGAAATTCGATGGGAGGTAAAAGTTGAACGTAACGTAACAAGTTAGGAGATAAAAAATAATAAAATAGGTAATTTATATAAAAAAATATTACATAATTAAAATTGTAGTTTATAGACCTCTCGGTATGCATTTTTTTCTTTTGATTATTTAAATTATGAAAAATATATTAATAGGTGAGATTGGGTCTAGTATCACCACTGCTGATAAGGCATCCTGTTACCAACAAATTTATTGTAAATTTCAATGTGTACATACCAGAATGCATTAGAGAAGTGGAATATATGTGGCAGCTGGGTCTTTGTAAGTAAAATTTTTTTTTTACACTTTATAAGTCATTAGAAACAAAAAAAATAGATTTATAGTTGACCCACTGGTCTGACGACGTCCGTAAGATCGCCAGTAGACACTGGATGAGGAAGTAGAGGACCGAACAACGTGGTCCACTCCAGGGGAGGCCTATTTTCAGCAGTGGACCGCCATAGGCTGATGATGATAATGATTTATATTTAATTTATTTTAAAATATTGTGTCATTACTAAGTTATCCTTACTGAACCCACATCGTGTTTACAGTCAGATATAATAAATAATATACATAAGAAATAATATATGAAAATATTATAGATGTTCCTGACACAGCTCAAGTAGTGGCCTTTTGCAAGCAGAAAATCTTCGGAGATTATGAACGCATAAAGTTTTTGGTTGAGCGTAACGATCAAATCAGAAAGTAAATTATAGCCTTCTATTTTTCGTTTTAGAAATATATTTACAAAAGATTTTTAGAAAATAAATACATTTAACTTTAGTTAATGTCAAACATCGCTAGTCACCAATGTTAGACTCAAAAATACAAAGAAAAATTATATTAGTATTTTGTTATTGATTTATGAATATAAGAAAAAATCAAACAGAAATCTGTTATGAAATTTTTATTATAAATAAGTCATGAAAATGTATCAAAAATAGTGTTAATTGCTAAGTTATTCTGTTCTTACTTGAATGATTTTGCTCTTTTTTACTACTTCGTTTCAAGCTCGTTTATATTGTAGTGTGCTTCTAATATCAACATAAATATTTGTAACAGGAGCATGCCTAAGTTGTACTTGCCATTATTGCGTGCACAACTTATTAAACTGGATAGTGCCTTTCAACCGGGACTGTCCATCATCACATGGACTTCCTTAGAAATACCAGCGTATTGTGATAACATCGAACGAATTTTAGATGAAGTGGATCTGTTTGTTAAAGAGGTCTTTATTTTTATATTACATTTGTGTTAACTTCACTATTATGTATACGGTAGATTTATAAAGTATATTTTTTATAGGTAGTGGATATAAAGGAAGCTCGTATTGATGCGATACTAAAATCTATATCAAAAACATTATTAGTGTACTTGCCAAACTTAGCTGTTGATCCAGCCAATTTCTATGAAGAAAATCTGATAAGACGTGACGAAATTGGTAATATAAGTAAAATTATAATTTCTAGTTCAAAATTGTTATATAGATATTAAATATATAATTATATTTCAGCAAATGATATACAGCAGAAATCGTGGAACGCTGAAGTTGCAGTTATAGAATTAATTAACAAATTTTTAGATAGCGTTCCTTCAAAGCCAATAAGAGACTTAAAAGATAACTGGTACTTCAATGTTTATGCATATTATTATATGATAGTTTTTATTATATGGATATGCTATGAATTTAATATTTTTCTTATTTGAAGGCTTGACATTGACAAAGCTTTAAAGCAAGTGACATCTGCAACTAGAGTCTTTCCTGAAGATGCTGGTAATTTAAATATTAATAATTTAAACTTTAAATTAATAAAAAAGGTTTTAATTATCGTTATTTTGTTTTAGCTTTTATGGAGATAGAGAACCCGGATAGATTTGAGCCTATGCATGCGATTAACGAATGCAATGAACTCTTTGCTTATTTTGCTACAAAGTGTTTGGAATCACTAATCAAATGTACAAGAAATAGCCTGGACTTGTTGAGAAAAAGAGCATCTGTTTCCAGGCAAGATATTATTTTTTTACTTATTATAGGAGGTATAAAAATAGGGGATAATAAAATTTTTTTTGTATATTTTGTCATGAATAAACGATGTATTATTATTATAAAAAAAAAGTTTTATTTGTAATATTTGTGTAGTTTTCTTACAATGACTACCGATCCAGAAGAGCAGAAGAAATTGAACCCGCTGATGTTAACTATGATGTACTTAGAGATACCTAAAATATTAATAAAACCGACTTTAGAAGAAATTCAGTCCGCATTTTCACAGGTATACATGTAAATATATACATTATAAGAAAGGCGTTATATATTACAAAATAAGAAAAATCTTATATAAAGACGCTGAGTTATAGTCTATTAAAATGATAATTCGTTTGAATTTTTCAATAATTTTAGGTGGTGTTAAATTGTATCATGGATATACACAGAAATGTGTTCATGTGGGGCCAACAAGAGTTAATAAAAAAGGAGAAGTTAAAAGGTCATTCGCTCATGGCTGCGAGAAGTGTTAGTGGTTAGTCTCTTTAAGAGTTTTTATCGACTACCGTAAAGGTATTTCATGCATTTTACATTTTATAAATGCATAATATTTGTCTATGAAGAATGATTATTATTGATGTTTTATGGCTTACAAACATGTATTCCATAAGTATGGACTATATGGACCAGCGGTTCAACAAATTTCTTGAAAATTACAAGTAATATAGAGGTGATCCTTTTAGATTTAAATTAGGTATATTAAGGTAGTCTAAGATCGCTTCAAAAGTTTTTGTCATTGAAGTATCTGATAGATACCTATACATCAATTATTACTAATTAATCTGCCTAAGTTTTTAAATAATATTTACTTAGAAAAAGGGTTAATCTGTTTGTCATGTTTGTTAATCTGTTAACATTCAGAAAAATATCTTTAATAAATTATATAATAATTTCAGTGGGGTCTAGATCCGGTTCTAACATAGCAGGTATCAGAAACTACTTCCGAATGGTTTCCGAACACAAAGACATTGTCCGTGCAGTCATGGCGTTGCAGGGAATGATGTACATGTTTAAGCCGGACATTCAGAAATTATTAAATGCAAGTATAAGATTTATATACAAACTTTACATTTACTAAATTTTAAAAATCCTGTTTTTTAACAATGAATCACATGTTTGCTAATAATGCGTCAATTCGTAGTACTCTATTAAATTAATAATTTGGAATAGATATAAGGTTTTAAGATTAATTTAGTTTCAGCGGAGTTATCTAGTTTTGTAGACTCGATTTATGTATCATATTGTTATTGAATATTCTTGATTTTATATTAGTTGTAAGGTCGATTTACGTTTCGCACAATATTTTAAGCGTAAGGTGATAATTAATTGACCGAGGTCAACGTAGCCACAATACCATATTCTAAAAATAATTCAATTCTCATTTCAGTTTTAAAAATAATTTAATTTGGCTGTAGACAAATTTCAACCATAATTATGTAAGCTGTATCTCTCTGTTTCCACAGTACGGAAAGATCCGTTTATCAATTTCCGTTAAAGCCCGGGGAAACATGATATTATTTAGTCCGCGAGTGATATTTGTCAGTATGATGTCAATTCTGCCATTTATATTTTTAAATAACTTTACTGGACTCATTCTCTTATTCGCATAATTGACAAAATGATTTTGCGAAATTATATATTTCTTTATTGATTATTTTCATAGGATTATACCAGATATTCTCACTTATGGGATGAAAATAGAGTAAAAATAGTGCAAGATTTCGTCGATACCGATCCTTTGAATGTTATAATCAGAGATATGTTTAAGCGGTATGAAAATCAAACCGAGGAAGTTTTAAATCTACCTGAGAGACATATCATAGGGTCCATACAAATTGATATGGGTACTTGTTTTATATTTACATTATATAAAATTTCTCACGTTCATTATTCTGCAATAAAAGAAAAGATCATCAGAAAGTAAAATATAACAGAACATTTTAATTTAATTTTTAGATAAAATAAAATTAGCTTTGCATATTGAATCAATTGAATGGAAGAGGATCTTAGGTAAATTACTTAGTCAAGCTTATAAGGAGAGAGTGCTGAAATTGATGCAATTTATAAAAGATAGAATGAAGACGATGAGTAAAAAGATAAAAGATTTGGACGATGTCAGAGTCGCAATGCTTTGCTTGGAGATGATTCGGGAAGAGTTTATTGGGTCGGTATTTTTTATAAGTAAAAGTAAGAGATATAATCTTTAAATGTGTACTTTACAAAAAGTATAAGCCCATTTTAAAACCAATAACTAAGCTTAAAGTTGTAATATTGATATTAAATTTATATCTTTAGAATGGATATAGAATTGGATCTTATTGAAGAAAGCTATGCAACCTTTGCTCAATTTAACATAGATATACCTAAAGATGATGCTGACATGGTCTATGGCCTGCGATATGCTTTTCAGAACATGTTGACGACGGTAAGTAGCAAAAATATTTATATTTACATCATATTAAATACCATAGGGGCATTAAAAAATATTTTAGGTAACGAATATATTTTTATAAAAAAATATTATTTAAAATAAAAACTTTTATTAGTATGATTTCTAAAAAAAATAAAAAATCCAGGCTCAGCAAGTCCAACAACGCATAGTTGATATGCAAGGCCCTCTGCAGACGGAGTTGAATGATGGTGTAACAGCTTTTAATACGGATGTGTTGAAATTTGATAGCGACTATGAACATTTTGGCCCTATGACGCCAGGACTTACGGCTAGAGAGGCTAGTGATAGGTAAGCTTTTATAAAAACCCATTATTCGTTTTTTTATTTATTAAAACATTATCGCCCCCGTGGGGCAGTAGAAGAGAGTCTGACTGTAGGGATGTTGAATTGCATTTGCATTTGCATTTGCGGCCGTAATCTCTGAATTTGGTCTAAACGCTTTTTAGCTTCACGCTGTACCCCGCACACGGCAGGGAAGGCAGAGGGAACTTGGGAACCTAGTGTTAACTACCCTTACGTTCCCAACGTTCTACGAACCGTCAACGTCGAACCCGTCGAACCTGTCGCTTTTATAGTCACCGTTGGTTTCCTTGCGCCACGACAGGCCTCTTTGACACTGGTGTTAATTTTTTACCGTTGGGGATGCAAAAGGAACCTGGGCTTATTTGTATTCTCTGTTATATACTCTCTGTTATACGGATATAGGTTGAGAAAAAAAATAAATTTTACTATAAAAAATCATATTACTATTTAATATTAATCGCAAATCCGGTTACACTATTGTAAAAAGTATGTATACCTAATGTTGATTTACTCTTTTGCACCGCCTAAATAAGTGCAAATATATTGTTACGCTCGTAACCAACGGGGTCGTTACCTCTGTACCCAATTAAAGTCAACCATTAACTATAGATTTGTATGGTAAGGTTTAGGTAAGGTTTTTTAGGTAATTTTTAAAGCTTTAACAAATGTTAATATTTTTAGAGTGATAATGTTCCAATCAAGATTCGATGAACTTTGGCGAAGATTTGAAATGTATTCGAACGGTGAAAAATTATTTGGTATGGAAGTAAAAGATTATCCAATTTTGCATCAAAAGAAGAAAGAATTTAATCTTCTTAGTAAACTGTAAGACTATGTTTTCATACAATAATTTACTATTTTTATATGATATATGGCTCTTTTTCTGTAGGCTTAGAATCTCCTATTAAAAAATTGCATTCGGTCTCAGAGACATTACGTCTTGTGTGACGGAATTTACCTCTTTGTTTTGTTTACTAATTAGAAAAAAAATTATGTTTATTCCCCGACTGGATATCGAACTCATATCCATCATACGTTTTAAGTCGAACAGCCAGTATTTATGTACAGTTAATAATTATAAATTTATAAATGTTTATAAAATTATTGTTTATGTTTTTCATTGATTATATAGCGTTATATAAAATATGAAATAAAATATTTAATTTTTTTTTATCTTAATTAATTATAGGTATAGTTTATATCTGGCGGTGATGAATTCTATAGATGGTTATTTTGAAACACCTTGGGTGGCGATAGATATTGAAACGATCGTTTCGCAGTTGGCTGAATTCGATTTGAGGTATACAAAAAATATTGTTTTATATTGAAATTATCTTATTTTCCTTTATTTTAATAGCACGCCATATTTATATTATATGTAAATTTGAAAATTAAGTATAGATACATACATGTGTTGTTTGTTGACAAAACCTGAGTATTAAGAATTTAAATATTTATGTTTCATTAAATAGTGTTATTTAACATTATTGAAATCACTTACTAAAATATTATTCAAATCGCAGATGTCGTAAGTTACCTCGTGGAATGAAGGACTGGCCAGCTTTCATTGATTTGAAAAATAAGATTGATGATTTTAATCAAACGTGTCCATTACTCGAGTTGATGGCCGATAAGTCTATGAAAGATCGTCACTGGAAGAGATTAGAAAAACTTATGGGTAAATTATAATTTATTGTCTTCACATTTTTTTGTGGCCTGTCGTGGCGCACAGGCGACCGGTTATGGTTTCCACTCGAAGAAATTAAATATTTGATATTTTCAATTTAAATATTCATTGTTCTTATTTCTTCGCTCTGGCAACAAAGCAAAACGCGGGGTTAAGTTTTGCCACTCAACACTCAATGCACTCTAATTTGCCGGAAAGTGTCTTATCACTAGACTCCCAGGAATTCCCCTTTCCCTACGAGTGCGGTATACAGCGTGAAGCTAAATAAGTAACATAATTTTTAATTGTTTTTTATGAAGTACCTAGGGCATTTCGTTACATTGTTCTGTCGGTTATTGTTGTAATTACTTTAATAAAATATTTGATTCAACAGATTGTGTGTTAGACGTAGAGTCTGAAACATTCACTTTAGCTAACGTAATGGAAGCTCCTTTGCTGAAATTTAAAGAAGATGTTGAAGTAAGTAGTTATTAAACACAAGTAAAATTAAAGTATTTTTTGTAAGTTAATAATAAAGGTGATATCTAGCTAGATACTATTTTTTAATATTTTAAACAGTCTATAATTTCTATTAGAGATGTCTTATATTTAGGTTATTTATGTATATATTTCTATCAATATATATCAGTATCTTGTCATGTATGGTACCTATATAAAAACGAAAAACCTAGTAAAATATATTTTTATACGAGTGTTACTTAATAACCAACAGCTATTGCAAAACTTGTGTATTGTTGTCATATCAGTGATAATCAGCTATGTCTGGCAAAAATTTCTACTTCTACCGAGTTTTGTATGAAATATGGCAGGCAGGACGAGTGTGCGAGGTAACTTGGTAACTCTTACCGCAGTTACGGTATATACTTCCCATATAGTTAACACGGTTTTTTTTATTTTCACTAACTTATTCAAATATCTGCGCGTTTTACTAAACAATTTTAGCAATTAGTGAATTATTTTAACTATTTTTAAAGTGTTAATCCACTCTTGGGAAAGAAAATTCCGTGGTCCAGTCTATGCTACGTTTAAATTTTTATGTTTTCTAAATAATTAGTTTATAAAAAATAATTTATATAGGATATATGTATAAGTGCGGTCAAAGAAAAAGATATAGAAGCGAAATTAAAACAAGTGATAGCGGATTGGGCGGTTGTTGATCTAACGTTCGCTCCTTTCAAAAACCGCGGCGAACTACTGATTAGGCCACAAGAGACACTTGATATTATCACGTTGCTTGAAGACTCACTAATGATACTGAACTCGTTAGCGTCTAATAGGTATGAATTTTGATTTTTAATTATATTTTCTTTTATAGTCTAGCGTTAAAATTCAGATAATAATTAAAATAATTTATCGTCATTTTTTTTAATTGTATTTCAATAAAAAAAAAACAAAAGTTCTTTAATTTCTTGGTCTGCAACAAGTTAACTTTGCTTGCAATTTATACAGCATGTAACATCCAAATAATAATAAATGAACATTAGGCTTGCTTGCTTTGTTTTAAAAACCATGAATAATTTATTTTATCTTATAGGTATAATGCTCCATTTAAACGAGATATTTTGTTGTGGATTAACAAGCTGGTCAACACCACGGATATATTAGAGAAGTGGCTTCAAGTGCAGAATTTATGGATGTATTTGGAAGCTGTCTTCGTCGGTGGCGATATTGCCAAGCAACTGCCGGCAGAGGCTAAGCGATTTGGGGTATATTTATAAAAATGATTAAAATATTTAAAAAAATAATAATTAGCCTATATAATAACGAGCTGAGCTTGCATATATGGGAATGTACACAGTTTGTGTAGGTGTAATGACTGTTTGAAGCTATGTATGGGTCTCTTTTTTAAGTATCACACATCATGTATTCAATAGTCAAGGAAAAAGCACGTATCCGAGCATTGTAAAAAAGTTGAATATTTTCGCCGAAATTGAGGCTTTACGTGTTGAGTGGGGGAACTCACACTTTGCCTTGTAATCAAAGCGAGGAAAGATTAAATTTTTCATTTCCTCGAAGATTGAACCCATAACCTGTCGAATAAGGAGTCGCACTTTTGTGCCTCTGCGCCACGACATGCCTCTTGTGACGGAATTAATTCTCCAAACATAATTAATTCAACAAAGGAAAGCGAAAATAAATTGTATTTAAGTAGAAAAACTGAATTTTTTTTTTTTAATTGATGAACTATTATATTTTTTGTTTATAAAATTATAAGTAAGTCTCGTCTGTAACCAATATACGTATATTTAATTAGTTACTGTATATTATATCACTCAAGAATAAAAGAAATTGCAAAGTAGGTTGAGGATGTACATATGTATGTAGGTTAAGTTTTCTACATTAATATGTAGAAAACTTAACCTACATACATATGTACATCCTACCTACATCTTATAAAAGATAAAGAAATGAAGTAGATACAACCTAATGCAGTATTCTCGTATAATAAATAAGATTTTATTATAATTTCTTCTACCGTTTATTCACTCAGCTTTACGCTGTATCCCGCACATGGCAGAGTAGGCAGGGGGAACTTGGGACCGTTTATTGCCAGTTTAATCATTTTAAGATACGTACGCCTACCTATATAGTTTTCATTTAAATATTTGAATAAGTCGTTTAGTATGACACACTCAGTATGTTATGTATTATAGGCATTGTTTGACAGGGTCATATTATTTTTATAAATGACGGAAAAGCTCAGGTGTAGACACATTTAATATTCTTTAAGATAGATAAAAATATCTTTATACTAGTGATTTGTATGTCCTTGTGTTTTTAAATTATGACTTATCATAAAATATTATGGTTGATTTTTATGAGCATTGAGCATAAGATCGTTTCAACTATGTAACTAGAACTATCATATTGGTAACAATTGCAGACAATCGACAAGACCTACGTAAAGATTATGTATCGAGCGCGAGACATAGTGAACTGCGTTGAAACATGCGTATCTGATGATACATTGAAACAACTACTCCCTCATCTTATAGAACAATTAGAAGCTTGCCAGAAATCACTAACTGGATATTTGGAGACAAAGCGATTAATCTTCCCGAGGTTCTTCTTTGTATCGGATCCTGTGCTTTTGGAAATTTTAGGTCAAGCCTCAAATCCGCATTCTATTCAGGTAATATGTTTTAAATTATATTTTTTTTATGAAGTCCTTAAATTTCCAAGAATCTAATATAAAATTTGTTTCTTATATTTTGCAAGACGTTTGTAAGCAACTTATAATACAATCGTGATATATATTGTGAGACCATATATTTTTTAGCCTCATCTGCCCAGTATTTTCGATGCATTATATACTGTTGATTTCGATGACAAGGATCGAATAATAAACATGAATTCTGATAATGGAGAAACTATCGCTTTAGAACATCCCGTCAATTGTATCGGTGGAGTTGAGGTAGTTGAAAGTTTAAAATTATTATCAAATATGTGTTATCAAAACAAACACGGTCTCTTTCGAAATAATAACATTTTTATATATTTGATAAACATAGATATGGCTTAATACATTATTGGATAATATGAAGGAGACAGTTCGAAATATAATTGCCAACATAGCACAAGCAATGGCCGGCGATCCAGAATTTGAATTCTTAGTTGGCTTTTGGAACTTCCCTGGGCAGGTTGGATTGATTTATCGTAGCATATTTTTTTTATTAATATCATCTTTTTAATACAAGCATAATGTAATATTTGAATGACTTAGTTGGTGTTCCACAACGTAGTATTTAAATTTCATTATATATCAAAAATTCTAGGCAAGTCTTTTGGGTATGCAAATATTATGGACTAGTGATGCCGAATATGCTCTAAAGAAAGCACGTGTAGATAAGTTCATTATGAGACTCACGAATCAAAAGAATCTTGATTTGCTAAATGGACTTATTGATCAAACAGTTAAAGATTTGGTACCTCTTGATAGAACTAGAGTTGAAACTATGATAACTATTCATGTACATCAAAGGTAAATATAACAAAATTAATAATATTTTTTGCAGATACAGTTTTTACCGCAATGAAGGCAGAAAAGTATTAAGATACTTTGTCTCCAATTTTCGAGATTTTTTACCAGAGCGAGGAAACGAAAATAATTAATTCCCATTATAGGACTAACAACAAGAGGTATGCCGAGACCGTAGCGTTTGGCGCTCCGTTCTCTCTGCCTACCCCGTAAGGGATATAGCGTGAAGCTAAGTAAGTAAGTAAGGACTAACAACCATCGCTGTCTCACATACGAAAATAAGAAATATCAGAAATGTTTTCAGAACAAAAAAACAACTACTTAGTATTTATATTGTTGTATTTATTTTAGAGATATATTTGATGATCTGGTGAAACTGAGAATTAAAACCCCAGCAGACTTTGAATGGCAAAAACAAGCCCGTTTCTATTACAATGAGGATAGTGATGATTGCATTGTATCTATAACTGATGTAGATTTTATATATCAGGTAGTATTTTTTATACCACTCGCAAAAACCAAAATATGATTATGTATTTTGTAATAGACAAATTGTTATTTAAAATATATTGAAATTATAAATTGCTGTTTAATCTAATTTAAGTACTTAAATATATTGAACAGAACGAATACCTGGGTATAACAGAGCGTTTGGTAATCACTCCACTGACAGACAGATGCTATATCACGCTATCTCAAGCGATAGGTATGAGTATGGGGGGCGCGCCCGCGGGCCCCGCCGGGACCGGGAAGACCGAAACTACTAAAGACATGGGCCGGACCTTGGGAAAACTTGTTATTGTGTTTAACTGTTCAGATCAAATGGATTTCAGAGGTAATTTTATCAAGCGCTATATATA
>JAXGGP010000002.1:11425042-11456337 GCA_035584415.1 Eueides aliphera
GAAGGGGACAAAATAGATATTCATGAATAAATAAATAATTTTTGAAAAAACAAAAAATTCGCGATACTTTTTGAACACACGACGTATATACATACCTATGTACTGCTAATTATTTTTTTTTTATAAAACAAATTTGACAGATGTTACCGCTTCATATTAACACGTTCACGGACAGTATCACCACAATGTGTAATCGTGTTATGACACTATAAAAGTTTTTTAATTATATTAAAAATGCAAAAATTTAACACAGGCACTTCGAGATTCCTTAGACAATATATACGATGCGAAGGTACCTACCATTTGGGAAAAAGGGTCATGGTCATCATCCACTCTCGGTTTCTGGTTCACCGAGTTTTTGGAGCGCAACATACAGTTCTCGTCGTGGTGCTTCCAAGCGCGCCCGTACTCATTTTGGATGACTGGATTTTTTAATCCGCAAGGTTAATTGTTAATCATGTAATTGACCGTTACGATTTTAGTGTTTTTGCGACGTGTTCTATTTATTTATTTATCAACACATCAACTTGTAAAAAAAAAAATATTGGACTGGTTCTTTTAAAGATATCAATTCCCAACAAAATTCGCCTTTACTATCAATGATAACAATAATTATTCGTAAGCTGAATAACGATTAAAAACAAAATTTTAAATACATTTAGGTGACATAATAAATTACATAGTACATTTAGAATTCATACAAATATATAAATAAGCAAAAATAAATACATTATATTTTATATGTTTTTGTAGTCGAATGAGTTTGTCGTGGAAGATATCGATGACATGGTCGGACTCATTGTTAAATAGATTTAATATTCAATTAATTGGTGAAAATTTAAATCAAAGTCAAAATAATCCTAATTCAATTACGTCATTACAAGCATTATTTTCTAAACGTCAAGTTATATAAAAATATCTTTAGTATTAGTTCAGGAAACTACCACCGGCTCGGAAGGTCGGTCTGAGAAGAACTGGCCGAAAGCTTTCTTCAATACTGCATATTATGCGATATAGTTCGAGCTTATTACAAACAAAATCAACAAACAATAACAAAAAAACAACAAAAATGTCATAAAAGGAAACTGTATTAGTAGTTTTTTTATAAACTTGAGGATATATAATAGTTTTAGCATATGCGTGTTATTATATTGTTAATCTCTTTCACTCACTCGGCTTCACGCTGTATACCGCACATGGCAGGGTAGGCGGAGGGAACTTAGGAATCTAGTGTTAAGACACTCCGTTCCACTTCCGTTCCCCACTTTTCGCCGAATTTGAGGCATTGCGTGTTGAGTGGCGGAACTCAACGCCGCGCTTTGCCTTATTACACACACGCTTGTGCCGCTGCTATTGTTAATCTGCAATATTTATATAAATATTCTGCACTACGATAATACTTTCAAAATCATTCGTGTATTGGTTTATTGATCATATCTAAATAAAAACCCTTGAACAGGCAAATTTAAATTGACTTTAATATTTAGACAGCTCTTAAGAGGTGCAGAACCAAATACATATCGTAGAAAGTAGATAGAGTACATTATATATAGAGTTAGATGTAATAGTAGATTTCTAATGTTCATATGTATACACAAACTTTTGTCAATTTAGTGTAAGAAAATCATACAAAAATTGACGTTATGATGAAGTGTATTAATAACGTTTTCTTAATCGTCAATATATTTTTTAGGGTTTTTAACGGCCATGCGGCAAGAAGTGACTAGAGCTCATAAAGGTTGGGCGTTAGATATGGTATCTCTACACAATGATGTTACCAAATCTACTTATGAGGAAATTAAGGCTCCTCCGCCGGTAAATTGGAATTATCCACAACTTTTAATATCTAATTATAATATATTATGACATTGCCTGTAATTATAAATGTGTTTTTTTTAATTAAAAAGCAAAAAACTTTTTTTCTAAATCTGAATTAAAATGTAATCATCTAGGAGGGTGTTTACGTTCACGGCTTGTTCCTCGACGGCGCTGGTTGGGATCGACGCAATCAAAGACTGAGCGAGTCAATATTGAAAGTATTATATACAGCCTTACCTGTGGTACATATTTATGCTATCAATTCTACTGCGCCTAAAGATCCTAAGCTTTACCAAGTAAGTGGAACTGAGTATTTTACTTCTCTTATAGTCGTCCCAAACACACAGTATAGTTTATTGATACAATACGTAGTTCATTAATTGATAGGTATTTATTTAAGTAGATATGTAAAAAAATATTATGTTCTTTGTAAAACAGCGATCTGTCAAAAAGAAACGTCGCACATTGTTTAGATTAGTTTAGAGATCTAACTTAACTTACTACTTAATATTAAATGAGTAATTTAAAAATTCTATGCCGTTTCGGCATAGGGATAATATAAGGGAAAGTGCAACAGCATTAACTTTGTCATAAACTATAAAGATAATATTACGGATATATGTTTTGTGCTCGTCTAAGGGCGATGTGATTATGATGTTATTTTGATGTCTTTGTACATTACTTTCTGGTTTACATTTATACCTTTCACCTCCTAAGATTGATTTTTAGTTAATTTTTAACTTTTGTTTCAGTGCCCGGTGTATAAAAAACCATGTCGCACGGATTTAACATTTATTACTCCCCTTTGGTTACCCACAATTAAAAATCCCGATCACTGGATTTTGCGAGGAGTTGCTATTTTATGTGACATTAAATAAATAATATTGACAAGAAAATTAGTTTTTGTAAAGGTTGTTGTGTCCAGGGGATGTCATAATGACGGTAATAAATAAAGTGACTTCGTGGTCCTCCCAGCGTTATATTATGATAATAGCAGCTATTAGAGTGAATATTTTATAATTATTATTTATATATAGATTTTATTTTAGATGTTTAAATGTTGTAATAAAAAACTTTTGTACTTATAAATGTTTTTATTTTCAACTAAAGATGTGGAAGCATTGGGAGATAACTTAACAATTTATTTACAAATATTATAACTATCATATCAATACTGATTTCGGATTATCTTAATTTAAAATATTTAATTTCGATCGTTTCTGGATGGTTTCAATTCAATTTGTAATCTTTGTATTTTTTATAAACATGTAATTTTTCCCAGTTTTGAATATAAAACAATAATTGACCCTTTAAACAATTTTAAATGGACGGAGTATATTCGCTGTCATTTGAGAGCAACTTGTAGTATAGTAATAGAGAATGTGTCGTCAATTGGTTAAATAACACCCACATTATGACTAACCTTTGGTAGTGAATATAGGTACAAAGAATTGTCATAGAATATAGATATCAGTCTATTTAATATTAGGTTTAAAGTAATGAATTCTGTTATATTATAGAAGCTATAAATTAGGGTGAACATATTTAGCACCTAGTGGAATATGTACGTACAATTACAGCGAGTAACGAGATCTAGCATTCCTAACGGGATATTTTAATTATCATATAAGTAATATCATATTTAATACGAGAGCTTACAAGTAGTTACTACATACAGTCTTATTATATTCACATTATAAAATATTTATCAACATTTCACATATAATATCGACACATGACTACAAAATATGTATGTATTTCAATAAGTGAAAGTAGGAAGTTAGCGCATTATATACAATAATATTATATTTTAATAAAGCTGATAAAATGTGCAACATAGACTTTAGCAATTTTAATTTCCTAATTAACACCAATAAGCTTCTTAGTAGCAAGGATTACTTTATTTAGCTTTAACCTGATACAGTACTACGTACCATTAAACATTTAGGTTTGCCTTAATTATAATAAACGTTGTCGCCTTTGGCCAGATAGTAAAGTAAAATGTTAAAAGTTATTGCACTTAATGAAGCATGTTAGGCTGTCTTTGGGGCGCATCTAGCATTAATCTCTTTTGGTGTCACCACGAAAATTGCCGAGAGGTTCCACGGATCTTGACCTTGGAGCTCTAAAAATACAATAAAGTTATTATTTCTATAAAAATATTTAAATATTTATTATAATACTGTATTAATAATACCTTCTTCTTGAAAGCGTCAATTCAATTTTTCCTTCTTTAACTTGCTTAAACAACGATATCGCGCCTGCGTGGCTCAGTCCACGCGTCGGTACGTTGTTAACAGACAAGATCTCGTCACCTTAAAATACATATTGTATTAAATATTTAAATAAATAAATTTTGATTTTACTCATCTCATAGTTTTCTTTTTGTTTACTCAAATAAAATTTTTAATTTACCTTCATAGATAGTTCCCTTATCAGCAGCTTGACCGTTTGGAAAAACTGTCTTAACGAATATTCCCATTTGGCCTTTTGGAGAATCTGTTCCTCCTACTATGCTGAATCCAAGACTTTTGTGACCAGATCCTTTCCAAAATTCAGCCCTGTGCAATGTGTTATGAGAAATATGTATATTTTCTGCACTGTTGTTGTATTCTTGGTGACGTGATACATGTGCTCCATAATTAGGCGAACACCTCTGTGACCCAACTCTATTAAAAAATCGACTACGACTACTGTTGCACCTTAGTTGCTCTGGTATACTTTCAAATGACCTATTTTGATATAATCTTTGTGCATTCTTTATGTAATGGGAAGGGTTTTCTTTAATTTCGTTTGATGCGTTTTCGTTACAAGCCGATAGACCGAGCATTGGTTGCGGTCTAGAATTGTGAAGTGATATTGGCCTATAGTTATTATTATTTGAGTGTCTCAATGTTGGAGAAGCTCTCATTGAAATTTCTATATTTGTGATATTTTGAAGAGACGGATGAGATTGTGTATAACAGTTACGTTCTAATAATTTTTCGTCGTCACTTTTTTGATTTGATAACAATAGACTATTGTTTACTTGCACTCCAACTTCACATTTTTTATTTGATTCCATTATTTCATTGTAATGTTCATTCATAGTACTTAAATTTTGTTTATATGACGGATCTTCACTTGGAAAATGAGTTTCAATTACGATTTGACTTGATGTTGATGGTTTATGTAGAGTTTGTGGTATAATATCTGGCGGAATACTTGGCATAGATTGCATTGGACTTTGTTCACAAGGATGGTTATTAATAATACGACTTAAAATAATGGGAGATATTTCATCATGTGCCATAACCAGATCTACTTGATATCTTTGGAACAACGCGGTTTCTTCAAAAGTTGCTTCAGTAGAACAAGAATTGACAATATGTTGAACGTCTCTAAGAGATGATAGTCCCCTTAAAACTTTTCCATTGACATTAACTATTTCATCGCCTATTCGAAGTCTTCCATCCCTATGAGCTATGCCATCAAAATCAAGTTTTACCACAATATAACGAATTTCGTAATTGGGTCCACTGCCGTTTTCATAATCTACTCTATGCTGTGCCAGATAAACTCCCAGGCTTTCATCCAATCGAGATTTTAATAGTCTAATTTTTCTAAACCGTTTTGTACAAGGCCCTCTTCCAAGTATGTCTGTTTCTTGAATTTGATGAATGTTAAAATCTTCAGACATATTTACATTTTCACTGAGATTAGGTGTAGAGGAATGATCAACAGGAAGTAATTGTGATTGTAGTAACTTAATTTTCCTAGTTTGAATACGTTCGTCTAACATAATGGTTTTATATATGTAAGGATTTTTTTTATTGATGGTTTTCTTTGGAAGTGGGGGTGGCTTTGCGTCATTATAGTCTATCGTAATAAGTTTACTTACTTCATTGTTTTTGTGTCTGTTAACGTCTTTGTGTTCATTTTCACATTCATATGATGAATTCTTATCTAAAGGAAATAACGCACAAGGAGTAGAACTTCTTCTCATCGGAACCTGTACTTTGTTCCCGCTAAGCTTGTGATTTAAACTTAATTGCCTTGCAAATGTACCCTGATTCAACTCACCATTTACAGTTGATGTACTTTTTGGATTACACAAATAGACTGGTGGAGAATGATTAGTATGCTCATCTGTTGGTCTACCGTCACTGTCGTAGCCAGATTCATTAGAGCTTACATAATTACTCAACCGGTGGGCTTGTAGGACTTCTTGATGTATACTCTGGGTCGAAGATGCAAGATCATTCTTCAAATCTTGTGATGAACCTAGGGTTGTTCGATATTCATATACTGGCAGACTATTCCTGTTTCTTGGTGTTAACATTGGATCATAATCATAAGGTGCCTTATGAGATATCATAGACGATCTTCTAGGTACGTCGTCAATACGTCGACATTGGTACGGGTTTAGGTCATTCTCATTAATGCTTCTCATTGAACTTCTTGCGAAATCGTAATTATTGCGCAAACCCCCGTTCATTAGAATATTATCTTCATGGACGGAAATATTGTCACTACTTTGATATCTCTCTTCAGATCTTGAATTAGGTAAAAAAATTATATCTCTCCTTAATTTTGGAGATTTGCGATCTATCCTCTCTGAAAAGCTCTGTCTCACTGATATAGATCTGTGTTGAGAAGCCATGCTGTTTTCTTCAGGTAATACTGATAATTTTGATCGTAAAAAGGCGTATGGGAAATTTGGTTTCTTACATGAAGCGGTATTTTGTGAACTGTCCAACTTATTAGGTATATTATCACAGCTTATGGCCTTTGTTGACGAATTACTTAGATTTTCATCCGCTAAAAGATTATGCTTCTGTTTTGAAGGTGAGGTTTTATTATCGGCACTTGTATTTTGCAAGTCTATATCATCAGATGGGTCATCAGCTTTTACATACGTAGACAAATGTGATGTAGAACAACTTCGATAAAGAGAAGGACCATTAGACAGTGAATAATTGTCTTGCGTTTTTGGACTATTAAGAGACTGGGTTTTAGAATTATTTAACATTCCAGTAGAACCCATTCGATGAAAAAAGGACTTAAACGGACTAGGCGACCTATCTCTTGAGCCACTTCTAATGGAATCAGAGTCAGTATCCTTTTTTATAGAGGAAGAGTCGGAACTGCTTCTTCCCATTTTCCAATTTTGTTTTCCATTTTTCTTATATTGTCCCGTAACAGTTGTATAATTTTCATCGTTTAAATTCTCGTTTTTTGTAGTTTCTTCGGATGGTTCTTTAGCTTCATTTTTTTTCAACATATCTAATTTTTTCCCCATGCGACGACCCCATGTTGCAAACACTGTAAGCAAAATTTCTAAATATAAAATATAACACTTTGTTATAACATCACAGTTATATTCAATGTTGTTGATTTGAAATTATATAACAGACATGTTTTTAACATGAATGACAATTGAATCAAAAGAATTACGTCACCTTTCTTCATATCATTGACATCATCCTCCATGACCATGGCTGGAAGTGCAGTGACGAGTGTGTAGCTGTGGGGTGTGTTCGCGGCGAGGTCCCCGAGCGGCGCGGCCTGCGGCCCGGTCACTTCCCTGCGCTTCGCACCGCGGAAAAGGCGCATGGTGACCGATCACGCAAACATTGCGCTTGTACTGCACACTCTGCTCTGTAAATATAATTGAAAATATTGATAACTTTCCCTATCTATAAACTACAACATTGTATTTCGAGAGATGATATTTATGTTTTATTACATCATGATAGTTGAACATATAATTTAATTATATTATCTTTGTACATAATGTATAGGGGCCAAAGGCCCTATAACACATATTCTTACAATTACTACAGACATTACACAAGTAATAGAACTGTATAAATATAAATGCATAAATATATTGAATAATAATGTTCATATGTAACATAACTGATTAAATCAGATTCGATTACTTATACAACGGATCTGGATCACGCAAATCTTCCTTGCTTTAGCTATTTATGTTAAACTTCAATATATTCGCATCTAATGTTTGTATATGTAAATACACCTCCACACTAGTTATTTACACGATAACCATTTTTTACCTTCACGCTGTATTCCGCACATACATGGTAGGCAGATTGAACTTTGGAACAAAGACACGTTCTCACTTACCGTGGAGGAACTGAACGCCGCGCTTTAAATTGTTACTTTGCTTTTAATGGTTATAAATGAATAAGGTAAATGATTATAATTCGCAACTCGTCAATTAAATATTTTAAAAAGCGATCAACCGTCTCTTTTTCTCGAAAAATACTTTTGATTTTATAAATATTTTTACTTTGTGTCGTCGTTTCGTCAGTATTTCGCGGACCGTTTTTAGAAAATCATTTTTAAAATCTTTATTTTATAGAGCGTGTTTTCCTATTGGTCTTATTACTACAAAGTCAGTACCTGATGACTCTTTTAAAAATTAAGGGAAACTTTCGAGTTTTGCAGGCCCGTACGGTGTATTTTATAATAATTAGAAATCTGTTTGTCATAGTCGTCATCTAATGACATTACGGACAAATGATCATAGAAGAACTAGCTCCACAATGACTAGACTCACTTGCTCGGGGACCTTTTAAATATATAAAAAAATATGTATATCTATCAAGTTATTAGAATTATTCGAAATTACAATAACTTGATATTTTTTATGGAAAAGACATCAGGTCATCTGATCGTAAGTGATCACCGGTGCCCACGGCCCCGTGTAGTACCAGAGGAGCTACAGGAACGTTGCCGGTCTGTAAGGTGGATAGGCACCGGGGCCGGCATTACCCAATGCGAAACGCAGTGGCCAAAGCCACTACTTAACAATCCGATCGAGTCTGCCCATGCGTGTTGCCATTGCTGACAACATGACTCTTCCACTCGTACTTTAGTCGCCTCTTACAACACCATCAGTACCAGGGTGATCCTATTCTAAGCCGAAATCACACGGATAATATTTGAAGATTAAAAAATGAACTGAACAACAATGTAGCTAATTTTTGCAATGCCGATGAATATTTTAAAATTAATACCAAAGATAAGAATATCATTAATGTTGACGGCTAAATACACCGAACAAAAGCTATAGAAAATTATTAAACTAAATACACATGTTGGCACCGACTTAAAAAATAACGGACTCGAATTAATATAAAAGTATAATAATTTCACTTATTATTTTGTTATTTATTTTTTTATTTTGAAGATATTTAAATGTTATTTTCTTAAATTCAGTTTTTGTTTGCGTTAGTTGTTTTTTAGAAAAATATTTTTTGTATTGAAGAAATGTAATCTAATCTATATTTTTAAATTAAAAGCATTTGACATAAGTTAAGTTTATTCTTAATAATATTGTTAATACTTGTTTTACACGAAGCTTTATGAACCAAATTACTTAAGCCATTTCTTTTTGTTATTAAAGAAATGTAATGCTTTTCATTTCCTATATATATGGTAATAACTGTTCAGTATCGTACAACGGTAACGTTGTAGGATGCCACTCAAGACGAATCTATCATTAGGTGCTTCTGTTTGACGGACAAACTTAACTGCCATAATTAACTAAGATGAGATAGTTATGTCGTAACTATTCATTTAAACGTATTCATCATACGTTATATGACTCACCGTGGGTATCAATAGTGGTTGAACAAGTTGGCCGGAAACGCAGGCGGCTTCTAAGCGCCAGTGTTTTTTTAACTATTCAATGTATTGTAGGTTTATAAGTTATTTTATTATTCTTCATACACAACTAATTATAAAGTTAATTTAAGGCGTCTATTATTTAGAAACTGAAGGTATTAACATCACTTTCATATATAAGATATTCTAATCTAAGTGCAATATTGTAATCTGTCACTTAGAATATACTGCACTTATTATAATAATTAATTGGTTGGAAGCCGTCTATGCGGTGAATTATTGTTATCATTAATTATTGTTCAATCAATATCTAATGTAAACTTTCGCGTAACATAATATCTTTCTAAATTTAATAGTAATCTAATAATCATAGTATTTTCCGAAAATTATATATGTATAAGATATATAATTTGCATAAAATATAACCATATAGCTGATAATATAACTTGTTACAATTTATCTAAATTTGTAGGTACGTAGATTTCTGTTACCACGGTTATCATGTCTCTACCAAGCCGAGATGAGTGTATAAACAGTTACCGTAAAATTATAGTGATGATGAAAACTGCATTACTGAACTATATTCTAAATGCGTCAACGACGACGGTCCGCGCTGGTAATTACATAATTCGAGACATTCGCAACAAACACGCACGCTCTGACAGACCCGACGAATCCTACCGGCTTAAGATTCCTAGATTACTGTACACTTAAGATTCCTTTGTGCGAATGGAAATACCGTGCACGCCATCATTCCAAGAGTCGATTTGTTTACGTGCTCGGTAATTATGTTCATCTTAATGGCGCCAGCGCAACGTGTGTTCAGCGTTATGCTCTAACTAGACAATACGCATTTACTTACTGGACTTACTAATTTCATTTAAGTTTAAGCTAAAGCAATCATATAATCATATACTATCGTTTTACATACGCAGTTTTATCGAATGTGAGTTATAGTGTATCAGAAACTATGTCTTTTTCAGCCATAACTGGTTTTATTAACGCCTGTTTTTTTTATTATTTATGAACATTTAACTGTGTGCATTTAATACAAAAACAAGGAAGTAGTTTAATTTTGCAATAAACAAATCATTGCTAATGGATAAGAAAATATACCATAAGAAGATTTATATACCTTTGTGTATTGATGTACTGTGCAATTAGGAACAGCTTTGCGTTTGCCCACCAACTTTTGTTTGTAATGTGTAAGTGTCTAGGTATAAGTATTGAGTGGTTACTGCCGTGTTTGACGGGCATTGACATCAAGTTGCGAGGCAGGTGTGTGTTGCACACTAATAACACATAGCTTCTTTGCTAATAGCGAGCGCACGCACTTCAGCTACTGATAGCGAAATGCCCTTTTACTAAAAATTGGAATACATTTGAAAACTTTGTATTTTTAAGTAAGTTTGAGTATTGAATTCCATAAAATTGTTACTATATTTTAATATGTTTGTAATATCATTGTGGTGCAGTTGGGAAGTTTCTGAATGAACACTCTATACTTGTTAGGTAGATTTTTACTTTAAAGGCATCCTGTATTCGAAAAATATATTTTTTACATAAAATGAGATTTTTTAAATAAAAGAAATTTTTTTTAATAAAAACGAAAAAAGATGATAAGGCAGAAGTGGAAATCAGTAGGTATTTAGTTTTGTAAACAACACCGCTATACTTTTTGTTATCTTGGTTTCTCAAAAGCGCTCCACCTCTTTTCAACACGGAATACGCGTGTTATACTTCAGTGCACCACAAATCTCAATGTGGTGTAGACATTGTAAGTACATAGCCTATAAATACAGTAGCATGACTCACCTCATACCAGGAATGCTCATGGAGCAGACGGACAGCGGCGGCGTGTGCAGGCGACGCTTGACTGAAAAACCAAATAAAAACAACTTTCAATGACGTATTGTTTAT
The DNA here is from genome assembly GCA_035584415.1 of Eueides aliphera. Classification (NCBI taxonomy): domain Eukaryota; kingdom Metazoa; phylum Arthropoda; class Insecta; order Lepidoptera; family Nymphalidae; genus Eueides; species Eueides aliphera. Next base: position 11,436,416 of record JAXGGP010000002.1, read on the forward strand.
ATATCGTATTAGTTGCTGTACACTAATTAACTGATAACTTTCTCAAGCCCTTTGTACGGCAGGCAGAAATACATGTCTTGCTTGATAAGTAAATATGTATTATATGATAATAATAGTACTGAAATAAATATTGTATTGTATATATATTATATATATATTGTATTGTATATATACCTACATACATATATTCATACTCATAGACCATTAAATATAAAAAATACGAAAATCAAAAATCACTGATCGTAATACACTAAGCGATTATATAAATATCATAATACGGGTAGCGTGAAGGGATCGGAAATATAAAAATTCCATCACGTAGAGAATTTATCGCCATCCACAGAGGACAATACAATGCCGGTAAAAGAGCTTATAATAGCAATAAATGAAATTTGTAACCTATTCGTCTAGCATGACAAGCAAGTGCACCTATTAATTTTATATATTTTAACGCATAGAAATAAAGAAACAAACTTACATAAAGAAGATTTTTTTGATAAAGGATCACTTTTTATATACGCTCAACTTCATATACAATAATTTACTAATATACGAATATATGACTCATTACTAGATTATAAGCCCTAATACATTTTTAATTAATCCGACTGGTGTAACTATTACCTTGATAACGAATAAGAAATATTTTTTATTTTAGAGTTCCGTACCTGAATTTGAAAAACTGAACTGTTTTAAGAATACTTTCGCTATCACAATCATTTATTTCGAAATTGCGTTGAAGTAATAAGCTGAAATTAAAATCGAATATCTAAGTCTTGACAGTAAGCTCTAAGGGAGTCGTTAGAGCGGAGAAAAAATCTACCTTCTAAGTGGATGTAATCAGAAGATATATTTAATTATTGTTTTTGCTGCATTGTATAAAATTCATCGAAATCTATTTATAGGATATTCCCCGTCGACGTACAGTGGTGAGATTTGGCAAGAAGTGAGAACTTGATGTACAAATAATTAAAAATATCTGAAAAATAGAAATTACTATTACATTATATTGACCCGTAAATTTTTGTATTTTAGCCTTTATAACTTATATTATATGACTATATATATGACTATATATATGCCCATGATATATAAGTTATTAAGAAAAAAATTGCATGTTTGTAAGTTATTAACAGATTTAGATAAAAAAAATGTTTGGATACAATTTTTATTTTTCAATTTCACGCGGTATCCCGCACCTGGCAGGGTAGGCAGAGGGATTTGAGAATCTAGTGTTAAAGCACTCCGTTCCGTTCTACGCAATGCATTGCGTGATGAGAGGCAGAACTCAGCGCCGCGATTTTCGTTGTTACTAGAGCAAAGAAATGAAAATATATAAAATTTCATTTAACTAATCTATCGTATTAACAGTCGCAGGGTTGTGCCCTTGCGCCACAGGTCTTTGCAATTTAGCTATTATTTTTCAGAAAACAGACCAATTTCCTTTCCTTGTCTTTACATAATGTAATGTAGAAGTTATTGTACGTATAAAATATTTTATTCCACTTATTTATAATATTTATTTTTAAAAGCTGTTTTTTATTTTTTTTATATACGAAGCGAAGGACACTTTTGATAGAAATCGACAGCTGTGGATTTCTATACTATAACCACAATTGGTATTTTTTAATTGACGTACCTACATTTTAATTGTTTTATTATAAGGCAGGCAATATCATGCTACACAACGCTAACGTCCGCCCACATGGAACGTATATCAGTCATCTAAGGTCTAAGCAAGCAACTAGCTTAGTTTTTGATCTTCACATCGGTAGTTTGTATTCTCTTATACTGCAATATAAGTAAGCCCTACCCTTGCTTTATATATATATATATATATATATATATATCTCAGATGTATATAAGCTAGATTATCGAAAGATCTTACGAGAAATTGCTCGCTTTAGTATGACAGACACGCTGGAAATGAACCGTGATTACACTGGCCCGTTTACTTAGAAGAAAAATGGCTCAGACGGCCTTTAAAGAAGAATGCGATGCGAATTATAAAAGATTAATTTTAACTAGTTTTTTTTATTCGAATGCTGGGTTTATATAAATGGAAAATATTTGTTACCTCATTATATTGTGAAATTTATTTGTCAGGTTTCTTGATAGTCGGGGACCTTTCATTTTTTGCTTCTTTATAATAATATTTACTGAGAAACAGGTAAAAAATTTGGTGGTATTATTTTTAACCTTGGTTCGTTTTGGTCATTTAAGTTTACACCTTTTATTTTTTATGCTCATTAATATGTTTTATATGCTGACATAATAAACCATCTCTATATCCACATTAACGACCTATCGTAGAATATATTAGAAATAAAGAATATAAATGCATGTAAAGTTTCAAAGTAGAATATTATGTTACGCTATTTCATAATTGAATTCTTTTTTTTGGGGAACTCTGATATCATAGCACCTACTAGCATTTCATAAAAAATATAGTTCTTTATTATGTAATCATTATATATGTTGTATATTACACATAGTTACCTATGAATAGTCAAGTTTGATGAAATGTTTTAATTTGAAATTTATCTCGGGATCATATGACCGCATAATGCACTCACACAGTCTTATCAGCTCTGAGAAGAAGAAAGCTGTTTTATTTTAATACAGTGACTCTCGTAGTTATTACAAGGGCAATTTGTCCTGGGTACTGTTAAGCGTAGAATTTATGTGAGTGTAGGCGGGCGGCGGCCGACCGGCGCACGCGCATCGTGGGCGAACTCCCATTGAAAAGAAATGTTCGTTCCAAGTGTCTTCACCTACACAGAATGGGCCTAATATTAAATTAATTAAATAGACAAAAAAACATAAAAAAAACACAAAAAGCTCGACTGGATAATACTAAAAAAAAGACAAACAAGGCATATAGTTAATTACGTTTAACAGTTAGACATATTCTTTAACCAATTAAATCCTAAAATAACCAATTCCAACCTAAGATAATTATTTTATTAACTTCCACTTTTGTGTTATGAATTATTAGTTTTGTTTACTTAGACTTTTGTAATAAAATATACATGTTAAATATCGTAATAAAAAGAAGTTTTTACACCTTTTCATTTTTATATATCCTAAATTTTATTTAAAATTATTAAATAACATGGTGCCGGTGGTACGTAAGTTATTGCACTGTACATGAATATAAATTGACAATAATGTTACCTTAATTAACGTGTATTAGTACGAAATAATGATTTTTAAAATTTTTTTCTATTATGTGATTGTCTATGCGTTTGTACGCGTTAACCAAAAAAACAGTTAACCACTTTTAAAAGTACTTTTCTCTATTATATTTCGGCCTATTTCTTTAACAGTTAGTGTTTGTTTCGTTTAAATCGGTTGGTAAATAAAAACAAAAAAATGAAAATAAAATTTTAGTTTTTAATGTATAGATAAAACAATAAAGTATTTGCTATTAGTAAATAGAATTACACTATTGTATTTACTAATATCAATTACTTTCAAACGGCGGAAGCCGCGGGTCGCTAGTTTTCGATTTAAATAGGTACTCAGTAGAAGTATAGGAGCGGTACGAGCATCGCATTTTGAATTAAATTCTCCAAAATAATGGTAAAAACCGCTTTGTGAATGGTTTAGAAGAACTTCGGTTCGAATCTGGCAAAGGACATCCACATTTGCATAAATTTGCGTCTTTGTTTCTAGCTGGCTGATAAGTATGTAAATATTCGGTCGGTATATGTGAAAAGATTTCACATTCCCTGGTCGTGGCACATTAGTACCTCACTGGGGTATAAAATGCAAAATCCAAATTTTTAAACTTTATTAATAATACAATATTACCTTTGTTATTATTATAGTTAATTGAAGAAATTATATTTTTTCACTACGAACAATGGCGTCGCCTAGCCGCCATGCTTAATATTTTTGTAATATCGTCTATCTAAAGACACTTGGGCTTCGAAGATGGTTCAAACGATACCTGAATTATGTATTTATTTTTTATTTATTTATAATTATGTATTTATTCATCGGTTCTTGAGACATCAGGTAATAAAGAATATTACATAAATACAAACAATATACCCGGGAAAAATATAACCCTTCTTTGATAGTCGGGAAATAGAGAAGTTATTATCGAGTGAGATGAACAAAGAAAAATCGAATGCGAGTCCGCCTTTCCCATCAAATATTTCGTGTCATACATATTCAGGCATGATACTGATAGTAGATCTGAACGAAAATACAACTTATTAAAGTGGAAACACATACGATTGCGGGCGTATGCATTAATTGTTTCTTAAATTAACTACAATTATACGTTTATATTATTTTTTATCTCTAATATAATTGTAATTTTTTTTCCAGATATTTCAGTTTATTTGTAATGCATGTTTTCACTTCTTGCCGAATTTCATAGCAATTGGTTGACGGGAAGTATCCTATAGGTAGGTTTTGATTACACGACCAATTTTACATAATGCAGCAAAACGATTCATATGTAGTATCTTCTAATAGCGTTCACTTTCAAACTGTTTTTTTTTGCTCTAATGGATTCCTTCAAGCCCACAGTAAAGACATACCTACATATATATTCGATATTATTTTAGCTTGATTGTGACGTTAGCAAAATGTTGTTAATAATGTTCCGTATTTCGTTTTGAGATACGAAACCCTAAAATTATTAATAATTTTCATTTGTTATCAAGCAATTTATTATAATTTGTATTTGCTGTAGTAATTACTGATATATTCATATATAAGTCAATTTATGTATACATTTAAAACATACTAATACACCATACTAAGTGCAATATAAAATGCTCTGTTATTCCTAGCTACATTCCCAATTAAGTCCTTACAAAGTTCAATGCACCTCATACATTGATTAGATATCATTACACGTGGTATCGGAAGTTAAGTGGCTCCTCCCAACGCAACGGAGGTAAATCAAACGCGTCAAGCATTAATTGCTACTAATAAAACAAATGCGACCGTGCTCGACGATATCTCGATCTATTTCCTGCCACAAAATCGTATTTTAGCCGCATTATGTTTTTTTACTGATTACGACCAGACAAGAATGGTAATGAATTTAACAGCCTGTGCAGGTGTATACATTAGTTTTTCTGTAATTACATTTAATATTATATAGATATCATATAGCATGCACAATGAGACATGTATTACTTTTTCTAATGGGTTTTATAGCTTACATAGGTGAGACAGTGACAGCAGAATGAAAATGCAATTTACTTTTACAATGCCGGTGGATCGGATTACGATATGCTCGTATGATACTCATCCGGAACTCGCGTAGATGATTAGTTTCACGTGTGGAGAAGAATCCAGCGATTATGGCTATTATCTTCAGCCGTTTGTTACGCTTCACGGTCACGGAATCAATGTGTTCTTCCATTTAAACCTTTTTTAATTGTCTGCTATTTTAAATTGTCACGTCATGTTTTACACGACACATGTATTTTAAGTAAGAAAAATGTTTTATAAAAATATATCTATGATTTGATCTATATTTGTACGTCTCTATAGACGTATATTGTAAAAAGTAGTAATGTACCTACATGCGAGTATTATTATATTGATCTTGATTGAAGGTTACGTCTTAACATAATTCTTGCTAAATTTTTGATTTATTTTTTATATTTTATTTATATATATTTTAAAGCTTCCCGTCTAATCAAGAGCAAAGTAGATAAAGAGATTAAAGCGTCAAAATATTTCTTCTTTCCTTTTAGCATTCGAATTCGAGATATTTCATGAAGAAATTTCACGCTGCTATAGTCAAGCACTATATTTTTGTGAATTCATTTTACAGGCGGGGATCGAACTAATAGTCGTCGCATTTCGCTGTCAGACCGCGCCCCAATGATCTCATACATATTTTTAATAACAACACCTTTAGAAGTTTAGTAAATTAATTTATATTATTTCTTAGACTAAAGTTTTTGCGCGTGTGTGAGTAGGTAACTACTTTTAATTAGTAATTATTTGTGTTTCATAATTAACGTTAATTGTACAATGGTGTTATCGGAGTACCTAAATTTACGCTTGAAATGTTGTACTAAATGGGGTTTCCCCTTTATATAGTTATACATTTTAAATTTAGTTTAATTAAACTAATAAAGTTATTGAAATAGAATGTAAAGTATTTATTAGGTATGAGAATTTTTGGATTAGCACAAGATGATAATTATTTCTTTGAGCTATACTACGTCCGTTAAAACATGTCCAGAAAGAAGCAGCAGAACTACGTTACCTAAAAGTTGCGTGATTCTTCGGTAATAACAGCTGGCATTAAGTGAAAGCTGTTACTCGATCTACGTAATAGAGACAAAAAGTGATCCTCGGTCAGCGACATTTAATACAAGATCATTTCTCATAATTTAAATTAAAACAATTAACTTTTAAAGTATTTTATGTTGGAACCAGTCTGCTTCTGGAGTTACACTAAACCAGTTCAATGATAAAAATGTTTCATTTTGATAATTTTTTAGAAGTTACGTTTATGGTTTTACATTATACAAAGTGATTAAAATGAATTTGAGATAGCATAATGTATTCGAAAACTATACACTTTTATATATATCGAGTAACTTATGAATATTAAAATCGATTGATACTCTACTGCAAATTGATATTAAGTTAAATATCAAATGTTAAATGTTAAAAGTCTATGTCTACCTCCTACCTACCATTTAAAAAGAAAAAAAATGTAAGAATGTATCTGTTTTAAATCACTTCATTTGCAATCCACTTACTGTAAGCAGGAGTAGCATACACTTTGGTGAAGTAATTTTTGCCATTTTAAAAGTTCCAACTTTAGGTAAAGGATTTATATATATAAATATTCATAAATATTTTGAAACAGGACTTTTTTTGCTATTTTTACTTTTTGAATGAAACTTTTTATCAGGTTGTATATTTTAGTAACTACCTGTTGTAAATTTTTCGAAGCTCGATATTTTGCACAATAAAATAGTCCGTGACTGTGGTTAAAATGTGTGATACTATAGATTATTCCATTGATCCGGCTAAAAAATCATTTAAAAAAATATTAATTATGAAAATAAAAATAACAAAATTTAATAAAAAATAAATTAAATATCCTGTATTATAAAATTTATTGATTGAATGGCTGACTGGAAATGTTTATTGAATGGAACTGTTTATGTTTGTTGTCGCAACTGTTACTTTGTTGCATATCTTTCTACTAAAATGGCTTATAAAATTTTACCTTTCACTTTACTCCTTTTTTTTAGTTACAACCTTGTCCTATACAAAGCAGGGAAGACAGATAGAACTTGGGAACCAGAGTTAATACAATCGGTTCCCATTACAAGACAGCCGTTCCTTACTTTCCACCAAATTATTGAGCTACTGTCGAAATTGCTGAGACGGAGTTCAACACCACAATTTGTCCGGTTATCAAAAATAGTAAATAAAAATATTAAATATTTCATATCCTCAAGTAGGAATCGAACCAACAAGCAGTGGCGTTCTAAGCCGTTCGTATATGCCCATGCGCCAGACCGGCCCCAAATCCATAATAATTCCAACCACACTTTCTGAAAGACAGAACCCAATGATGACTCCCTGTTTACTTTCTTACTTCTTCGTTACATTCCGTTCCGTTCCGTCTGTAACTATTATTTCTTTAACATTAAGTGATTTTGTGAGAAGTTCTTTCTTTTATTAATTTTATAATATAAATATTTTTAAAATACCTTTATTTACTATTTAAATCGAAATACTTGATACGTTTATGAAAAATATTTTAAAGGCATCTGATAAACGTTTGATTTTCACATAGCATATTAAAATTAATTACGCACCGATTAACAGGATAAGATATGAATATGAATAGCCTTACTAAGTTTTCAAATGCAAATATTACATCTACTGTAAACACGAATATGCAACCTGTTTAAAGTGCGAATTGTTATTGCTAGGTTTAATTATGTAGATATTAATTTTATACATAAATTTAATTAGCCGATGATATTTAATTATTATATTTTTTTCAGCTTCACGCTGCATCTTCACATAAATATATAAATATATAATTAGATATTATGAAATATTTTATTTCTCCGAGTGGGGATCGAATCCACAACATGTCGCATTTGCAGTCACACGCTTCTGCCCTTGCGCCGTGATAGGTTTCAACATTTAATGAATAGTAAGAAAATCGATTTATTTCAATAGTTTATGGAAACTAATTAAGTAGCAAAAATGTTAGCCAGACGGCTACAATGACCGCGTTGATGTAGTGACCGGATTATTTCGTGCTGGCCGGGCATCCAGGTCGCATATGCGCACATGCGTCCGCGCATAGTGGCTATCGCGGACGCTCTTGATGTGCTCCGTTTTGCGCAGGGAAATTTTTGCAGATTAGCACAAATTTGCACTTACGTTTTACTTAATAGCGTTAATTAAACGTTATGATTTAGCGATTTCTTTTTTTAATTTAATATATAGAAAAAATCTAATTTGTTTTGTTTATAGGTAGCGTTGCGGAGTTATCGGAAATTGCATCGATAAAAAAATATTTACTGTAACATCCAGATGTCATATAACGGAACTGGAGGAATCATTAGGTTTATCATTATTTTAGATCATTAGGCTTCCGTCAGTAGTTACATATAAAAAGCCTCGTCGCGTCGACACTTGAGACACTCGGTAGGATAATCACGGCCGTAGTTTATTATAAAGTCTAGTCAGTCAAAGTCGTTAGGAGTTCTTCGATAAACGTATATCCCGATAGTTTTAATAATAATTATTATAATTTATTACCAGTTACATATTTATGAAGATGTCTAACATAATACCATAGATAGTTTGATGTTTATTTAGAAAACATATAAAAAAATCGTAAAAACTAAAACGTCTTATAAGACGTATTATAAGTAACTCTGCTACTACACTCGATTTATGAGTTTAAATGTTAAAATAACACGATACAGAAATACCTGATGACCTGTGATGAGGAATATTATAATATAAATTTAAACTATAAAATATTACATCTCAGTTAGACCTTAATATTATTAATATCATAATTATTTCAGTATATTTGGAAATACAAAGGTAAAACTGAGTAAGAAGAGTAAGTAGCTTTTACTGAAAAAAAGTTGTTTCAAACACGACGGCTTTTCTATGGTAACTCTTTTAATGTTTGCGTTTGTGTGTAAAAATACGTCTTTTTGATGCTCGAGCTTTAGCTGTAGCGGATGTGTCTTTTGTCTACACTCATCTCACACTTTTAGTAACATTCTCTCAAACTTCCTAAATATACGGATGGCTCACATAAAAAGAACACGTTGAATCATTTTATTTCACTTAAGTGCCAGTAAAACGGAGTCGTGCGTAGTAGCCTTTATCTCAACGAGGACATATAAAATCAATGTCAATGTTAAGATATTGCTCGATTATTTACTATTTAGCTTTACGAGAATATGGCTTTGCTGATATTTATGTTGCTGCGTAGTTTGCGACATTCTAAAGAATTTAATTCGGTCGAGTTTTAATTAATGTTTTTTTAAATAGATTTTTCACTATATTCAAATTAAATAATAAATTCAATTTAATAAACATGTTTGATCTGTAAAGGTACTTTTATTTTTTGTTACTAATATATTTACAGGATATAAATTGATAGCAAGTTATATAATATTATAATATTTTCTTATTTTATTCTTCTTTCTTGTATTATAATTATGTGTTCAAATGTATTTTTATAAACAATATAAATATGTAAATTCATGAATGAATAGTACTTACTAGTAAACTTGCAATGTGACGTATCAAAACAAAAATTGTAAACAATAATCCAATAAGTGTTCACAGAGCATAAGTCACAACACTAAACGGGACACTGGCGCAACGTCATTTGGGGCTCGTACGTTATCACGGTACGCAACGTAGACGTTCAGATCGATCCCAATGCGGGAATGTTTTGATAAGGGCTGCGACGCGGAGAGGGACATGCACAGACCTCGGTGCGTACGGCGCGACTGGCGGCTGGCGGGCAAACGGAACACTGCGAGATTCAACCGAGAAACGATACAAAAGCGCTCTACCACATTTCTAAGTCGACATCACAGCTGTATATTAGATACGAATGCGCGAGTACTACAGCGCTGGAATTGTAAACGACTTTGAATTTCGGCTGTAGCCTACAACGTGCTTTCATTATATCACATTGGTGATAAACAGTAGCAGTCGACAAGTGCACCCATTCATTTATTCCCTTTCTATTAGTACGCTCGCTCGATTTAGACCACTTGGAATCACGCTGCTCATGTGGTATTGAAGACAGATATTTTGATGCTATGTTATTAATAGGTGAACTTTTAGTGTATGGTAATAACCGTATGCTAGTTGAAGTGCTAAGTTTTTACAATGTAATACCAGTATGTAAATACATAATAATAGACTCTACATTTTTTTCACATATCGACAATTATAGACGATTTTAACTTAACTATTGGAAAGCGTAGCGATGTATAAAATTTAAATTGATCTTTAAATTGATTTTTAAGTGGCGTAACTTTGTTATTGATGCTCTACTAAGTCTTCAAAATCACTAACGTACATCGTCTTTTACTATACATAGGTTGGTCCGAACTTTTGCACCTTCAATACTCAAAATTGATATTTATTTCTCTGTGGTTTTCTTTCTTTGCACAATTTTATCTAGTGGTAGGCAACAATAGATTGTACTTCAAGGAATAATTAATGTTATTTTTGTTATCAATTGGCGCATATAATTGTTGTTTTGCATCATAAGCACGAACTTTTGCATTACCCTAATAAAATATATATATACATAATTTTATAAAATTGAGCAATATACACTGGCAAATATATTAATAAAAAATTGGATAGCTTTTGCATGCTGATATCATTTAATGTAATTAGCGAATTTAAAATAATTAATTTTACCAAGTTTATTTAACACAGAACTGCCATGAACCATCTCGTCCGCTACCGTCCTACTATGCCACGAGCGCCGCTTAAGGTTACTAAGCTTTTGAAAATACCTATTATCAAAGAAAAGCTCAATTTTAATGACGCTATGATTATTTTAGAAATAATTTAGGGCACTTTTCAGATTTTCAGATCTACATTAAGGATATATTATGAGTACATAAAACATTACATAATAATGTAGTGTGAAAGCTATTAGCTAATTTGAGAAAATAAGAAAATAGAATTCCCACCTATTGTATAATTGTTAATTAGTAGTTCTAACTAATATAATTTAATATAGAAGAAATTTTGATATATTTTATGATATGTAGAAAGAAAGACACAGTTGTGTAACAATTTCCAGATTTATAGAGAATGTCGGAGTTTTATATTATTATTTATTCCCAAACATACTCATTTTATGATAAAAATAACGTAATATCCAAATGCAAATGAAATAATTTTATCTTTGAATTTTTAATCTTATTGGAAAAGGTTACTTTGTACATGTCCAGAGACACTTATTTAAGTCTCGCGCAACAACAACGTGTGTGAACGCAACCGACAGGTTGTGGGTTCGATCCCCACTCGAGGAAAGGAAATATTTAATATTTTCAATTTAAATATTTCATGTTTTCATTTCTCCAGTCTGATAACAAGGTAAAACGACAAGTTAAGTTCCGCCACTCAACACGCAATGCCTCAAAATCGGCTGAAAGTGAGGAACTGAAGTGGAACGTAGTGTCTTAACACTAGGTTCCTAAATTCCCTCTGCCTACCCTGCCAAATACAGTACATAACTATACCAGAAATAATGCTAGAAAATTTGAACTGTACTGAAATATAAAATATATAATACATATTAATTAAAAAATATTATAAATCGCAATGTATCACGGCCTCTACATTAGTTTTTAAAGAAGTTGCACGTTCCCTTACAAAATCACGTGTTGAATACAATTATAACGATATAATATCGGTATTGCTATAAAATATTTATTAATATGTTATTTTATGTTTTCGATTGTAATTTTTTATGTCGCAAAAAATTTAAGTCCTTTTACGGGTATACTTTTATGATGTTTTATATTTATCTGATCATTTCACTACAAAACTGCGATACTGTTAACTTTTATTATAAAATAATCGCGCTATACTGTACGCATAACGGTTGTTGAACAAATTGGTTAGTTGCCTAACTAATTTTTATAGTAATAGCTGTTGTAGAGTATGTTTCGACCTAGCGAAGTTTTTGTTTATTTTCATATACATTTATAATATATATTAATTTGAATTATTACGGATGATACAGCTATGAAATTTGTTATTTTGATAGAAAACTTGTATGAGTGTTTTTTTTCTATATAATAATGTCTTACATATTCAAATTAGATATTTAACCTTGTTATATTTACATATATGAATGTGCTTATACTACTTACACTAACCATGTGTAAAAGATAGATAACATTTAAAACAAAAGATGATAAATAACAAAAATGTATTACAGACCAAATTCAAATTTGTACATTGACACCTAAGTCACGTGGGACGTACGAAGGAGAGTTAATTTTTCATTGTTCCTCCTCGTTGGTAAGGCGAGTAGATAGTTCAATGAACGGACTAGACGAATTGTATTTCAGACGATCTCACCGTCTATGAAAGAAGATATGAAAATAGTTATTTTGTACGGATTATTAAATTTCATACCGTAAGCTTTAAATGTTTTAAATATCTAAGTGAATTTAGCAAACAAAATTTTAAAATTCAAATCGATCTAACAAGAAAATTCGTATAGTAAATATTATAATGTTAAAGGTCGGAATATTTTAACTAAGTATGTGTATTTTTTATAAATGTACAGCTATAATGAAGGTGGTGGCGCTGGAGAATGGAATGATGCATAATTCTCAAGGATTTTTCTGCAAACCCTACCAATGCGAGGAGCTCTATAAATAAAAAAAATTAAAATATATAATAAGCTAACATAACACGCCAGAGGCCAGTCCTGGCGCAGCGGCACAAGCATGTGACTGTAACCGACAGGTTGTGGGTTCGAATCCCACTCGAGGAAATGAAATATGTAGTATTTTCAATTTAAATATTTAATGTTTCATTTATTTGCTCTGGTAACAACGCAATGTGGTATTGAGTTTCGCCACTCAACACCGCAACGCCTCAAAAATTCGGTGGAAAGTGGGAAGCGGACGTGGGAAAGGAGTGTCTTAAGACTAGGTTCCCAAGTTCCCTCTGCCTACCCTGCCATGTGCGGGATACAGCGTGAAGCTGAAAATAATAATAATGATAATGATAATAATAATAACATTACACGCTAGTAATAAGAGAGAACGCTCATAGAGTAATTCAGACATCATACTCTATTACGATATTAAACTATCTAAAATTACTTAAATAACTATTTCATAGCTGTGTAACATTTAGTACTTGATATATTATGATGTATAAAATGCAATTTTCGCTAGATTTCATAAATGTACGTGCTAATCAAACCGTTAAACGTTACGCTATTTGACTCCAAATATATGACAAAAAAAGTTGGAGATATTGAATGATTAACAGTTGATAAGCGTTGCCAGATTTTTTTTAAACATTGAAGATTACATTATAACGTATATATTCAACACTGTTTGCAACGCTGTATTAACCTTGCTCCGGTATGTCGGTATATGGTAATATACTTGAAAATACGAAAGGTTTCCTACGTCATGAACGATTTAATCAGATTGCGATTATTAGTATTTTTGGGTCATGTGCTTATGAGCATATAATAATGACCATATTAACATTATTTTTATTATTATAGTGCCTTTTACTTAATATTATTAAATTAGATCATAAATGTCTTTTAACATAAATTAAAAATAATTGAAATGGGTATAACATCCGTTGAATATTATATTTTACAACGATTTACCCATAAAAAGTTTCAGAGCGAAAATTTCATTTAATATACGGATCAGGCACTCTTAATAGACACATCAGACAAAGTTATTAATTAATTTAATTTTAATACTTTTTTTTCCAGTCTAGTTAGGAACAACATTTTAACCCCATTTATATTTAATTAGATCATGGAAAGCATTTTAAGAAATTTATTGAAATAAAGATAATATATTTGATATACATATAAAATTATACTGGAGACAAGATACATATAAAATTATACTGGAGTGTAGGACAGACCGGAAATTATAACCATACATTCTAATGTCAATGTATATCAAAGATGTATGAGCTAATTTATATTCGCGTAATGGCTATTTCTGATGAACCATTTTGTAATGTTTACTTTCGTAGAGGGACCGTATATCGTAGTATTTTTAACTTTAATTTAATGATGATACTGGCAGTGCCAGGCTCAGGTTGCTTCACAGTTACAACGAGCCAGTTTTTGCGTTGAAAAACAAACTAGTCCTAATTTTCGTACTAATTTTATATATTTTGTTACATAATATGTTATTTGTGCTTCTATTGTATATTTTATATTTTATTTTATACCACTACTTACTTATTATTAAATATTTTTCTAAACAGTAATGGTATGTACGGAAAAGACAAGTTGCCAAAATAAAAAGAAAATATTGAAAATACCAGCGATCCCTCTAAATCTAGATCCCATTTTTTTAAACGAGATAAATTCAAATAAGATTTTCTTTTCGAATGGTCCATAAAAACTGTGTTGACTCAGTGGCTAAAAATGTGTGACTAAAAACGCAAATGTTGTACGATCAAATCTCAATCGGGGAAATGAAATCAGGCAAATACAAAACTTCGCTCTCGACTGATGGAGTGTGTTAACACTCGTTCACAAAAATACAATTGTCAATTTGTTTTATTTACTTGTTAATCTTTGTAGTATCCTCGAGATTTTTATGTGATATTTTAGACATTAATAATAATTTCTAGGTATTTTGTATTATGCCAAAATGTCAATTTTTAAGAAGACAATATAGTTAATAAATATTACGCAATATAAATAAGGAAACAAAATAATGAACAAGAACTTAAATTAGTGTAGTAATAATCGGAGGTATAATAATTCAACTAAACATATGCAGGAAACACATTAGAAAGTATAAAGTTGTTACTTGTGAAAGGTTACATCCTATAATTTATAACTTTTTTTGCTAAATATACGTCCGTTTTATGTAATGTTATTTATAATATTATATAACGTATTTATATTGTATACTATTAATATATACTTATCTGTATCACTGTATAGTAATGTTATGATCTTAGAAATAAAAAAAATTGTAGGTATTGTTTATTATTATATATTCGACGTTAGCCAAAGTTTGTATGTTTCCGCCTTAAATTTGTTTACATAGATAACATACCATATAAATATAACCTTTATTTTTATGTTGTTAAACAATTACACAATTACACACTAAATATTTTATAATATCTATAAAAACACGTAAAACAGGCTGCGCCCTTGTTCTGTGCGTCGTAATACAATATATGCGGAACAAGTGAAATTATTACACAAACGAGGAACTGATCTTCTTAAATATCAAGATAGCGATAATATTTTTTTTACTATTTACTTGCATAACTCAGATTATAAAACTATCGAGTTATTACGCATAAGATTTTCATTTAGATTTTATTAGCTAACATAACGAATTATGTCTTAATGACTTTGCAATATTATTAGCACGCAAGGCGCGTAAACAAACGTGGAATCAAACGTCAGATGACTTAGTGAGATAAGGATTATGAGGCGAATGCAACGAGTCTACGTTGTATGTCGTTTTGTATGGACTATACGATTAATTTAATGCATTATGACATCCCCTCATTAGCAAAGTTAAAGTTTTATATTTTTATTCTACAATTTCTATGTTAATTGGTTTCGAACACTTAAGCTTCTAAAGGTCTTTAGAGTTTAAGTTATGTATTTTATAATCAATATCAAAACCTGTCACATAATATGAAAAAGTCGTAAAAATGCAAGCTTTTTACAAGTAATACTACTAATATTATTTATGTACTCATCGTGGGAATACAATAAAAGAAGAGCAATGGAATAAGAAGTAAAAAACAAATAATTATTTAGTGAGCTATATGTGGCTGGGCCACCTGCCCTGCGAATGTCAGCAGGATTCTTATAGTCGTCCGTCAAAAAACTAGAGTTTACATGCGGGAATGTTCGTCTCACAATTAACTGACTGAAAAATGTCACTCTGCATCCTCCGATGTAATTGCAAATGAACACCTGTTTTTAAAAAATAGGTAATAACAATGCTGTAGTTCTTAAAAAATTTACATTCATTATAAACAAAAATACTTATAAAGCTTATAATGAAATTTAGATCTAACAAATAATATCTACTATTTATTTCTGTAAAAAATCATCTTAAATAATTAAAGATGAAAACAAAAACACACACACACCAAATAAATAAAAAAAATGCTGTTTCATGACTTTTACTTTATAGTAGCGTAAGCAGAAATAATCTAGTGCTAAGCCACTCCGTTTTCTACCTTCTCCAATTTTTGTGACATTCCGTTTTGAGATTCGGAAATCAACTTCATCCTTTGTTTAATTAGAGCGGGAAAAAATACAATAAAAGAATCATTCTCTGGAAATAAGACCGAATTCATAACCGTCGTGTAAACACGCTGTAAACACTTAGGCACCATAAGCCAGATTTTACACGAAAAAAATTAAAACGACTTTACGTTTGTTGTAAACAAAGATGGTGATTGTGGCTGACTTTGACAAATCGAAAACTGAATAAAACGCGACGTCGTTTGAAGCATCTCTGTTTTGTACTAGTTATAATAAAGAACACGTCAGGTTTAAAGTTATTCATTGGCGGCAGTGGACAGTATCTCGTTTATCGTTGTAATGTGACAGAATATACGATATTCATGAAGGTAAGTCTGTTATAGAAAAGCACTGGCTTGTGTCATAAATCTTAAGAAACTTTAGAAAATGTGCGTTTTATTTACCATACCAATGCTGCGCTTAGTACATTAAAAATCAGTAACGAGATAAAAGTTAAAAAAATCAATAGCTCTTCCAAAATTATTTAAAAAAATCTAAACAAATTAAAAATTGGCTGTTGTATTATTTTCTAGTAATTATTTTCAACGTTGCTATCCTCAATTTTTGTATGTAATCTAGGAATTTCTTTCAAGAAACTAAAGAAACTATATAAGTGTGGTCAGTGATAACATTGTTTGTCTGTCTTAACATTTAAACGTCAAATATAAGTTGGGATCATGCTAATGCAATTAATTCCAAGCATCGATTACACATTTGTGTGAATCATAATTTTACTAACTAATCAGTTATAAAATACTACTTTAGTAGGAGTTGCGGTGGATGATGATTCTATTTCCATTATTTTATTGTATATTTTTGCCATTGTAGGCTATGTAAACCCACAAAATGATAAATAAGATGATCGACCTACTTGCAGTGTTGTGGAACAAAGCGATATTGTCACTTATTAATTAGGCCACGACGATATAATTTGTTTTGATGACGTGTTTCATTCATGTTCTTGTTTACTGTAGCAATTGTTTCTATATGGACATTATGATGACATTATTTTGTTCAAAGACATTGAATTTAGATATGTAATCGCGCGTTTTGTATTACTCATCGAGATCTGCTAAGGCGTAGGTACTGACAGCATGGGAACTTGATATTATTTTAGACGAAACGTGGTTATATAGCGTAAATTTTGTTAAATGAAATTACTGAACCAAATCAAAGAGATAAAAGATTGAAGATGTTTTTAGTACGCTAAGTTTAGTAGACTAGATACAAAACGCATCGAAAATTTAGGCCATTCTTACAAAAAATACTTAACAATTTCTTCTATAATTTATAAGTTTTTTCAATAAAAAAATTTGACACACACAAAACTTTTAATGTTTCCAAGGCATAGATATACTTCTTTGGTTTTTTTTTTATCTTTTTCATTATATTACTTAAAGAATCTATTATATATTGCAAAAGATAATAAAAACCAACTAAATACAATCTAAGTAAGCTCTACCATAAAAGCCTACAAGTCATCTGTCCTTACGCCGTCTCAAACTTGACAGGCCTGACATTGAGGTGCTGCTCGCGTCCTGTCGCTCACGTAACGCGTCCCAAAAAGGTTCGCGTGTGCGCAGGAAGGGCCACTGACTCAACGACCTCATACTCGGCTGCACTTACCACGCACCTTTCACGATAATGAATAGAACTATGACGCAACACGTTTATTGATTACCATACATCGATAGATCCTATGCCATATTTGGTATGAATATAATATAACAGGTGCTCTTATAATGGCAATGCAATTATAATGTCTATAATTGTCGTTAAAAAACTAAAGCTGTTATAATACAAACTGCTGTATTGAGAATTATTCATAATTCTATTACGTAAAAGTATTTATTATTAATACTTGTGTTCTTGTAATTTAGTCCCACTGGTAAGGCTTCAGATTTAATCCTATTTGCTTTATAGAATAATCTTAATGTTTAAAAAATAATAATATATACTTATGTGACTCAGACACAGTTATTGTTAATAATAATTAGTGTAAACAGCTACTAAAGGAATCGTTTTACAGACAAAACAGAAATATAAAATTGCGTGACCAATGTTGAATGATATCGTGTTTACTAATATACAATCTCAAGTCTGTAGTAGTACGTACTTACGTAGTCTATACGGTATCTACGTAGTTTATTGCACTCATCTTGATCGTTGACACTGTATTCATCGCCCCGGCGCCTCGTTCGGACTTTCTACAGCGATGATTCTCTCCAATTAACGGAATAATTGGTGGACGGTGGGCGGAGTGTGCAGACAAAGATGTAAAATGGGGTTCTTCAAGTATCTTGCAAGCACGCGACACACTTGCTCTTGCTCTTGTTACGAATCAAGCGAAATTATCACGTTTCTGCTGTCATAACCACGCAGCATAGCCATACATTAATGAGCATAACAATAGTATTTTGTGATTTTCAGTGTTTCGAAAGCGAACAATGAACAGTATGTGTATCGTTTTATTTTTATTGCTAGCAATGTCGTTATCGTTCCTTTAATGCATTATATGATACTACAATATTAATGCCTTATAAAAATCTTAAAAAGAACTTGATTATACTGTTTCATAAATGGTTCTTAATACAGTTAAACAAGAAAATGAAATAGATCGTAGGTAGTATTTAAAAAGGTGTAAATTTATTATGTTAAATTGTTATGTTTATATTCTAATTCATAATTATCTTTCATTAAATTTATTTATTATATTTATAATAGTAGTATAATTATGATATGTGTTTAGGCGTAAATAGTATTTTTCGACTTGATTCGACCTCCGATACATGTTTAGGAGATACTGTGGGAGTACTATGGTAGGATGGGCATGACCTTACATCCATATATATTTAAATAAATGATTGCTATGAGCATTGGTAAGAAGGATGTATTTTCTATGATTGTTTTCTTTTCGATAAAATTCTTAATAGTTTATCAATTACTTAATGACTTTAACATACCATAAATATCTATTACTATAATAAGATAGCACAGCATAGTAATTGTATTACTTATTTATCATAATATTAATTAATTTTTAGGAAAAAAAAATAGATATTTAGCAAAATTAAATATATTTTATATTTAATTTTACTAATTAAAGTCATTTTTTATTTATGAATTATATTAATTAAGAATAAATTAATTTTTATTCCTTAAAAATATGATATTTATTTTAAAACAATTACTAATGAAATGTACTTAAACTAAAAACTATACTTAGTCATACTTAAACATCGTAACTAACGGTTAGCTACATTCAAATTAATTTTGTAATATCTATGATTTTATTATAAAACTAGCTGTGCCCGCGACTTCGTGCGCGTGGAATTGTTATCTTGGGCATCATATTTATTTTTGCAAACAACCTTCT
>JAXGGP010000002.1:11469784-11484503 GCA_035584415.1 Eueides aliphera
CGAAGAAATTAAAACATTAAATATTTAAATTGAAAATATTAAATATTTCATTTCTTCGACTGGGGATCGAACCCAGAGCCTGTCGGTTACAGGCAGCGCTTGCACCGCTGCGCCACGACAGGCCTCATTATAATAGCAAATAGTAATTCACTAAGCATAAAATATTATATAGTCAATACCAAAAACGAGGATTATTCGGAACGGAATATCGACAATGGAAACGCTCTACTCACTCTAAAGATTCCACGTGTATATAAATTAGGCTGGGACATCAGTTGTTTGGACAACAGTTATAGCCGAGTATATACTACGCTAACATTTACACAGCGGTGGCAAAGCATACAGACATATGAATATGTACGGCTGTATTTGTAGTAAGCGTTCTCTAATTACGCCATACGGTTTTTAGTAAAAAAATTATATATAAATCTTTAAATTTTAAAGGTTATAAATTCTTTTAATCTTTATATTAAAAAAATAATGCGCTTGTTCATATTACATTTATATTACATTGTGTTTAACAAAAATAGCTCCAAATCTTTTGGGGAGTATTGCCTGTAGAGAAAATACAGATAATAGATTTCCTTATTGTAGGTTGGACTCCCTCTGACCCTATAACATTTTATTTAAGTCACAAAAGCAATCTCTACAATTATAAGTTTAATTAAAATCATACATATTTCACACAGTTTTGTTATATGATAATTTCTTTACTTCCAAAACAGTGCAACTAATGAACTCATATTTAGAGTGTTTTCGTAAACAGCTGGGTCCTTTCTTTATCTACCAGAGAAACATTTATTAATATTAACGTAAGTAAAAATTTAATTGTCACTGAATAAAGGACAAAAGCTTTTAGTTTAATTTTAATACAAATTTGAAAAAAAAATCATAAGAATCTCTGTATCTTTACGGAAATGGTGTTAAGATGTAGCTAGTAGTCGAGTTCAGCACAGAATGTTACATAAATTTCTCGAGCTTCATTTATTCTATTGAACGCGTGTCCCAAAAAGGGGCTTTTCGAAAAATAGGCCAGAGGGAACGGATGATTTTGTTAGGAATTTGTTCTTACTTTCTGTCTGTAAAAAGATTTTGTTTTCGCCATGTAAATTTTATGGATTCTATCAAATTTTGCTGACAAAGAAGTTGTGAAGGCCTTTGATTAAAGTGAAATTCGACTGCTATGACTTCTCACATAAAATATTCTTCTTATTTTTTTTCAGCTTAGTAACTGAAATAAGCAAAAATAATCTAACTCGCTCTTGATCTTTACAGTAATTTTTATATATAATATAAAATATAGATGTTATATTATAAGGATTTTTAAGCGCTTTAAATTATTAAAAGATTAATCGAAAATATGAAATATTTAATTTCTTCGTGTGGGGATCGAACCCACAATCTGCCGCGTTTATAGTCACATGCTTGTGCGCCTGCTCCATGGCGGCATGGCTCAAATTTTCTTGTCCTTATTATTAAATATTTTGTTTATAAATATATTTTATATATATAAAAACCTAGAACTGATTTAATGTTTCGTAATAGTATCGCCTGTTATACGACATGGTCATGGCGAATGAACGGTTAAATTGGAAAGCCTTGACATTAAAAGTAATTTAACTAACTTCAAAGTGGAACCAATTACTACTCTGATATTTGTGATATAAACTATAAGCAATGCGTTAATAAAAAATAATTTTTTCTAAAAACACAATATATAATTTAATCTATTCTTAGTAAATAATAAATGAATATTTTGTTTTAATTTATCTTGATACTAAATATTTTTATTTAAATATTTTCTACTATATTTTAAATATAATTTAGAATAAATTTAAGACAATATCAAGATAAACTTGTAATAATGTAGTATGCACAATATGAATATATGTTTTAAAAATACTAATGTGGAATAATTAAAATATAGCTTATCTTCTCTACTCGTATGAATATGTAAAGTATACAAATACATATCACTACAGAATGTTTTTATGTATTTATTCACTTACATTCTAAGATGGTGGTCCATACATGAGTGTAAAACCACAAGAGTATTAAATATACTCTAATTACTTGTTATATTAAGAGTGTAAATAATTAAAATCTTATGCAAATATGTAATATACAATTTTAACGATTCGTTCATAAAATTTATAACAGTAACTACAATATAAGTGCCTATTAACTGTCACTATAAGAAATGACTATCGCATTTACTTCAATAATAAAAATATATAGGCACAATATATAATTGAGTCATGTCGTTGCGCAGCGGCTCATGCGTGTGACTGTAACCGACAGTTTGTGGATTCGATCCCCACTCGAAGAAATGAAATATTTAATATTTTCAATTTAAATATTTAATATTTTATTTTCTTTGCTCTGATAATAAGGCAAAACGCGGCGTTGGGTTCCGCCACTCAACGAAAATTAGGAATGGAGTGTCTTAACATTAGGTTCCTAGGTTCCCTTTGCCTGCCATGTGCGGGATACAGCGTGAAGCTGAGTATACAAAATATAATAAAATGAGCTAAAGAAAATATATTGTTTTAACAAAAAAGCAAGCAAGCCAAGTTCGTTGGCGTATTAATTACTTATACTGTAACGACGTTTCATTAAAATGGTGTGTGAACAACTTTGTAAAACAAAACCGTGGAGATATACCGCGTGACTGCGTTATTAAATGGCAGTCGTGTTCTGTGTGGTGTGGTGGCCGGCCCTTAGAACAGGATATATTGGATATGGTATATGATGTAAAAACAGGACAACTTCTTTTTATCACTAAACCTTAGATGGTGGAAAATATTTTTAAAACGCCTGACGAATTTATTATGAAGAAAGAATAGA
The DNA here is from genome assembly GCA_035584415.1 of Eueides aliphera. Lineage (NCBI taxonomy): Eukaryota > Metazoa > Arthropoda > Insecta > Lepidoptera > Nymphalidae > Eueides > Eueides aliphera. Next base: position 11,472,632 of record JAXGGP010000002.1, read on the forward strand.
TGACTTATGCAATACTTATTCTTATTATAACTTTTTGCACATAAGTATATTTGTAAATTTTCAACGTTATTTTGGGCCCAATAATCTGTAAAAGAGTAATTTGAACAGTCTGCACTTTTGCTTTAATAAAAATAAATATATTTAACCGGCATTTGCTTTATATCATTTTCGTGTATTACACTAGGAACTGCCCAATGTTTATGCAATTGTTTAAAGTTAAACAGAAAAGTACCGTTTTATGTGACCTACAGGGCCAAATGTTGCATACACTCTTCTCACAATATTGATATACATATTTGGTTAAGGGCCTCCTCACGACTTCTAAATAAATATTGTAAATATATTTTTTTAAATTAAATTGTTATAAAATAACTGTACTATATATTTAAGTGTTATGTATGTATAAATAGCTAAGGCCATCGTAGTAACACTATGCATACAATTATACAAAATTTCATTTATATAAGTTTTAACTGAGCTGAACTGAGAAAACAAGTGTGTGTAATGTTACTTTATACAACAAACAATATTAATTAACATAATAACGCAGTGTGCGTTATATTTATTGATTTTATGCATGATTTTTTTAAAAAATATTATATTATTATAACTTCTTTTTTAAAAAAACTAGAAATTTGCCAGGCTTCGACTCTTCTGTCAGCACAGTTTTTGTAAAAAGTGATGCCTGCAACAGTTTTGTTTCATGTATTAATTCCAACTTATACACAGAGACTTCAGCTAAAAATTAATATAAACAATTATTATTTCCTTGCAATTTAATTGTTGTATATTGATATATACCAATGAGCTATTTCCATAAAAAATATTGAAAGCAACAAATGTGATTTATAATTTTTGTTTTGAATGAATGTTACCAAGTAGGTATATTTTGTATTCCACACTAGACGCTGGCGGCTCGAAAGGTTCCAAGAATGTTTATTATACCGCAATCCTCACATACATATCTTTCTTTTCAATGTGTAAAGCATATTTGCCTGCATTGAAATTTACTAGTATTTATAATATGTAAACATTTAATGACGCGTATAATTAAAATATTAAATTACTGACACGAAATTATTTTATTTCAAAATAATCAACCAATTATAGAAAAGAATAGACAATTTTAAGAAAATAAAAAAAATAATAAAAAAAATTGAATGCTAATTTCATCCACTTGTAGATCTAGTATAGGTCCCCACACTCCTTTAACTACGACGTCCTTGTTACTATTTTTTTTAGCTTCACACCGTATCCCGTACATGCCGATAAGCTCAGCAATTGGGAACCTAGTGTTAAGACACGCCGTTCCATTCCCCACTTTCCGCCGAATGTTTGGCATTGCGGGTTGAGTGACGGAACTTAACGCCGCGTTTTACCTTGTTACCATAGTAAAGAAATGAAAATATTAAATATTTAATTTAAAAATATTAAATATGTCCTTGATATTACTATTATCATATAAAAAAAACTATGCTTTCTCACAGCATTAATATGTAAGATTGAATACATTTGTGCTACGAAGGAAACCTACTTCTACAGTGCCGGACCGTTTGTTATAGTAATTAGATAGTGCAGTGAATAATCAACGGTTAATAGCTAAGTTTGACTTTAAAACCACAATAAAAATTAATATTTTCATCTACATCTAAAAAAAATGAAAGTCAAAATTACCTTTTACTGTTTAATATGACTACGATATCTGTTATTCGAAAATTTTATTCATGTTCATGTAATGTTTTAACTTACATACGAGTATACTAATTATAAAGCTAAAGAGTTTGTTTGTTTGTTCGCTTGAACGCGCTAATCTCAGGAACTTCTGGTCCGATTTTTAAAATTCTTTCAGTGTTAGGTAGCCTATTTATCGAGGAAAGCTAGGCTATATCATCACGCTAAGACCAATAGAACCGGAGGACCCATTAAGAATGTTTTGAAATCGGGGGACTTTTATTTCCTAATTGAGAGTTTCCGCTGCGTGCATTACGTAAACGGTTATAATTTCGAAACATCATGTTTGACAGAATTGGTCAGAAGTTAGCTTTTTATGCTTAACCAAATTTGTTCTAAAATAATGCATTATTTGCGAAGGTGTTTGTATAAACAATTTTTTATCCAAATTAATACGTTATTCAACAAGTATTTAATTTAAAACAATTATATATTGCCCTTAACATCATTCGATTTTAATGAATAATATCTATTTTTCAAACCCTAAGTGATAAGGGTTGAACAAACTTAACATGTAACTCTTTATATGGCTAGTTTAGTAGTAGTTAGCTGTCAGACAGGGGCCTTTATTAAGGACCGTCGATTGCCTCGGCCTACCTTAAGAATATTCCATAGGGATACTATAAAAATGCTGCCTGATGTGTTTTCCATGCCATAACACATACCAAATAAAATACTGTGTGGAAGCACAATCATAATTATAGTTACGATGAAGTTGCATTCAGTAACAGAAATTTAACATTTTCAAACCTAATCATATCTCCAAACTAGCGCAGAATGTTAAAAAATGTCAGAAGTTATAAATAAAAAAATAGCATAAAATATATTACAATAAAAATATTCCTTAAGTTCAAGCAAGCATTTAATAAAATAGTACTTTAAGAATGAATGAACGCGATTTATGCGAACAAATAAAAAAAAAGTATAGTAGAAAAAATGTATACAGATATTATCAAACGATGTTAATGTTAGATTCCATACTTCAAGGAGCCACTTGCATACTCTTACTGATATTATAGCTGTGAGTCAACAGGATACGTTTGCGCGTAGGAACACTCATCCGAGAGATTACGCCGACTTACTTGTTATTTTGCAATTTCTCTTCCTTTCACAGCTTGATATTCAATATTGATTCAACTGGTGATGCTTTGCCTCATTACTTTGTAGTTTATGACAGAGTCTAGAGGTTTGTAAATAAATCAAAAATTTCTTGTATCCGTAGCGTTCATTTTTTTATAATTTTTAAGTTTTTTTTATTACCTGCAATTTATTTAAAATGTAAGCCTCAAGCTACATAGTGTTATTAAAAAGGACTCATCTTCAGCTGCACGGTGTATCTCGCACATGACAGGGAAGCAAAGAGAACTTAGGAACCTAGTGTTAAAACCCCCGGAGGAACCCCGTGTTAGAGGCATTATGTGTTGAGTGACGGAACTCAACACTGCGCATAAAAATAATAATAGTTTTAAGTTGTTTCATATGATAATATTTAATTAATTTGATTAACCCAATTGATTATTATCGATATATAGAATAGCGGTTTGCGGCAAATAAGGCGCAGTAAAACTTGTTTACTATTTTCTTATTACTGTGATGTGCCTATTTTATGCTTATTCAATTGCTATTCACTAAAGATTAACACTTAAATATGTAAGGCTATTTAAATAAATCGTATTTTTTATTTTATTGAAATCATTGACAGTACTTTGATAACATTAGGATTAAGGATAGTTTTGCAAATACTGAAAGCTAGAAACATATTTGTTGTATAATGCGGCACACGTTTTTTATAGATTAAAGTACAGATAAATACTTATTATCTACGCTATTTCAATATTCCAGTAAAGTACGAATTTTATTTTATGATTTTATTTTGCTTATTTCATGATGCACCTAGGCATGTAAAATGTTATACCAACATATTGACATTATTAGAGACAGAGAATAACGGTGTTTACATAATTCACTTGACAGAGCAAAAAAACATACCTAAACAGAAAATGTAGTAGGTACTGTACGGTGATATAACTATGTATTTACGATATTTGCATTTAGATTTTTTTTTCATATGAGTTTTGTATCGAAATGTTTACTGGATGAATCATAGATATAAGATAGTATAAAATATAAAGATTTCTAAGAAAATGGTATAGGTATATTTATTTTTTTGTATACGTATGTATGTTGCTGATATATCAACAGATAAGCGCGACATGATAAATAGTTATCAGATACGCTCACTTACTTTCCTCGGCGGGCGATCTATTTTGATCTGAACTAAAATAGTTCAGTTTTGATCTCGTATAAGGAACGTTTAATTTTAATTATCCCTGAAGTCTTAGAAAAATATTATCAGTTTTGTCAAAAATGTACATTAAGGTTACAGGTTACAACGTGAAATATTTAAAATTTACATAATATATCGCAAACATTCTTCACATTGCTATAACAATAACTTGAAATTTTACTGATTTAGTTAAGACAATAGAACTTTGACGACGCTTGACGAGAATGTACGCTTGGTAATAACGTATACCTACTTATAGCTTTTCGGTCAGAGCGCTCGGGCGCTATTCAAAGGACAAGGGGGGCAAATCTTGCCATGTTAAAATTCTTATAAGTTTTCTATAACAGAAACCGAGTTTGGTTGTAACTTTTGTAAAAGCTCTCTCTCTCTCGATTATTCTTTATCGCATGTTAATGCATTTACATGCGTATGCATAAGATTTAAAAAATATTTTAATAATATTAATACAATACTTTATAATTTAAATATTTTATGTTTCATACCTTCGCTCTGGTTATAAGGCAAAAGCGCGGCGTTCCGCCACTCAAAACGCAATATCTCAAATTCGGCGGAAAGTGGGGAACGGACGTGGAACGGAGTGTCTTAACACTAGGATCCCAAGTTCACTCTGCCTACTTTGCCATGTGCGGGATACAGCGTGAAGCTGAGAGACAGTGAGTTAAAATAATAATAATAAAATGTACTATATGCACATCAAATTTAATAATTTAGTGACTCAAATAATTATTGCATGAATACTAATGCATAATCATCCACAAAGTTTATATGGTACCTGCGAATAGCGCTTGGAATATTGAACGGTTGCTTAGATGAGAAGCCTTCTGAGAGACTTCCGATTAGTTTTGCTAAAGCTCGGAACGCACATGTCGCGACGGATATCACGTTTTCGTTACTTCCTTTGTTCCTATGCTGGTATTTGTGCACACCGAATTGGCTTCCTCCTAATAATTTTGATTATAATAAAAAATAAGTGTTGGCGAAACTAGATATGATGTCACACTACAGTTTGGGATTAGTAGGTAGACGCCATAAAACTTACTTTGAAAAATTGAAATACATGTTATAAACATGTATTTTTGGCAAACTGTACAGTACAAGATAATATTATTAAATTTTATTTATTGTTATTGAAAATTTTTGTATTATATAATTTACGAAGAAAATTTTATATCACGCTTTTTTCCTATTTCCCTAAAGTGGGGAACGAAAATGGAACGGAATGTCATTACACTAGGTTCCTGGGTTCCCTCTGCCTACCCTGCCTCGTGCGGAATACAGCGTGAAGCTTTTTCCTAATTTCCTCAGACTTAGACAATTTTGGAATAGGATCTATTAATATATTTTTATCAATACAATAAATTTAAATATGAGTTCTAATTACTCTATAGAATGATATCACCTTCAACATCTTGATAATAGTTTAGTAAGGTAGCTACAATTAAAAATCAACAGAAATAAAACTAATAGATGAACGTATTACGCTGATAATAAACAGAAGTCAAAGGGGTTGAGTGCAAATAACATTTGAAACTGTGTTAACATGCCTTTGAGGCGTATAAATGTAATATTAGAGTTCGTCTCCTGCCGACCTTTTGTAACATCTGGGAGGCATAAATAAAGATCGATGACCGCCCTGCGAAATTGCCACCTGCCTTTATAGAGGTCGTAAATTTGTGACTATAATGGTCTGTTTATTTATATATTAATTCCGTTTTACTTGTTTTATTAAATAATGGAGGATTTTGTTATATAACAAAGGTATGAACATATAATCACCAAAAAATTGCTATTATTAAATGTACATATAGTTGTACATATTATATTTGAGGCCTTTCGTGGCGCAGCGTTCAATCTACACTCGCATCGATGAAATGAAATATTTAATATTTTCACTTTGAATATTTAATGTTTTCATTTCTTCGCTCTAGTACCAAGGCAAAACGTGGCGTTGAGTTCCGCCACTCAACACGCAATGTCTCAAATTCAGTGGAGCGTGGGAACGGGCAACGGAAGTGGAAGGGAGTGTCTTAACACTTGGTAGGCAGAGTGAACTTGGGGTTCACTCTGCCTACCCTGCCATGTGCGGGACACAACGTGGAGCTAAAAAAAATGTACATAACGTGTATATATTATAAATTATATAATGCATATTTTATATATATTATATAGTGTATCTTCTAATATCTCGAAAATACTGCATATATCTTTCCCATTAATTTCATTGAGCCAAAATTGTTCCCTTCCTCTTAACATGCTAGAGCTGTCCTCTCAATAAATCGGCGGTTATATCTGAGAGCAGACTGTGGTATCGACCCATAGCGACGGGGGATTGTGGTGGCGGAATGGCTTATCGTATATGCTATAATTTTATTTGACTTTAATAAAAAAGTTGTAATTATGTTATATAAAAAACTGTACGCTCTCTGAATTACTGTTAGTAAATGGTAAACGGGATAAAACTATTGCTTTTGTAAGTATACACTTGTCAGTCAGACTGCAGTATTGATCCACGTCGGTGCGCCCGTCGCGACGATCGTCTGGTCGCCGCCCGCGCCGTCTGCTCTTCTAAATACTTACCAGATTTTTTAAAACATTGATTTCAAAATATATTAAGCCAGTAAGTATGGGCCTTTGAATTCTGTCATGGCGCAGCGGCACAAGTGTGTGACTGTAACCGACAGGTTGTGGGTTCGATCCCCACTCGAGGGAATGATATACTTAATATTTTCAAATTAAATATTTTCATTTCTTCACTCTGGTAATAAGGTAAAGCGCGGCGTTGAGTTCCGCCACTCAACACGCAATACCTCAAATTCGGCGGAAGTGGGAAACGGAAGTGGAACGGAGTGTCTTAGCAGGTTAGCACTAGGTTCCCGGGTTTCCTTTGCCACATGCGGGATACAGCATGAAGCTAAAAAATAAAATATATTTTATATTGTCATTTTAAAAACATATTCACAATGGACATGTTTAAGTATTGCATCGAGTGAGGGACAGACAAGTTTTTCCTGTGTCTTAAACACGCCTATTTTTAGAAATATCAACCATTTTCTAAACATGTTTAGAATTTTCTTGGTTGTTATTTAAGATATTTTAAATACATTTATTAGTTTATTGCAAGTGCTGCCGTAGATTGACTTTAAGTACATACAACTCGCCTTAGTTGTTAAATGCTTAATACGGTATATTAAACGGTTGTCAGTACATATTGATTATAATATTACTCTCACGTACCTACATGTCAGACCGGGCTCAATTATTTTGTTCTACGCACTCGCACACCGCTGTCAATATAATACACGATATGAGTATATTATAAGGAAACGAGTAACAGGTAAGGACCTTATTCGTAGTAAACTAAAGTAATTTATATTTATTACAAATTGCTTAGACTTTCCCATAAAACACTGTTTTAGAGTTTACTTATGCTGTAAAGTTATGATTTTGTTGCGTAATCGTAAGTACATATTTAATATGCACACATTTATGTATAAGAATCTCACCCTGATAAGAATTCTTATTGAAACCTTAGTTGATATAATTTTTTTCTGCTATCTTGATAAGGACTCTTTTAATGCAATTAAATATTTTATACTAAAGACCCGCCCACAGCTTTGCCCGATTAACTATACGATTATTAATTTGAAATAGGTTACTATTCTGAATTGCTACCGATTTCCAACATAGTATGCTTGTAGCACACTTACTTACTGTAATTTCCGAACACCTACTCAATGGATTTCTATTTAAGTAGAGTTTAGTATAATTTATGTTGATAAAGGTAAATTATGTATTTATAAGCATTAAGTAGTTGCTATCTTCCTTATTGAGATAGGTATAAAAATATGATCGTAACGGAATTTGAACCCGCGTCTCTTGAAACCCTTGGACGGATTTCAAGGGGCGCGGGTTTTCAAAGAAATTTTCTTTTTGAAGTTAAAGTTTAGTAAAAATAAGTAATGTGGGTATAATAGGTTTATTTTATCAATAATTATTATGTTCTAAGAGTCCCATAACATTATTTTTATTTTACTAATGTAATAATAGATACGTGTTCTTAGAGCAGTTTCCAATATGGTAACAATTATTATTTTGTAACATTCTTTGCTATTTAAAATTATTTATGTGTATGTCGCCGAGCTGATCTAAGCTGAAACATATATTTAACTCTGAAAAACTGAGATAATCGTTGGATTTTTTTTCATACGCATTGGCTGTAGTGCCGAGAGGGGCCTAATTAAGTCTGTTATGTAGTGAAAGCAAACACCTTCACTACAAAATAGGTAATATTAATATGTATTTTTTTTTAGTAATTACATTTTTTTCTTTCTTTATCTTCACGTTGTATCTCGTAGATGGACAGGAGAGGCTTGCGAATCTAGTGGTTAGACATTCCATTTCGTTCTCAACTTTCCGCCGACTTTGAAGCACTGTGTGAGGAAATCAATGCCGCGGTTAGCCCTGTTACCAGAGCGAAGCAATAACAATATTTGAATCCCCAACCTGTCATTCGCAGTCGCACGCTTTTATCCCTACGCAACAATAGATAGAATAGAAAAATACCTTTAGAATATTTACAATAATTATATTGTGTTATAACAACAAACATTGATATAATTAATTACACCAAAGATTAATTAAAAATATTCTTATAATGGTGGATAAAACTCTTTCCAGATATTAGATACCTTCTCAAGCAAGCAAGCCTGTCATCGGGAGCGGTTTGTTTATTTATTTGGCGTATGTAATTACACCTCTCACGAAACCACACCAGACCCTGTCCAACTCGTCTTTCATGTTAATCTGATTAACTAGAGCCCTATATAAGTAGACACAATATCTTCTATTAACTCGAAATTGAGATGAAGACAATATTATGAATAAATAATAAGGTAAGGTTTTTAAAGAGGAAGCAATTCTTTTGAAATAAAACAATTATATATCAATTAGTAATTTACTTTATTATTATGCTTTATATACCTACATACTTAATTATAAGTATAATTTATTTTTTATTTTATCTCATGATAAATGTGACTCATAATGTTTTTTAAAGTAAGTGAACATCTGTTTTTTATAAACAATATACCTACTATTGCTGAATTCATGGGTACTTACTGTTTTTATGAGAAAAAGCGGCGTTAGATTCCGTGACTTAATTTCCAATGATTTTGTAATCGTACGTAATGTGAGTATGAGAGAACAAGTGTAACGAAACTAGGGTGATTTTTTTATAACCTAAACTAATGAAAAAAATGTGAAGTGGTTTCGTTCTGGGCCATCAACCATGTAGGTTTTTAAACATTGCTACTTGCGCGATCTACATATTTAAACGCAATATTATTTTTTTCAAAAGGAAAAAAAATCTATAGGAAAACACTCCCTACACACCGCACCACCACGTTAAATTAATTACTAAAAGCATTTTAAAAAATACTAGAGCATTATATACTTTTATATACAAATTAATAAAAATGATGCTATCAAAGGTTGATTAGAACCTTTAAGAAAGAAGAATAGAAATTCTTAGTAGGGAAATCTTTCTATGGGCAGTACGATAAGTATCGACTTATATACGCGCATTGCCTGCGTATGTTTATTCAGTAATAGCATTGCGGATGCATAAAATCACCAGGTGCAGAATTATCTACTGCTTTATGTCTTTAACTTAACTTGGGATTATATTAGTTATTATTATTTTACTATATAGTGATTGTTTTATGTCTAAAGACATCAAAATCAAGCTAAATACCTATTTTTATTTCTTTGATTTAGACAAGATTTAAATTTTTTAAAATGTTATTTTACCATAAATATTCTTTTTTACAAACTACTTATTTTAAACATTTAATACGGTAATCATTATTTTTTTTACCAATATTTACAAATGTATATAGGTTATATAACTCCTATAACTACGTGAGCTAAATGATAGAAGTAGTCTGTCAATGCCTTTTCTCAGTCAAGAATGACGTGAGTTCTATAAACACTGCAGTAACCGCGTGCATCTGACGATACTGAAATAGATGCAAATGCAAATCGCACAGGTTCATCATTCGCGGGGATATTCTAAATATGCTTAGAAGTTAAAATCTTCTAAAATTGTAGAATATTTATAGTAAAATTATTATTTATTTATATATTATTTATTTTACTCCTTTACTGTTAAAAGAACTTTAACGAGCTTTTAACTCTTTAAGCACGTATCAGTATCTTAGTAATTATCTTATTTAACTAGCTAAATAAGGTCAGGCTACAATTTAAATGACACATTATTTGGCGTATAATCGTCGTGTGATCTTAAGAAAGACTCTATACTATAATATATATGTATGTGTACGTTCGGTGTGCATAAATTAATATATTGAAATGAATACACAAATGTTCTCACGAGTTAAAAATCGAACTGATCGAAAATGTTCACAATAATTTTAATTTCTAAAAAATCGGGGTGCAGCTCCGCTAGCCCCGTTTCTTTCAGTTTCTCACTGTATCCCGCAGCGTAGGCAAAAGGAACTTGGGAGCACCTTGTATTAACACTTCGTTCCGTTCCCCGTTCACTTTCCGCCAAATTTAAGGCATGGCGTGTTAAGTGGCGAAACTGAACGCCGCGGTTCACCTTTTTACCGTACCAAAGAAAAGAAAATATTAAATATTTAATTTCTTCTAGTGGGGATCGAACCCACAACCTGTCGTACTTACAGCCACCTGCTTGTGGCCCTGTACCACGACAGGCCTCGCCACTAGATATGTGATAAGAAAATATATTGTATTAATTAACATGCTTATTTAAATTGAATTATTTTGCGTAAGTATGCAAGAACCATTTTACTATAGTAGAACAACAGTAGTCCAAATTCATTGAACTACAATTTTTAATTCTTTTTACTTCTCTAGTTTCTTGTATGTCCATGCCACCTGTCCATATTGTTACATCAAAACAATACAACTCGCACAATAGAGTTAGTTGCTCGTACACTCAACTTACTGTATTAATTTCTAGGAAGGGTTAAAAGTTTACAAAATTCTATACTGCGGTGCTATATAAAATTTTCAAACAATATTTTCTATATTTTAGCTTTATGTGAAATTTAATACTTTATTTAAATATTATACTGTTGGAATTTCAAATCTATATAAGTGAACACGGTTTTTTAGCTTCACGTTGTACCCATATAGGGGGGTAAGCGAAAAGAACCTGGGAACCTAATGTTAGAGATCCTCCGTTCCTGTTAAGATATTTCCGAACCCCATTTTCTGCCGAATTCTGAAGGCATTGTGCCTTGATTGTTGAATTACGGAATTCGACGTCGCATTTTTCTTCATTACAAGAGCGGGAAAAGGGAATATATTAAATATTTAATTGCCGCTAGTGGAAATCGAACCCACGATCGTGGCGTGTTCGAAGCCTAAGAAAGATCATTTACTAATGTATTAAAAATTTATTGCAATATGAGTAATATCATAACACACAACCTGTAACAATATCTAGCAGATATTGTTACAGGTTGTGAGTTAGGTACTAACATATTTCCGTACCACTAATATTTACAGTTTACATAAATTTATGATAGTAATTCGACTAATATACGTACACCTGCAATTGGGAACATATTTGAGAATACAAGATTAATTATCCTTGCTTATAATTTTATCTCTTATCTGGTTACGTTGAACCAAATCTTACTAAAGGACTTTTTGTTTTAGTTACACGAAAGTCTTTAAAATTATACAAAGCTGCATGCATCTAAAAAATGAGTTGATAGTTTCAGCGATTTTGTAGTAACTAATTTAAGTTCAATTTTATTTTTTTATGTTCAAAGTATTATTTGA
>JAXGGP010000002.1:11744753-11760991 GCA_035584415.1 Eueides aliphera
ATATGTGTGTGTGATTCCGTGATATGTTAATAAAATCGTATGTTGCTTTAGAATAGAACCAAAATTTTAAATGAAACTAAATGGATTGAAACAGCAACAGAATAGAAATAGATACCAGTACGCTCTTATGAATATTGATAAATCTATATTTTACACCTATTTTTTATAAAAGTTTTACAAATTTAATAAAAGGTAACAATAAATAATTAAATTAAAATATTTCACATTCCATTGGCTACCTACAGCTTTTACAAAGTATTTTTTTATGATAGGCTCCTGGAATACTAAAAAATTTATTCTATATATTTTATAAATGACTAGCATTAAACCTAAATTATAATTTATACCCAATGAATTACTTATTCATTAATTTCCTAATCGGCGACTTTTATTTTTAATAACAATCTTCACTATATTTATATTGAAAACTAGGCTTCAGATAATTTAATAAAACAATAATTTACAAAATATATACTTTGAAGTAATTAAATGCCACCAGTAATATTTTTTCTTTTATATATTCAGTGTGACTCTCATTCTTTATATAATTTGCTTAATACAAAGTAACAATTCTAAAAGAATAGGAAAACTTTTCATTCCTAATGTTTTGAAAAGGAATTTCTCTTTAATGTATTAAGGGCATTAAGTCATTGTATAAACGAAGTTTTCATTTACCTAAGTGCTGGCACACTCAAGTAGAAATAAAATTCTAAATATGTTGTTTTAGAACTAATATTTCATGACCCTTCCAATATGTGATATGGATGATTTCATCAAATTGATTTCGAGAATATATATTCAATGAAAGCTATTAATTGCTAGTATCTGTACACCGTATCATGCTTAAACCTTGATTGGTTAAGTAAATGATTCATGCTCGTATACCTATCCTATTGTTAGATTTCAAAGCCACTATAAGCATGATATCGTTTCTTATCAAATAGTGTGATCAGAAGTCTCAATTATTTTCTATACAGAACTATAATTTTTTGATGATTTAACAAAAAAAATAATCAATGGAATTTACGATGAATTAAATATAAATTATAATTATTTAATGTTTGTTATATAATTGGTAAACTTGAATGCTGCTTTATTGTATAAAATATAATTTATATTTAATGTAGTGAAAACATATAAAATAGTGTAAACATAAGTTTTAGAATAAATAATTAAAAATTAAAAACAAAAGAACAGTTAATCGAGGGATTTGATAGAATTATTATTAATCCAAATCAAGTTACATACATTGCAGTACATACACAAATATAGCATGTAGTGAAATGTCAAAACTTACCACAAGCTCCCATATAAGCCACTCGTATATCTCTATTATCTAAGCACGCAGTACGGTCCAGGAGGCACGGGCTATCGTATGTACGGTCGTCAGTCCCGCAAACCGGGCGGATAACTTCTTCGCAGTCCGGACCGCAACCGCATACGGCTACCCCTCGCGCGTCCAAAGTGCATCTTTCACGGACACCACATTTAACCGATTCACAAGGATGTTGAGCTAAAGAAATAATTCTTATATAATTTTTTTTTGAAAATAATATGAAAAAGCATACAAAATGTTATATCTAGTTGACAATTCCCAAGGAGCATTATATTTTTTCAGTTGCTATGAAAATTGAAGTAAAATTACAAAATATTTTATGTATATTAAAGGAAGTAATGGCACTTAATTTCCAAGCTACTATTATTTCAATCAGAGAGAGTATACATTTACTGATATGAGGATAGATAAAAGATAATAACCCTTCAAATACTGAGTTAATAACTCCAAAAATTGAATTATATCGTTGTCTTCACAATTGCTTTTGGGAAGTCTACGCTTCGATGCTCGTGTCCAATTACTTTCTTTAGAATAAAATGTCTCCTCAACAAGCTCCAATATCGGGACCTCTTTGCGTTTCCGAATAAAGATTTAATTTTAGATTACGCAAAACATTAAGGTAACTACGTGTTTATACTCAAAGGATGTTTGGGTCTCCTTCTGAATAGATGTTATGTTATTGAAACTTACTTCTATTATATTTTACTTTAATCAACATTTATTTAGATAAAAGAATTAATTTTAATTTAAAATTTAGTTAAAACAAACCTGAAGCACATTCTCCTCTATAAGCTATGGAGAGTTGCTGCCTCGTACGACAAGATTCCTGGCGTAGCGCACATTCACTGACGTAATCCTTGTAGTCGGAGCCGCAGACAGCTGAGCCTGGACGCACGATTAGATCGCACGCGGGCCCACATTTACAGACAGGTGCACGGACTTCATTCAAATGACAAACCTCTCCATCCATGCATTCATGTTCTGCACACGGATCTGGATTTAAAAATAACTTTTAGCTTCACGCATCCCACACATGACAGGGTGGGCAGCGTTCACTTAGAAGCATATTAATACACTCCGTTCCATTTCCCACTTTTCGCCGAGTTTGTGCTATTGCAGGTTGTTTATGGAACACATTGCCGAGCTCTGCCCTTTTTTTCAGAAGGAAGAAATGAAAATATTTAATATTTAATTTTTCGAGTGGAGAACGAACCTACAAGTGCTTTTACAGCCCCATTAAATTAAAAAAAGCATTTTTTATATAGTCACATGTTAAAGGTTTGGATTATTCTCCAAGTTTATCTTCAGCGAAGCCATCTTTATTGCTATACCAAAACCATCGCAGCTTTTAACAATCTAATCACCGCACGAAGGCTATATTAAAACTTAAAAAACATTTCACTAGAATAAAGTTACTCGCTGCGTCCCGTTTAATACAGAAATTCTCGCGTCGAAAAATGTTTTGCGGGTAAACGTGAGTACATAAGGTAGCAAGTGAAGCTTTTAATATTTTAACCAGTGCATACAGTAGTGTAATCTAGTTTTAACATTTATTTGATTCAGCTTTAGCTAAAAAGTAGTATGTTTTCATTAAGGAACAACGTGACAATTTTTTTGGTGAAAAATTAAATATTTTAAAAGAATTTTAGGCTTAAGATAAACAATAAGGCATAAGTACAAAGCAAACTAGTGAAGTACAATGAATTTACAAAGGATGTTGGAATGTTCGAGCATTTGGTCTTGTACAAATTCAGTCCAGATCGAATGTTCCGGGGACAAGTTTTGTGAAAAGGGTTCACAAAAACGTACGTGGAGAGAGTAAAGGAGATTAAATTACTTCCAAAAAAAGATTTTTGTTACATGCTTTTACTTTTATTACAAAGTGACTTATTTTTTCTTTATAAAAATCTAAGATTTTTGCTTTCTATACTTATGTGAATGTCTCTTCTTATATTAGTTACAGATTACTTTATTATACAATAATATAATAAATAGGCCTATCTTGGGGCAGCGGCACAAGCGTGTGACTGTACCGACAGGTTGTAGGTTCGATCCCCATCCGAGGAAAATAAATGTTTATAATTTAAACATTTAATGTTTCATTTCTTCGCTCTGATCATAAGGCAAAAGCGCGGCGTTGAGTTCCGCCAATCAAATGATCAAATTTGGTGGAATAGAAGTATCTTAACACTAGTTTACCAAGTTCCCTCGGTCTTTCTTGCCATGTGCAGGATTCAGCGTGAAACTGAGTAGGAGTTAACAATAATATAGCGTTTCTTTTAATATTTCACTGATAGATATGGTAAAATATGTTGACCCTTTTATGTAGTCTATTCCCTTTATAAGGAAGCAACCCCCTTAACGAGTTTCATTCATGAATTTCGAGTTTGAAATGAAACAATACAAAGTTATTTGTTTCAAATTATTCCTTTAATACAAAGATTAATCTTTTATAATCAATTGTAAGGATTTCATAAATAATTAATATTATAACATTAAAATCAAACATATAAAAATGGTTCAATTATTTTATTTAATGAATATAATTTGTATTAGTAATTCAATATATCAATGATGATATTAAAGTTTATTATCAATACTTTCTGGGTTTTTTTTTCTTTTTTCGCTTCACGCTATGCAGCGTGGGCAGTCAGCTCGCACTAGACAGGGTAGGCAAAGGGAACCCGGGAACCTAGTGTTAAGACACTCCGTTCCACTTCTTATCCGCCACTTTCCGCCGTGTTAAGTGGCGGAACTCAACGCCGCGCTTTGCCGTATTACCAGAGCGAAGAAATGAAACATTAAATATTTAAATTGAAAATTTTTAATTTCCTCGACTGGGGATCGAACCTAGAACCTGTCGGTTACAGCCACACGCTTGTGCCGCTGCGACACGACAGGCCTCGGTAATTTATATTACTTATATAATTAGTATATATATACACTTACCACATTTTCCATGATACTTGATAGTAACATTGAGTTGATTGTCACAAGCGTGCTTATCGAGGTGACAAGCGGATGGGTACTCGCGACCGTCGCTACCGCAGACTGGCTTCCGTCTTTGACAACTTCGAGGACACCGACATTCGGCTTGGCCATAAGTTACTATACATCTAGCTCCCGTGGGACATGATACACCACTACATGGATCTCCCGCTTCTAAGAAACAATTTTAATTGAAATCAGATATATAGGTTTTTTAGCGTTTGCAAAACGCTATTTAATAGGCAATGCCTCGACTCTACTGGGATTGTTGGGATTGGAATGTCCTAACACTACAGCTTATAAAAAAAATACAATTCTTTTATATATTTCAAATTATTTATGTACTTTGAATTTTAAGTGTAAAAAAATAAGAATTGAAAGAAAAAAAGAGTGAATTTAAGGTATAAACATCAAAAAACGTTTATATACGTGTATAAGCTACAAATTGTTGTATAAAATTATGAATCATAAAAATATTTACTAAAGGTTAAGTGAAACGTAATAACAAAAATATCTCATAGTATGCGCTAAAATCATCATCATCATAATGAAACTTTTTCATTATAAATGTTTTAATTAGTACTTGAAACAGTTTAAATTAATGTAGAATATTTTGTTCTAGCTAGAATCGTTTTATAGTAGAACAATGCAAAAATATATTTTTACCTTTTTCTATTCTATAGTTTCTCAACTTTTTATTATAATGTACAAAAATAAATTAAACGTAAACTTTTATAGAATACCGAAAGCATAAATTAAATGCCTATCTTTTTGCCAAATTGTACGTATTTTTAGAAATTCTCCCCTAGATGTTAAATGAACTAAAACTTCAGTTCAATTTACCGTGGCAAAATACTCGCAATTGCTGTCGCGAGACGACATATTTTATGAGATGACTTGGGGTAAAGGGTTATTCATGTTTTGTTATTTACCTTTTACACTAATTTACGTTGAAATTTATGCAGGAACGTTGTATATTTTTCACATTTTAACTTAAGATACGACTCTTGGAGTCGGAGTTACATCGAAGATATTTTAAAGCAACGATAAAGTTTATGTTTGGTTTATAAGGACTACAAATTTAATAATGTGACCTAAGAAACATTTTATCATTTTATTGGATTCAATAAAATGTTATAGCTTATTGGTAAAATTTAAATAATATATCATACAAATGAGCACGTACCACATTCGCCTTCATGTTTGATGCGTAAATTGAGCCGCCTCTCACAGGCTTCTTTTCTCAGATAGCAATGGTTGCGATAGGTCCTTCCCGCTGTAGAACAGACTGGTGTAGCTGATGATGGACAGCTGGTAGGGCAAGCGCAGTGTGCGCGACCGTCACCCAGCGAAACACACTCTGCCCCCCATCGGCAGAAAGTTTTTTCACACGCTTCTGCATAATAAATGACAACTTATATTAGAAAATGTAAATAGAATTTAGTCCGTTGTTTTTTTATTCTTTTACAATCAAATATCTTTTGATTAAGTGAGTCAGTTGTAAAATTATTAACGTGAAAATAGATGAGCAAAACAAATATTTTATTAAAGTTAAAAAAATAAATGTTCATGAAAATGTATAAGCGTCGTTGTACCGGAAGATCTAAAATTTGTACTATCTATGTACCTCCAGACCAGATTTAGTGTACCGTAGTTATCGCTAATGTTCAGGACCGTTATGTTATTGCTTCAGATAATGATAAAGTAAAGAACACTCAGGCTATGAGGATAAACAGGACGATCTGAAGTGACATAATTAAGGCAAACCTTGAAGAATAGGACAGTTTCCAATTTTCTACCTGGGGACACGAGTCCGTGACAAAATTATTAAAGCGATCTAAAATAAGATGTGAATTCGCCTCACCGCTGCATTGTGTTAGCAGGCTTTGGGATTACAGATCTCTATCGCTTAGTTAAAATTCCAAGCAGAGATTGTTGAGTGCGAAGTCACACAAGGCTTAAGTAAAAGTTAATATAGAATTTTCTTTCAAATTCCTTACGTTTTAGATATTTTTTTATATTAGGGAAGATTTTTTTACATAAACGTATAATAATACCATATTATTTTAATTAAATGTTCATACATAGGTTCTAAATTATAATAGAAATCAGTGTTAGTCTAAAACGAAAACGTAAATTTGATTTTGAGGAAATAAGATCAAGCATTGGGATTTAACCAAGAATTCATTTCCTTGACTTTTATAAAGGTTGAAGATGAATCCGCTTAAAGAAACGAAAGCAGTCGGAAATAACAATTTCGAAGAAACAAACACAATTCTAGAAGGCGAATCGCTGTAGACGCCTGATATAAATGGAGACAGGAGGGGAGATAAAAATGATGGCGGATGCCTCGTGAATTGAAGAAAATTAGGATATTCACCGCGCTGCTCTTTCAGCTACGCTCGAGCTGTTTAAATTATCGATAAGTAGATCCATATATTTTTCTGAATACTTTATGTTTTGTAAGCCGTAAGCACCTATAAAAATAAAAGGAATCGTTGCGTATTGAAACAAATCCTTTAAAATACATAAGTACTTTAATAGTAACAAACATAAAGTAAATCATTTATTGATTATTATGAATAACTCATTTGAAAAAAAAACAATAAATATATTTTAATAATTAATATATATTTTTTAAATTTTGGAATCAAAATAAGCCGTGTAAACATTTCGTGTAAAACACAAATGATGACTTCTAATGTTACTAGTTTTAGACGCCATAATATAATATGGGACGGACTAAAGAGGTTAATGTGGGACGCGCCCTCCCAAAGTCTGAACAAAGCGATTTTGCTGGCTCTCAACGTAGTTGGCATGTCACCCGCACAACGTACACGTGCGGACCTAAGATAAGGCTTGTAAAGTTTGAAACACACAGAACAAAGTCATAGCACGTTATAATTACTGCTATTATATTATACTTCACAAAACAATTATTATCTGATAACTGGAAAATTGTGGTTAAAATTAACTTTTGCAATAATTTATGAACCATAATATTTCGTTCTCACTATATGTGTATAATGAGAACGAAATTATTGTATTTTATGCAATATATGTATGAAAGAAAGAAAATAAACTTAAACTCAGCTTTACGCTGTATCCCGCACGAGGCACGGTAGGCAGAGGGAACCCGAGAACTTAGTGTTAAGACACTCTGTTCCACTTCCGTTCCCCACTTTCCGCCGAATTTGAGGCATTGCGTGGTGGAACTCAACTCAGTGGTGGAACTCAACGCCGCGCTTTGCCTTATTTCCAGAGCGAAGAAATAAAACATTAAATATTTAAATTTAAAATATTAAATATTTAATTTCTCGATTGGGGATCGAACCCAGAACCTGTCCGTTACAGTCACACGCTTGTGACGCTACGCCACGATAGGCCTCAAGAAAATAGAAAAAGAAAATAAAACAAAATGATTAAACAATAATTATAAGGGCATAAAAAAATATACGTCATGGTTGCCATAGAATTATTCACAACAGACACTCAATGGGTACAATTTACATCCTGTTAACCCTTAACTTAATTGTGTTCACTCATCATTTTATATGTTTATTAAAGGAAAAAAACCACACATGTACGTAGACTTTTTTTGTCCACAAAGGCCTCCTATCTTTATTCAGTGCCGTTTCCAAGTCGGCTTTCTACCGTGTAAAAGGTCTTCCTCTGTCTCTTTTTCCTTTAGGGCCTCTCCATAATGTAGATTTGTTCGCCCATTCCATCTTTTAGTCTTAACTGCGTTGCCAACCCATTTCTAATTTACTTTTTCTAGTAGCTCAAGGCGTCAGTTGCCTTCGTTACAGCTCTTATTATTGTGCATCGTTTTGTATCAATTTTTATTTAAATTAAGCATACTCCTTTCCAATGCACGCTGTGATATTTCTTTTAAGGTCTACGGTGAATTTCCATTTTTGACATCCATATGTTAAACAGCCCATGACAAGAAAAATATTTTTTATAGAACATAACATTTTTTGATGAAAATGAAATTGGATTTTAAGGCTTTTATTTAATTCTTTTTGTAAAAGTTTACAACCTTTTTTTTCTAATACTATCTACTGAATATAAATCATCGATTCATATGTATAGAACCTTAATATACTCATCCGAAAATAGCCCTAGCATTTATGTTAATAGAACACTTACTCGACAAAAGGAAAATCAAATTCAGTAGAGTGGTACAATCTGAAAAGCTAAAATCATGATCTTAGCTGTTTCTCTTTTTGAATGATGCTTACCAGGCCAAGTAAGTATATAAATTATAAGTCAGTAAGAAATTACTAATAACATTAATATTTAAAATATTAGAGAAAGAAGAGGCTTGTCGTGGGTACAAGTGTACAACTTCATATGAGACAGACTATGGTTCAATCCTTAATCGAGGAAATGAAGTATTTTATTTAAATTTTTTTGCTCTGGTAAGAAAGCAAAGCTCAGTTTCGAGTTCCTCCGTTCAACACGCAAAAGCATAGTCCCTCTGTTTACTTTGCCATGTGCAGCATACAATGTGAAGCTAAAAATATGTTAAGCTTTTGTCAAAATAAATTTTTGAATTGTAATGTTTCCTAAATATTTTTTTATATTTTTTACTTTGAATTACCTTTTTTATATTGTAAATTTTGACTTCTCTTTTTAGGGTTTCCATAATCTAATTTAATCTAAAAGGCAGCATATTTATATAAAAATCCTCGGATCGTTTAAATGATTTTATCATTTAATATTTAGGTCAGAAGCTTTTTTTTTGCAGTCTAAGGACAACAAGGCCTAAATATTTCATATAAATATCATCTTGAAACATCTACGGGATCTCGAGATACGGCTTGATCAAATTCAAATATTTTTATTCAAAATAAGAAGTACAAGCTTCGTTTTTTGAAAGTCAAACAATTTACCACCACTAAAGTTACTGCCTCAGACCTGAGAAGAACCGGCGAAAGAAACTCAGCGGGACATGTCTTTTTTTTTAACAAAAAATTACATCATGTTATTATTATTGAGTGATACATTTGAAATAGCCTAGAGCGAGCATTTTATTCGCAAGGCGTGTTATCATTTATGAAATCGTTAATTTGGTGATAACACATAAACGTCTTTTCACAGCTTTTTTAAATTGTGAGATGGAAAATTATCGGACGTTTTCTGGGATCCTATTATAAAAGCGTACACACTGTCCCATAAAATAATTACGTACTTCATGCAATCTAGTTTTCGATGCACTGAGATTAAACTTATTTCTAGTATTAATATTATGTATATCCCGATTTTGCTAAATTCATTAATATTTTTCTTAACATACATAATATTTTCAAAAATGTATTGCGATGCAACGGTTAATATAATATTAATTCATTAATTTTCCCTTAAACAATCATCATGTCATTATATTAATTTTTCGTTAAAGAATCTTTAGTGCCTCAATTATAGATTGCACGAATAGCTCGCTTCTGTAAGACAATAAATTGAATTAATACCGGCTACATTACCCCAAAGTAAGATGCCATAGGACATAATATACTGAGATAAACGAGGCGAGCCGTCTCCACATCTGTTAATACTCTGATTTTTTTAACTGCTGTGCTAAGTCTATTCGCCAATCCATCGATATGACCACTGTAATTTAGAGTCGATGGTGATACCGAGAAATACCGTAGAATCGACAGAATCTACGTCTTCACCGTTCAAAAGTACATCGGCTTTTACAATTTTTGTGTTGGGTATTCGGAATATAACACATTTTGTTTTTATACTATTCAAAAATAAATTATTAGCACTAAACCAATGTGCTATTTTTGAGAGAGCATTTTTTACATCATTGATCAAACGGTAATAGTACAATAAAATTATACATAAATATTTTGAGATTCCCTGCTTCAAAATGTCCTACAAAAGTCACATTAAAACTTGATATTATTATACTTTCTATAAACTAACCTGCTCGTTAGCAGAAATATTACCTTATCTTCACGCTGTATCGGGGTAGGTAGAGAGTACGAAGCGCCAACTACGCTACGGTCTCGGCATACCTCTTTTTTTGACTCGTACACAGTCATTAACCTCTTCATACATGCCCTCCGGGGGTCCTCATGCTTTTTACGTGACCTTCATTCATTATCGTAGATACTGTATTTTCGAAGGCCAATCGAGGTCTCCCCCTCCCTCTCTTACCACTCAATTTCCATTCATAGAATTTTTTGCCATTCTGTCTTCATTCATTCGCCCGACCTGGCCAAACCACCTTAGCACATTCTTCTTCATTCTCACTGAGACATTCACATCCACGCTAGTACCTACCATTCTGTGTAAGATACACAGAATGGTGGTTCATTGGGTATGCGATCAGCTAAACTGACGCCGCTGACGAAGAGATCGTATCTCTCCAGCGTTCATCTTTTTTAAATTCTTATTCTTTAAAACCATTGTGCTGTATAACAGCGTCAGTACCAGTATATCATTGTGCACGGCCAAGCGCGCAGCTATGCTGACATTTCGCCATCTCAACAATGCAGCTAAGGCACAAATACAAATTAAACAATCAAATTGACATTGACAAATTGACACGCAACCTTATTTAATATCAGATTGGATGTCACACCAAAGTGATATGTCTGAGTGATCTCTGAAAAGAGACTTTACAGCCTGTAGCAAGGGTCCGCTCACATTCTACCGGGGCAGTATCTCTTTCTTACACCCCTATTCTAACTCAGAAAACTTTTTGGTTTATTGCCAAAAAAATTTCCGTGATCATGCGGAGAGAAAAGATCTGATCTATACACCCTCTTCCAGGTCCCTGATCCTCCCACAACAGTCTTCGGATTTACTTTGCATTCTTCTCGCTAAAATTTTAGCATAAACTTTACTACCTAAGCTAATCAAACTGATAGCCTATTAGCTTGCGCAATCTATCTACAAACCTTTGCCTTTATATAAAGGCACGATGACTGCACCTGGCCAATCGTCTGGGACCTTTACCGATTTCAAGCATAAGTTGCACAAAACAGAACAGGTTCAAGATGCGCGGCCCACCATATTTGATAAACTCAGCAGTAACTCCATCTGCTTCCGCTGCCTTACCACATTTCAAATTTCTTATTGCACTCTCAAATTATTTTATACTGAATTCGCCATCGGCTGCATTAAGACTCAGCGTTTCGCTGTTACTTGAGGCAGAGGGGTCATCACATTCATACATCTCCTTGTAAAATTCCGCCCAACGCTGCAAAACCTGTGGTTGTTGTGTTAAAAGATCTCCGTCCTTCGAGAGCATCCCTTTCATTCTACAGGCTAACGATCAACTTCGGGAATCACTGATTTCTCGCCAGAAAAGCTTCGTGTTTTCCCGAAAGTTGTTCGTTAACCTTTCATCTCTTTCTTTCTTAGAATTTCCACGCTTCATCTTTCATCATACAGGTCACTACTTTCGTCATACAAGTCTGGATTTGGTTCTGCCAGCATACTTCAATATTTTCATATCCAGATTCACAGCTGTCTAACTTCTTGGACTAACTCTTATCTAACTCTTCCTTGATTCCTCTCTGATCGGTGGATTTTGAAGCTTCCTTGAATGGCTTCCATGCTTGCTTTGAAGCTGAGGATACCGCGAATACGCCGCTAACAAAAAAACTCTTGTTATCCCCAGCTTTAAGCGCATCCAAAGTAGCCTCGGGTTGATCGCCTTGTACTCTATCATTGCACCAACCAATCGAGAGACAATAACACGCCTACACCTCGACTCCCTCGCTCTTAATTAACTAAAAGCAATATAAAACTCTATTTTGTAACCCTAGGATACAACTTAGTAAAAATTAATTACATAAACTTACCTTCAGGGGCTGGAGGCCGTGGTTGATAATGTAAATCTGTAACAAAAGAAACATTATTATTAAAATTGTTTCAATAATAATTCAAAATATTAAAATGATACGTTATAGCCAATATATCTCTATTATTTACATTTTTAGGGTTCCGTACCTCAAAAGGTAAAAACAGAATTATCATTTTGTCGAATACGTGGAGATATAAACCTAAAATTATTGTAAAATATCCAAGTCTACTGTTCCTTCGAGCATATAAAAAATGAAGCTTCTAAGTCAGTAGAAAAAAACATTACAAACTTTTATTTGTAGTTCATTTCAAACACAGTGAATAGATATGCCAGCAAACTTAAATTTGTCGAGTAAATTGTTCTCGTGAACAAAACCTATGGAGTATTATCCCATATATCCCGAAGTAATTTCATCATTTTAGGTCTACAGTTATGAAAATTTCTATGCTAGAAGAATGAAGTTGCATTACAAATAAATAATAATTACTATTAGGATATCAGTTCATTTTATGAAAAATTATCTATTCATTGTGATTGCTAGCTTAAGTTCGTATATTTTTAACGGTTGTTCTGCACGTCGATATACAATCCAGAAATTTATACGGAAACCTCGGTGAGAAAACCCGATTCGCATTTTTTACCCGGAGTTTTTTATTATAAACAATTAGTTGGTTGGTATGGTTCTTTTTTTTTTAGGAAAAAAAAACATGCAACACATGCAAGACAGAAATGCCTCTTATAGGATCAAGTCACAAGTATATTTAAGTTTTCAGAAAATCTACACCATTCAATATTTTTACTATTTTTGAAGTGTTATTCCAAATTTAGGGAAAAAATACTAAATTTAAAAATGTTTAAAAATTTGAACGAAGCAATATTTGAACCCGCGCCTCTTGTAATCTGGGAGATTTTTACAAATTTCCGCTACCGTAAGATAATTTGTTTAGAATTATAGTGCGGCGAGAGAAAATGCTATTCAATAAATATTCTTACTATTTTTAAAGCGTTATTTAATTGGGTATAGGTAGCAGAATTTTTTTAAAAATCACCCTACAGAGTTGCTAACAACATAAGTAAGTTGTAACAAGGTTATAAAAATTTCGACGTAGCTTGGTGAGAACGAATGGCTTAGTAAGAGCGCTTGGACGGTCAGAGTATAGTAGTTGGTCAGACCCCAGGCGCGGGTTCAAATCCTGCTTCGTTTAAATTTTTATACGTTTCTAAATATAGTATAAATCTACACCATGCTTAAATTATTATATGTAACATTATTTAAAATTACAATGTCGCGCAGTTCATTTGTAAATCCATTTGGCTTGTTATTTAGAGCAGAAACCACAATAATCTAATTATTAAGCCAGTCCATACGCGCCGCAGCGTTTTAACTTTACTCATTGTCTGCTTCAATAGTTTTATGTCGTAGTATTTATTATATATTTAGGATATTTGAAATTCATATCAACTAACTTTGTTTATATAATATTATATTTTTTTATCGTAAAGTAAAGCAAGTAATATTCTGAAGAGAGACGATCTAGCTGTATAAGCATAAAAAAAATGCACTGGCTTCTAATAAATTCTTATCCTAAATAGTAATATTTTTTTTGTCTCTAATCATTACGGTAGTTAAAGGTACACTCTTAACGTTAAAATTTAATTCTTTGGTATTTATTGAAGATTTGTTTATGAAATTTAAATTGAATGAGACTATATATAAGATTATTATTATATTTTTATATTTAGAATTTTTGAAAAATTATATATTGTATAAAATTAAAAGCACCCGGTAAATTGACACCTACCAAAAGCTTGTAATGTTACATAAGAAACATTGCTACAAATCTGTCTTCATATGTATACAATATATATTATATATACATATACGTCCGCCGTAAATCTAATACCACCGAAATGTATAAAGTAAAAATAAATTGTTAAACAATCAAATATTTAATAAAACACGTTAACGTCTGAATTCTAGACGTTAAAACAGTCTTGTACCTGCAGATGTTTTAAAACAGGTTGCAAGACAATAAATATTTAATTAATAAATACAAACTTAATTTATAAGAACGATAATAAATATAAAGATTTATGTATATTAAACATTTCAAATTCGGTTTACATTAAATTTGGCAGCTACTAAGTATTCCTATCCGTGCAACTTATTTACACAGACTCAGGTCTTTAGTATCTATTGCACACTTATCTTTATAATATTTAGTAATTTCATTATTGGAAATTAAATGCGATTGTGCTGGGACTTTTTATAATTATATTATATTATTATTCGAGCGGCGAGCTTTACTGCTGGTCATCGTATTGGACCAGATGAAAATATTTTTTAGAAAGTACTTACATTTTTCTCAATTTTTGCACTATATTTATATAGGTTATCAACTTGCCGTTTTAATATTGACATATTAAATATTATTTCGAAGACTTATAGACACTTTCATTTATAGAAGATTCGAGATACCATACGTATACCAGTAAATAAATATTATCTAAAATATTAATACATTATATAAACGTTTAGTTGTTTCACATTAACCTAGGTAGGCGGTAGATACGTGCTCACAACAAATGCGGTTTTCTTTGTGTATCATCCCGATCCCGTGGGAATTTCATCATATATGTAGCCTATACGTTGCCTCCCAACTCTATTTATATTTCACTGTTAGTGTCATTAAAGCGGTTCAGTTGTTCTGAACAAACAGAAAGAAAGACAATTATTTGTTTATGTTTTGTTATGTTGTAAATAGCAATATGCTTTTGGAAAATCATAGTAATTTTGAGATCACAGACAGACAGATCAATTTATATAGAATATCAATTTATTAATGTATAGATGTATATAGATATGTATAAAAATATATTATTTTTTAAAATAAAATGTCACAATAAATTTGATATTTATTTTTAACTAATATTATTATTTCTTACAGTCAAGCTGATCTGTTATTGAACCGTCACATATCTGTCTCCATTATGATTTAAAATGATCCCATACAATTATAATAGCAAAATTTGATTTAATGTTAAATGTTTAATGTTTAATGGTAAATGTTAATGGTCTCGTATAAAGAAGAAAAATATTAGTGTTTCCCATCTACACGGATTAATTTAACATTAGGCAAGGAAAATGACATTTTGAAATGTGACATAAAGAGGTCACGCCTAATAGGTCCGCAGTCCGGATAAATATAAAATACAAGAGGTTGGCAAAACGCGCGGTCACAGGCCAGGGTGTGCTGGGATGCCATATTGTTTTATTGCAAATTGGTTGGACGTACCGCGCCTGTCCTTTACATATACGAGGCCATTAAACTACGACCGGTGCCCAGTCACGTGTTAAACGAATCCGATCGCTGCACAATGTTAGACGGAGAACTGGAATCGACTCTCATGACACGTAACTAAAGTTCGAAAAAACGTTATGCAAATATCAAACTCTATTCTACGTTCGAAACTGTAGCTATGCTATCGAAAAAAATTGTTCGTTTGCCAAAAAAACTAAAATTTATGTAGCGTCCCTAACGTTTTGTAGAGAACCACAAATATTTCTAAGTACACAAAAGATTGAATTTATATGTTTGAGGATTAAATATTTTCGACTAATGTAAATGACATTTCTGATTAAATCGTTTTACGTGTTCATTATAATATAAAATATTGCAGGAATGTGAGGGCAGTAATCCACATACAACATGATTATTCATAAGTTACAAGGATTATGTAAAAAAAAAACAGTTTTACCTATTAACATTCCAAATAAACATATATATTTTACTATTAAGAGATATGCCATACTGTTAAGCATTTCAATAATTATAAAGCTGAAAAGAGGAAAATTAAACAGATAGCGGATAGAGTGCATTTCAATCGGGTTCGAGATTAAATCCGGTAGGGACGCAACAGGAAACTGAAGTGATATCGATTTACAAGAAATCGAGCGGCCGGTACAGCGCCGCAACAAATTGAAATTGATATCATCGGTGGGCAGCAAGCGGATATTACGGGTGTCAAGCGCAATCACGCACCAGCTAGGCAAAGTACGATCTTTATCTTGAGTTATATATATAT
>JAXGGP010000002.1:13559833-13570234 GCA_035584415.1 Eueides aliphera
GCGTTAGTTTGTTCGTAACATGATTTTAATTCTACAATTTCCGTTTTTACTTCGGTTATGCTTTCTTGCATTTTACTTATGATTCGTTCGTTAGACTTCACATACTTTTCCGGAAGCGAACCCATAGGGTACTCCGATCGAACCTCTTTCAATGCAACATTTACGTTCGTGGTCGGTAGTGAATTCTCTCTTACGAAACGATTTTTGTGTATCTTGTGCGGCTGCCATAGTACTTAGTTATAAATACGGCTGCGATAAGCTGGAGCCAGAAGCGGGACTAAAAGTTGCAAGATTCTGACTGGAAGGCGATCTTTGTACACTCATTGTGGTTGTAGTGCACAAATAGTCACCAAAAAGACATGATATACAAATAAATAGTTTTAGCTTCTATCAATCGTAATCACAAGGTGACTTCAACGGATTCACATCTAATTCTAAGTCGGTTTTATACGTGTAGAAGTTTCCACACAAATACCCTAATTATACAAATGACAGACACATTTAAATCAAAATGATCAAGAAAATAGAAACTGTCACAATATCCTCTTAATCAAGTAGTATTCTACGAAATTTTTTTTTCGAATTTCCGATTAACTACTACGCGCTGATGCGCCCTGCGCCACGACAATATTTATATACATTACAATTTTATAGTAAAATAAAATTTCCGTAGTGATTTTAAAAATATATATTTAAAAAATAAAAATATTCTTATTGACAATACAAACATTAGCATAGTTTCATTATCAGAAAGGGTAAATCTGATGCCGCTGGAGCCTTGGTTGGTGCTTCAACATTGGAACAACCTGCATAAAATTTAATTTCTATTATAAGCATCGTTTGAATCATAATTTTGAAAGGTTTTATGAAGTAATCGTACGTACATCTTCATAAAAATTAATCTAACATTAAACTTTTCGATAGCAGAACTACTTAAGTGTCCCACTATTTTTTACCAGACCAGATAAAGTGGGTGCATATAGGGGGGTTCATTTATTAATATCCTCGTCAGAAAGCAATTAAATAATTTCATAAAAAAAATCCTAACAATAATTTATATAGGTAGACAATACAGACAAACATTTAAAATTTTTATAAAAAAATGTTTTAACTTACAACACTTTTCATTTTTCTTTGCTGAAGCATCTGGCATTATACCCTTAAGTTCACAGACTATAAACTTTTTGCCAAAGCCCGAGCTACCTAAGGCTGGATCCGTAACATTCTCATGTCCACCAGACTGAGCACGTAAATGACCAGCCAAAGGGGCAGGATCTGCAAGTCCGCGAGCTCGAGCTAATTGACTAGGCGCACACAATGGGTCTGGTAATGCCAGACAAGCAGGCTCTCCACCGCATCCGGTGCGACGGCAATCATGTTGGAGGCCGTTTCGTTTTATACAGTGACAACTATAATACATAACACCGCCGCGAAGCTCGCGGCTTTTCGTTCTTTTTATTTGATTTTCTTTTGTATCCTTTTTTTCAATGTCGCTTACATCAGCCTTTGACCCTATGTCGATTGATTTTCCTTTCTGTAAAAAGACTGTACATTAATTAATATCTCTTAATTACACATATCTCACCCCTAGAATAAAAGTGATCTCAAAAATATCATTAAGGAAAACTTATTGAATTTCACCCAGGGGATTTGACACCGCATCTCAAACAATTTTGCGTGGAACTTAAAATGTAAAAAATTATTAAACTTGATTTAAATCACTTTTATTCTAAGTTTGCGATATGCCCGCCGTGAATGCTTATATTAACATTACCCGAAGCTCTTAAGCTGATGCATCGCGACTACCATTGGGATATCAGATCAAAATCACTGAATCGCGTAACGTAAGTCTTGCCAGGAGGCGGACACCGGACACACGGCGGGCAGGGTGGTGGACAGGGCTTAGGGCAGCAGGGACCTGCCCGGCATAAATAGCGAATTGATCCCTGCTGGAAGAACTGGCAATCCTGCAGGCCGTTACGCTTAAATGCGGACCTCGGCAAACACTGCAACTAATCATAAGATTCTTTTTTTACTTAATTTCTTTATCGGCCCATATAAAATATACTATACATATTATATTGACTAACCGGTGGTCCGCAATCTTCATACTTATAACATACTACGGGTCCACACGGTGAACACCTGAAAATATTAAAAGTTAAAATTTTATCAGTAGTTCTCAGATATTTTTTTAAAGTAGAGCCTGATATTTAATGAAGAAAAGATCATGAATAATTTATCTCATAATGAAACAAATACGATAAGATGATTATGAGAATTATGTAAATAAATAAACTTACATTATGAAAATATAACCGAAGAACAATTAAAACAAAGCGAGCTTAAAAGTTTTTTACTGATTTTTATTAGATTTTATAATTAATACAAATTGTTTTATTTATTTAACTTGTACAATTTTGAATGAGATGTTTTCACTTTAAAATTTCAAATGTAAAATAGATGTATACATAATGAGATCTGAAAATCTTTTGCTACTTTATTCTTATTTTGAAAATTTTGCATATAATGACATAAAGAAATTTTGCTTATAATACACACGTATAAAAAGTTTGTAAGTAAAAAAATTGTAAATTCTAGCACAAATTTCTCATTCTGCAAATACTGCTTAATTCTTCAGCGTGTGGATTTACGCAGTGTTTCATGCAAGCAACAGTAGCTGGATTACACAAAGGTGCTGGCAAAGTTTCGCACAGTGGAGAAGCTTGGCAACCAGTTCTACGACAATCGTACTGAAGACCGTTGCGACGAAGGCAATAGCAATCTGTATACAGGATTCCACCTCGTAGCTCCCGACTTTTACATGCTCTTAAAGAGATACAAGGATTGCAGCCCATATTTTTTGTTTTATATAATTATGATGAACACTTGGTAATTTAACAAAAAATGACCAGTTCCTAAATGCACACCACCATGTTAAAATAAATTTTAAATATTTCCAGATGGCTATGATATCTTTATATTAATATTGTAAATCAATATGTAGGTTTGTCTTTTCATGGCAAATCTTTAGCTACAATCTACTATTATTAATTGTCACTTGTCGCTTACTTACTTGCTTGATTATATCTATATTAATATCTGAAACAAATACTTGAACATGATATAAAATTTTAAACTATCAAGTTATTAGATAAGCTACATATAAATACTGGCATAAATTAAAAATATTAATTATTTATTTATTTTTTTCGGTTCCATATTTGACAAGCAATATGACTATAAAAAGACATAGTTGAGATATCTAGCTTCAGTGTATTCAAATCATTGGAGTATATCTCGTCTTATAAAATTTCAAAAAAATTTTTTAAACAGTTACTGTGTTAGTGCGACTTAGCTTTCGTACGCTACATTGTTTTTTACTTTTTTTAGTTGTTTTATATTAAACTCAATTCAATATGTAAGTCTTGGGATTTGAGATTTTAGACATAACGTGGAATACGATGATGCAATAGTTTTATTCTTTCAGGTGCAGCCCCTGCGGACCTTGTGGAGGTTGTTGCGGAGGCCCTCCATGCTGTCCATGTATTACAATATATACCTGCTGTACGAAGATATGTTAGCTGGCTTCCGAGGGAAGCTCACTAAGTGCACTAATGTTCAACTTGTGATCTGTACTAATAAAAATGTGACATTCTATTTCTGAATTTTATTTTATTTTATCTAAATCTTACATAGTGATTATCTTTATTCTTTCATTATACAACAATATAACCTATAGGCGTGCAAGGGCACATAGACAACCCTCTCAGGGCGTGAATCCATGTCTACGGAGGGGCTCGGCGGTGCCGTACAGAAGTTGCACGGCAAACGGCTATCACTTCTGGGAAATGGCTATCAACTAAATAAAAAATTTAACCATCCTTGTCACCCCATACGAATCTATACTATGACACTAGTCTTAATAGCACTTGACAGGTATCGGAAGTCCAGACGCGCTGTCCATCTTACTAAATCCTTCATTTACCTTTATGTCTTATAATTATTATATTTGGAGCTCCATTTTCGACATCAGCGGTTCGGGTTAGGTGGCGATTACCTGTGGATGGAATGTTGTAGCCTTACATAGATGCTGGCATAATAGATCGCAACTAACTTTGCATCATTAATTGGAATTTTATTTAAATGTTGTAATTAGTGAATTTCCTAACAGGTTTGTTAGAAAATTCACCCTTATTATCATACCATTCAGACGCTCTAACGCGTAGTGAATGTGCAGAAGCACAGACTAAGTTTTAACTATTTGTATTTAAACAAATATTGGCGAAATTGTTTAATGGTTTTTTTATTCAATATTAGCTCTCAGTGGTAGTAACTCAGATTCGTACATTCTATTAGTCTGAAAAAGTGAATTAGAAATTTTGTCTTTCTAATTACAATATCTTAATACTGACAAATTTCTTATTCACTGTACTAGTATTCTTTCTTATCGGGTTTTCAGCGGTCCTCTAATTTATAACAGTATGTAGTAATCGGCATAAATACATAAGTATCTTTGTAAAGCACATCTCAAACAAAACATCCTGTAAAAAACCAGCCTAGTCTCGAAGTTGTTTGTATTTTAATAAAAAAATATAGAAAATTGGTGGAAATACACTTAGTTTTATTTAATCATTTTTATAATGCCTTCCTCAAGTACAACGTCATAGACAAGAGTGTTAAAGAAACATTGATTTAATAAGTAGCGAGATGCCATAAACAAAAATAAGTTACATTCTTGACATTCTATAAAGCGCTAAAAATATTAAGACGAAGATAATGAGAAGAGTATTTACTTTAAATTACAACAGGTTCCTTACTACGATTTTTTTTTAATTAATATAGCTATCAATGGCCAAGTTATATAGAATTACCTGACGACCTTTGATAATCGTAATAACATTACCTTGTCCATTTTTCTAATGATTATGATTCTATTTTCCTGATGACGTATAAATATGATCTTTTTTGCAGTTTAAAAGCTCTAAATCTATACAAAGGTTCTCTATAAATTGATAATCAAATCTCAATAGGAAATATAATAGGCTTTTCTTCGGGCCCGACTTGGTGGTTGATAAACAAATTGCTTAATTTTTCAAAATTATGTTATATTCTGATTTAAAATCGCCTTTATCATCTTTTTTCCCTAAACTGGTATAAAGACAAATCATGAAATTAACGAAATCTAACGAAATCTCCACTTGACAAAATAAACGATTTTATTTCTAAAGCATCCTATCCCCAGAGCTATTGTTGAAACCGGAACCGAATACAACTTGATGCCCGGACGGGAAATTCGACCCAGTTTAATTCTCGCACAGTCGCGATTGCATAGTTAAGACGATCAACTGACGTTATTTTACATTAAATATGTTCAGTTAGTTTTGCTCAACGCAATCATGGAATAAGGTAGAGATTTACATTAAACAGATAATTACAATAGGATATTGATGACCTTTTTTTTTTGAAAAAAAATATAAATTAGATGACAATTTTATATATTTTGAAAAATATATAAAATTGTCCAGTATATTTTGAAAAATCTTTAAAATCAAAATAAATAAATATATTTACTCTCATTCGCGCTTAAACATTTTTTTCATTAATCAGTCTATTTCTTATAATCTATATTAGGTACTTATTAAAAAACTACCTGCATTTACTTATTTATCTATTATCAATAATCTCATAACCTATACTTAAAAATATTTACTTTGAAGTGATATTTTCTACTTTTAAATTTTAGCTTGAATTTGTTGGTATAATAATTTTGTGCAAAGAATTATATGTTTGTACTAATAAATTGTTGTTAGTCTTTTTAGTATATTTTCATATATAGTGACAATGTTTAAAAACTGAACTGAAAGATAATAAAATAATCAGGAAAAACAAAATTTCTTTTTATTTATTAAATTTTACGAAATCATTTAATATATAACAAATATAACACACATTACATTTTTTAGACATTTTTTATTTAACTTTCCTATTTCAAAAAGTTATAATATCTAGTATATAGTTTAGTTCGAACATCCATTACCACATAGGCATGCAGGGGCCACAGCAACCTCCGCATACAGGAACACCAGGGTAACTACAGCGCTTTGCAGTGCAAATACCAGGCTCCGTACAACAGAAGTTAGGACATGGCTTACAGCGATTTGGTCTGCAGCACGGGATTGCTATGGAGTCGCATAGTGGTTGAGGTGGCTCAACTGGTAATGGGGGCTGAAATATTAAAAAATAACGTCAAAGAAAGATACATTTTTAGCTAACATTTTTACTTAATTTTAATAGTATGTGAAATTCTAGAATATGTTGCCAGAGAGACTATACAGGTAATGCGTAAATTTTTATTATCCTAATATTCGTAATAAAAAATTAAAATAAATAAAGAAAGTTATTTATGAATTATAATAAGTCATCTAGAGCAATCAATTTATATTAATGATTTTTTTGCCTTTAAGAAACGCTACAAGCTGTAGCCTCATTAATAAACTTTCTTACCAGTGTTCTTTACATATACCTAATATATAAATGACTAGTGATATACATAATTTATTTTTATTTAGAATATTTGTGAACAAATTGTATTCGTATCTTGGTAAAGATGGACTGGTTAAAGCAAATTATTTAAACAGCATTGTGATTTTCTAATGACTTTTACCAAGATTAATAAAATGAAAAGTAGAAAGTAAAATGTAAAGCTACAAATAGAAAAAGTTTACGTACCTTATCACATGGTGGGCAAGGCGGTAGGCAAGGCAATACAGGCAGAGGGGGGCAGGGACTTGGACATGGTCGTACAGGGGCTGGGCATGGAGAGCACCCACCACCGGGGCACACTGAACATGGGCTCAAATTGTTGCAGGAAGCTATACAAGGTTTTGTCGAATAAGGATAAGTTGCACCACACGGCAGACCTGTACATACACATGGATCGTAACTGTAATATGGAGCACTCATTTCGGGAATTTTTTATTATTTTTAATGATAAAAGTATAAACAAATAATTTTTCTATTTGAATATGATGATATTTTTTATGACATATTCTAAGATTGAAATATAATAAAGAAGAAAAATAATAAATTGACATTGACATATACATATATAAATCACTAAAAATGAAATTTGGTCTAAAATTTTGAATAAAAATTAAATATAGTAATACAAATAATTTTTTCTAAAAAGTAACTGTCTGGATATCATAATTAACTAATACTAAGTGTAATAAGCCCATAATTACTATACATTATACAATGTGCTCGATGTGCTATTGCCCGACATGTCCTGCTATCTTGCCCTGTGGTATAGATCCCTGTACATTCTCCTGTCCCCGACCACTTCCTTGCTGTCAACCATGCTGCCCTCCACCAGTACCTTGCACTCCTTGCCCTCCCTGTAATTGTAAACCAGTATTCAGACCATGCCCACCCCCAAATATTCCAGATTTAGTTCCCCCAATTGTACCAGCTCTGCCTGTTTGTAAACCAAGGAGACAACCTCCGTGTGACTCTTGCCCACAACCATCTCCAAAACCAATGTGCTGTCCGCCTGTCCTGCCTTGTTGTCCTCCACCAGAACCTTGTGAGCTCCCACCGGTAAGCATTATTAAAATATTGTTTAATTTTCCATGTATTCTTTAGAGTATTTTTAATATTACATTAGTAATATTAACATTTTTTTATATAGGTCTGTCCTTGTCCAGAGCCAACAGCTTGTTATGGACCGGTTCTACCATGTTGCAATCCTCAATGCCCGCCTGCGATACTGCCTAAACAGCGGCCGATATGTCCTAGAGCACCACCTTGTCCTTATCCTTGTTTACCTGTTAGTCGCAGTTGCTGTCCTACTTGTGAACTAGATCCTGTCACACGAAGAAGACCTTTGATAGTACACAATAGTGTTGCAACCAATAGACAAAGACGTAATAATAAACAGGTAAGTGTAGTGTACCATGCTCTTGCCTTATCATTATTTTTTATATTTGTATAGCATAAAACTAATTTACTTCTTACCGATAAATATAAGTGTGCAAATTAGACAGAGTGATTCAAGAGGAAAGAAAATATGTGGTGTGATTACCAAATCATATGCCAAAATATAACATAAAGCATTAGCCGTAATTATGCATTTCACTATGATAACTAGTTGGTTATGAAGATCAGAACAAATACAGTACTAACGACACTAACGTTTCAATTACATTTTAGGAGCCACAGTCTGATTGCTGTTACCACGTCGATGTGCCTCTTCGGTAGAAAAATTACTTGTTTGCGAGAAATATAAAAAAAATATAATCAAAGTATATTTATTGTCTTAAATGTTATTATAAAAAAATGTATTTTTCTTTTTATAAAGTTTTTAAAAATTTGGTTTCGTGTTTTATTGTTCGTATACTTTCAAGTATGTACGTATAGCTATTTACATTATGTGGGATGATGTGCGTGAAGTTGGAATAAAAAAGGGTAATAATAATAAATATAATATGTTTCGGAGATCTCCTATCCGCCTATCCCTGGTCTAAGATGTAAATTACTATATTATATGACGAATATTTGTTCGGAATATCATAATTAAAAAACAGAACATAATATATTAAATAAAAGAGTACACAATAATAAAATAGTTTTATTACCATTTTATATAGAAATACACGTATTTTGAAATTCTTGAGCTACATTATCTGTGTATGGCAGCTATAAATATTGATGCATGGGTTCACGGGATAACACCTCTGCGTCGGCGGAATATTGTTTTGACACATGTACGGTCCTGGTCCACATGAAGGCGACGGCAGGCAAGAAGGTATACAAGCGGTAGAAGGCATACATCCAGGCATCTTGAACTGTTTTCACTTTTTATTTAATTTAGAAAATATTGAAGGGGTATATTTTGGTTAAATGAGGGTTGTCACTTAAAGTCTTCATATTTATACCCATAAGATGCCTACTTGATTATAGTCAATTTAATACCAATTATCCATATGGTCTCGGAACAAAATTAATTAGCAATTCTATATGGCTTAAAATGCCTACGTATATCTTATTTTCCTTAGCAAATGTGTTTAAAAAAGGATTAGTATACTTATACCATAATAATTAATATTTCAAAGTTTTGTAGGTTCGATCAATTAATCCTTTCAGACTTATGAAGAGAACCGTGTTCATAAATTTTAGAAAATATTGCTATATACATATGTACTTTTGAAACATGACAACTGAAGATTTAGCATTAGATTAAATGGTAGGTACTTAGAATAATATTTTAGTATTGAGTTAGTAATATCACACCAAAACAACCTGTAAAAACTAGCCAGGTCTCAGTGAAGTCATTTTTTATTTATTTAAAAGTATTGTCTAGGTAAATCTCTAGGCAAAGCCTAGCCAAGTCTAAGGCACTTATTTACAATTTTTACTACTACTATTACTTATTTTGCTCTTATAAATAAAAAATCGCAAAAAAGAGCCTTTCTGGTTTTTTACAGGATGATTTTGGTGGTATTTCATTTCCTTTTGCAAAAAACAGGTATTTACATGATTAGCTTTGAAGAGCTATAAAAATCAGAGTAGGTTGGATGACTCTCAGATATGGCGTGTGCATCGGCCATCGGGGCCGAGCTCATAGGATTCTACATCAAATACAAAAAATAAACACCAGAATCTTTCAATTTTTGTATATTATAAGAAGAGTCTTACCACACTGAATAAATTCTGTAAAGGCAGTATGTTGACAACCACAGTGCTGCTGTTAGGCTGCTACTAGCTACTCCAGATCTTCAATGTATGTGTGTTCGATATTAAGTATTAAACTATTTTCTCCGTACCAAATTTCAGCTCTTTAGTTATTTTACTGCACGAAGTCGTGGGCGGCGGTAATCACTTACCATCACGTGACCCGCACGCTCGATTTCCGTGTCTTTTCCATAAAAAAAAATTTGGAAGTAAAAAACAAATTTGGAAATACTATAGTACTTCCAAATTTATTATAGTTCTATGGTCAGTAAGAAAATCAGTGAACCGGTGTCCAAAATAGTGAAACTTTGCTTTTGCATAATTTTTTAAATAAACATACACCGTTTACAATTTTGAGTTCAGGTGAAATCTGGTGAATTCTTACTAGAAGAAAATATAAATGTAAATGGTTTTCAAATAGAGGCGCGAAAATACGACAAAGAAGTTCAGAAAATGCAATGTGCTACTTCGCGATTTTTAAGTTTATTTGTTGAGTCAATCGGGTTTTTTTAAGTTTTACGCGCATGGCAGAGTAGGCACAAAGAACTTGGAAGCCTAGTTAAGAAACTCCGTTCCACTTACGTTCTCACCTTTCCGCCGAATTTAAGGCATTGCGTGTTTAGTGGCGGAACTCAACGCCGCAAACTATCTGTTGATACAAATATT
>JAXGGP010000002.1:15788369-15798901 GCA_035584415.1 Eueides aliphera
ATACACGTACAATACAATAGTCAAGTGAAAATATTTTAGTAATTATGTTTACTATTTTTAAAGTGTTATTCCACACTCAGGGAAGATAAAAAATAAATTTAAAAACGTATAAAAATTTTAACGAAGTAGGACTTGAATCCGCGCCTCTTGGAAATCGTCCAAGCGCTCTGACTAACTAAGCCATTCGTTAAATTTTGTAATTATTTTTTTAAAACTAATCATTGATCACATAACTAATTGGTAAGTGGTTGAAATGTATGTTAGTCCGCCATGGTTTAATGACAAATGAGTCAATGAAATATTTTCCTAATTTGTGCGCGATACTTTATGATATAAGCTATGGAAAAAGTGATTGTAAAGTTTGAAAAGAATAAATAAATCTTCAAATGTACACAGACTCCTCCCATTTTATCTAGAAATGCCCTTAGAGTAGCGTATTTAAAAGAAACAAAATATAAAGTGCTAGAGTGTGACTGTAAGTGACAGGTTGTCCGTTGTTGGTTCGAGCGCCACTCGAGGAAATAAATAGGAAATAATAATAAGTTTCGAAACGTAGGTTCCGAAGTTCCCTCTGCTTGCCACGGCAGAGTTGTCTTGTGCGGAGTACAGTGTAAAGCTAAAAAAAGCTAATTGTTTATTAATATTCTACAAACATAACTTTAAGATAGTTTTCTTTATTTTTTAGTTTCTAATAGACTTTTGATATACATATAATATTTGTATGCTAACAGCATCGGCATAATATCTTCCATTAAAATATCATCCAGGAACATCTGGTTTTTTCTTTCGACAAATCTTTTTATGTAAATGGGACAACACTATACTTTCCCGGCCGCTAATCTTCCAACGCCCATGCCTAACAGTGTATATTTATTGTAATGCAAGTAAAGAAAAGTTTAGAAAGATATTTATATAGTGAACTCAATTAAGTCTAACTGTTTGTGGGTTTGTGGTTGAAATTGTGTGGGTGATACAAAATATTTTCTTTTTCTACAGATTGCGGGACTACGTTTTGTATTTTTGATAAATCAAGACTTGATCAGCGCCATCCGGCAAGAAGCAGTCAAAGTAAACATACCTGTATGAATTGAATTAAATAAAAGGTTAAATCATACCATAAGACTTTCCTTTAGAACACATTTATTTGGTCAATTTTAAAACAATTGTCAAAACTAGGTACCACTCAAAATTTTCCCTTTAAAATCAACCTTCGCACACAATGTAAGGACTGCGTTAAACTCTATCACGTGCGTTACTGGCATAATAAGATATGCAAAACTTTAACGACAAAACAAATACTTAGTTTTAATTAAAACTAAGTTTAACCATAACCCTTAACTAACCAGTGCTTTAACAACACTAAAATATTTATATAATAACAAAATTCCAACATGTGCGAAACAACAATCCACACAAAGTGCGTGTCAATCATACAAATTAAACAAAAATATAATGAAATGTATTGTTGGAGACATCGGCCACAACGTCACTCGTAAACAAAACAATTTTTGGTGTACTCCAAGTACAAACAAATATGACAATTTGCATATTACATAATACACAATATAAATATATCAACACTATTAAAATATTTTTTTACGTCACCGTTAATTAGTTATCTTTGTACATTAAAATAACTTCACTTATAAACACCCATCTTATAATAGTTATATAAAATCTAACATAAATTAAACAGTCCAATTATTTATTAATATACAAATATTTTTGAAATAAATCTATACTTAATTAAAGGCTATATTACGCTTATCTGGTACACTACGAAGGCAACACTTGCACATAAAAGCACATATTTGGTATATTTAAATAACACCCTGTATACAATATAAAAATAGTATTTAATAGAAACATGATCGAGGCGCTCTTGCACAGAGGCTGATAACAGGTCATCTTGAGATCACTATACATTCAGGACTTTGTTGACATTTTACACCGCTAAATAAAGAAGTGCAGACAATCTTACTATTATTCTTGCATATATTTAAAAGCTATAAATATAATATTCAATGAGCAATTTCATTATTTAAATATTTATTATGGAATAAAATTAAAAGTGTAAATAAATATATCTGTTAGTAAACGTGCTAAAAAGATTGGAAGTTTTACTGTAAAGGCACTAACACCGCTGATGATTTTATGTCCTCCAGACACTTTACATATGTTTAAGCTACATTTTGTATAGTCATTTAATATCATCCTTATGTAATTAAACAGAGGCACTTGTGTTTCATTATAATGTCACGATTCGCGTGTAAACTTTCTCTATATGATAGTATTCATAGATTACTCCCAAAATTTATACATTTTGGGTACATTTTAAATTATGTATGCTACTACAATATTTCTCGTAGGTCCATACAAAAACGTCAAAGGTAACGTCGATACCGCAGCTTTAACGAAGGCAATGAAATAGTAATAACTAGTACTATTCATATTTGGACCCGTGCGGATGTTTGTACTTTCAACTGATTGTATCTCGGAAATATATTACAATAATAACGTGCTTAAAGTTACGTGAGCAAAAACACCATAAACAATGAATATATATACATGGAATGAACAATAACGCTTTCAATAATTATTTTAAAATATCCAACAACAAAACTTTCTCCACGAATGTAAAGCATGGAATAAATTTTCAATTACAATACATATATACAATAAAATATATACGTTATCTAACGTAAATACAATTTGTCTTATCTATTTACAATTTGAAAATACATACTACACGATAAGATTTTAAAAATAAACAAAATTAATACTCTGTATGGCTGCCTAGTAAGTGCGTTAACTACTATACATATTTTATTAATGTAACTTTTGAAATAACATAAAATAATATGATAAAATAATTAAATTTAATCTTTTAATGATAAATAAAAATGGAATGACACAATATTAAATAACAACAATAGAATTTTAAACAAATTAACAATACACAGATCTACTAAGATTGCGTATGTCTCGTAGTCGTACTTTTAACTATAATGTAACAATATATAACTTATCACTTTGTATTAAATTTTGGCTTCGATAATTATATTTAATGTTAACTTTTATATAATATTAAATAAAACTAAGTAGTGAACTTACAAAGGTAACTTTAAATAGTCTTTGATGCTAATAAAGGAATGTTATCGATAAAGGAGCAAGAGACCATTACATGGTGGGATTTGAAGGGAAACTACAGACTAAGTCGTCTGAGTGACTCTAACAAGGAAATGCGTGAGTCTAAATTTCAAAATTAATTATGCTTTAGTCTTATTGTATATTTCAGATTACCTTTATTACAACTCGAATTTGGCTGAGAAATTACAAAATTTGCGTTATATATTGATTTATATTTTTTAAACCTTTCAGCTATCACAAAAGTTTTCTTTCTGTGACAATATACAGCTCTAATTTTGTTTTTAACGGCCATTTTATCAATAAAATTGTTTTTTTCTAAAAATACCCACGGCTGCCATTTTCTACCAGTCAAGTCAGGGTTAAACGCTTCAGTATTACTTAAGGTATTGGTACTGGCGTAGTGTGCCCCATTTTCATTTTTTTTTATAATAACTTTAGGTATTATATTCTTACCTTTTTTCACACTATTTTTATGCCTTTTAAATTGGATTTCGTCTATACTTTTAAGAACATCTTCAAACTTTGGCTTTTGTTTTTTTGGCATCGATTGTTTATGATTTTTCTCATTAATTTTAATTACAATATCATCTATCTTTGGTACTATTTTGGATGTTTTCAGTTGCTTTAAAGAATTAAGGCGGTGTTCTGGTAAAGGAAGCTTAACTTTAAGATCACGGGTAGTGTTTTTTAGTGGTGGTATATATTTTTGAGCTGCTTTTGTAATTAATGTTCGTGATGATCTAAAATTAGAATTATAGTTTCGGTATTCTTTTTTCTCAGTTAATTTATAACTCAATTTGTTCAAATTTCCAGTAATAACCTCATTAATTTGCGACATTCTAGAGCCATTATAGTTAGTAATTTTTAGCAAAATGTTCGAATTTTTTTCTTCTGAAGTTGTAGAAGATACCTCCGGTGAACTCGGCGAATTTCCTTTTTTCATGTCGATTAATAAATTTTTATCTGGTGATCGACATGAACGTGTTGTGTAATTTTTAGCTTCTTCGGTTTCTTCGTCTAGAAACGTGCCATACTTTTTATGTTCATCAGTATCGGCATAAATATTTCGGTTAACGTAAACACCACTTAATTCTACATTTTCTCCTATATTTTCTTTTTCGTCCATTATTTCGGAACTTTCGTAAGATTGTACGTTGGGATTTATTTCTGAAGATATATAGTGTGTTTCAACGTCATTTTTTAACTGATTTGGTGATCTGTCTTCACCTTCATTACGAGATTCATTAAATAGAAGGGATTTGTTATCATCTGTCTGTGATGTACGTATTGTTTCGAGTACATCATTACATGACATGAGATGAGGCATTGTAGTGCCATAAATATTTTTAATTTTGTTTATACTGTCGCTACCAAAATGTAAAAGTGGTTCACCGTTAATAATTTCATCGTCATACTCTTTTCGAGATTCTTCATTTAACTCAGAGTCATCGATGACCTCTTCTGAAATTACTGTTTCTATACATGCCACATCTTCTACCCATGACTCTTCTAAGGTTTTTTCTTCAGATATGGATTCAGAATATAAAGATTCAATTCGTTCATTTGAATCTAGCTCATTTGTTATTGTAATATCTGTGCGGTCTATAGTTTCACTATTAGTTATGTTTAAGTCTTCTGACATTTCGGAGATATATATTTTATCAGATTCTTCATTATCTTCTGCTATTATTAAATCATTATCTATGACAATATACAAACTATTATCGTTATAAAATGTTGATACAGAATTCCGTCTATTATTTTGAATTATATTACAAATATCTTCTGTAATTATATGGGGTTCTATAAAATGATCCATTCCCTTTTTGCGTTTGTTTGGCTTTGATTTTAACTCTTCTTCATCTTTATAATCATACAAGGCAGACTCTGATAAGCACCGTTTAAGAGTATTTCTTCGAAAAACTGAGGGACAGTCGTTACATAATAAATTAAGAGAGTTACCTTTTTCTGTGTCTCCAAGATGATCAGAATAATCGACAGTCATAGTATCATTTTTGGATTCAGTGGAGTTAATTGTGGTTAATTCTTGTTTTTCACCTGTATTATCCTCACACGTAGGTAAAATATTGCTGTCTACACTAGACTGGCAACTTACATATTCAGCATCATTTTCGATAGTTGTTAATGGCCTTAAATATCCTTCTTTTGGGACTTCTTTTGGTATATAGGGTACGCTTTTACAGTAGCCTTCTCTAAATAAATGTAATTTTTGCATCCAAGGGGAGTAAAGTTCTTTATAAATACGAAGGGCAGAAGTAATTTTATTAGTAACTACGCTAAGTAGTAAACTTGAACTACTTTCCACATTACCTTCATCTAAAGCATCCGGATTCTCTTTAGAATGTTGAGAACACGATGATATTTTTATGTCAGAATCATCAGGATCACCAATGATATCTTCCTCGATATTTTTAATTTCTATTTTGTTACCTTTTGTTCCAATACTAATAGAATTAGTATTGCTTAAAATTTCCTCATTTGATATTTCGTTTGCTAGAAAGTCTTCAGTAATAAGCATGTATTTGTCGTTTTGGGGTGTATCTTGTACAGTATTACTTGATACAATGGCA
Organism: Eueides aliphera; assembly: GCA_035584415.1. Lineage (NCBI taxonomy): Eukaryota > Metazoa > Arthropoda > Insecta > Lepidoptera > Nymphalidae > Eueides > Eueides aliphera. The sequence goes on from JAXGGP010000002.1 coordinate 15,794,111, forward strand.
GTATTTTCATTATTTTCCAAATTTGATTCGTATCCTATGGCAACAACTGCGCTTTGTATTTGCGAGGTATCTTCGTCCTCCTTATTATTAATAGGGTCAATAACTTTGTCAATGTTATTATTAGATACAATATCCAGTTTTATTTGGTTATCATCATTATCTTTTTGATTAAGTTTGGAACCTTCGCTAAATAACATTTCCTCTACAGTTTCATTAGCTTCATCGATATCAGATGCAAATTTACTTGTTATTGTACTTTCTTTACTGTTTATTTCATTTACAACTTTTACGTGTGACAAATTAACTCCTTCTAAAATGTTATTTTCCAACTCATTCGAACTTGTAGGATTTATATTGTTATTTGAAAAGTGTTCTTCCTGAAGAGAAATGTTTTTACATAGTTGTGTATTTACTGTAATTTGATCATCTGATTTAATTTTCTTTTCTACTATTGTATTTAATTCTATTTTTTCTACATTATCTGAATGAATAGTTTTACTTATGTTACTAACATAAGTATCAGAGCTAAGCAAGTCGTTATTATTATCAATTTCATTTTCAGTATTCATTTCTTCTTGTAGAACATCTTTTCGATTATTCTTTAGAGACGTGACGTTATTTTCTTGTATAACAGACGTATCACTTTCTTGATCTATCGTATTTATAGATTTAGAGCTGTCCGATTCAGAAGATAATTCTTTTATCACAGGAACATTACTTTCTTCAAATGATTTAGTTTGTAAATATTCATTTACCTCAAATGGACATTCCAAAGATTCTCTATGTAGGCTTTCTTTTCCGATAAAGTTAAACACAGTTTCTTTGTCCTTATTATTGAGAGTATTTGGTTTATCTTTTGCGTTATTTTGAACAAATGCCTCTGTGCAAGTAGAGTCAAATTTCTTGGGTTTTTCAATAGTGTCAATAATTTGCTGGCAAGATGCATCATTTACTTCATCACTTTTGTTTAAGCTAAAGTCAATAGCCGTTTCAAATGACAAATTACACACGTCGTTTTCTGTTTCATTCTGGTTTCGTGATTTTTCTTCTACCTCACATTGACTATTATTTAAATTTTCTTCATTATCATCCGGGACAGACGTTTCATTTAAATTTTCATGTAATTTTATGTTATCAGGATTTTTTATAATTACACTATCAATTCGTTGATGGGCTGGATCAATTAGTTCTCTGTTTTCATTATAATTTTCTTCTTTCGTAATAACTTCACATTTCTTATTTTTGCGATACTTACTTAATTTTGTAGATTCTTTTTCTATATTCTGACAAAAAGTTATTGGTGATGATAAAATATTCTGTTGAAAGATATTATTATCATTTATTGAATTTACTTCTTCTATATCAAGCCGTGGGAGATCTTTCGCTGGTACAGATACTTCAGTTTCAATTTTGTTAGCTGTCATAAATTGCTGATTAATTTCTGGAAAGTTAAGCTCTATATCATTGTCCAAGCGAGGTAATGATGCTAAAGAAATACCAGTACTAGTACTAAAATCTTGTGCATTATAATTATTAGGTTTACTCAAGTTGGGGTAATTATCAAGTGAAAATTGATTATTAATCATGTTACAGTTGGCAATTTTAGTATGATTATTCATAGAATTTTGTGTTTTATTTCCATTGTTAGTTGATAACATTGGAGATTTACATACTGTTGAATTAGTCACTTTTTCTATTATTCGCTCTCCCAATATATTGTGCACTGGGGTCGCAATTTCAACATTTAACATTTCTGGACTACAGGGCTTTATTTCAAAATTACAACCTACTTCTTTATGTATTACAGATTGGCTTATTTTTGCTTCAACATCCAAGGGTGATACTGGCCGTGGCAATTTAGCATTTTCTTTGTCAAATCTTTTTGACATAAAGTGGTGTTCTTTAGGTACTAAGTGTTTGTGATTAAAATGTTTATTTGTGTTAGATGATTCTACAAACTTTTCATATTGGTTCAGTATTTCAATACTGTTATACCCTTTAATATTTTCTGGTAGCTTTGAAATTTTTTGAATATGATCATATTTACTTAATTCTTCACTAGGAACATTAACTAATCCAAGAACATAAAGTTGCTCCTGATTGTTCACCTGTTCAGATGGAATAGGCAAATTATTATTCTGAATTTGCAAAACATCTTTGGTAGGCTCATTTATTTCATCTTCACCTTCATTCCACATTTGCAAAAATTGTCTGACATCAAGATTCTTCTTGTTTGAAGTATTAATTTTATTTTTCTGATTCTGAGATATGTGATCATTTCCATGGGATGATTTTTTTAAGGCTCCATGTAACTCCCGTCTTCTGTAAAATTCGTTAGGTAGTGGAACATGGCCAGAATCTAAGCTCCTAACACTAGTTGTAGATGACTGACTTACATATCCACAATCTTCCTGAGACATATTCATAGTATGTATTGTATCAATACTTGTATTTGAATCGGAAGGAGAAATAGCTATGGCATTTGGTGAAAATTGTAATGGAAGCCTCTGTAGTGAATAGTTTAAATTCATTGATTGATCCACATTCCTGTAGTGAATATTGTACTCATAAGGTTTGATATGTGGGTTATCCCTCCTATAGATTTGGTGTTGGGGCATAGCATGCATATTTAATGTGGAATGGTTAGGTAATACCATTTCACCTCTTATATGGTTCATATCATTATAATATATATTCTCTGGTGTAGGATAAGCTTTACGAGTAGGTTCTAAATCAAGGTATATTTTATTATTGGAATCAAATGTTAAATGTTTATTTACTGTCATGGGTTTTGAAGTCATATCAGAAAATGATTTATTTTGCACACAGTTCCCTGATAGAGGGCCATAAGGGGGTGGAAGATTATGAAATGGTGCATTTAAATTATTTTGATTAGGTCTTTGATAACCATCTGTAAAAGGATCATGAATTCTTCGTTCTAAGTATTTTAGCTGAGGATAAATAGGATAAGGGTGACCATGTAATGGCTTTTGTAAATCATATTTATGTGGTGGGATGGGAACAGGTGGATGAAATGCATTTTGGTAGTTATTAATATAGTCATACCTCATATGTGGATGCTTATCTTTAGGTGGAGGATATGGCTTAAACCTGATGTTGGCATCTTGATATAACCGTTCTGGATATGCTTGAGTGGCCTCCTCGTGGTGGCTCCTAAGTGGCCTTGTCATCATCATAGGCCTGGGACCACAATTAGCATATTCAGAGTATTGGTAATACTCAGGAGCACCATGAGGTTTTGATGGGCGAATATTAACAGGTGTAGGCCAACTGTAAGGTGGACCACTTCTACTAAATGAGGAATTCACACTAGACATTGGAAAGTCTGAATTTCTAACACTTTTGTGATCATTATTCACAGTATTTATATTATAAGGCACATCACAGTATTTAGCCTCTTGAGGCATATTTAATTTGGAGTTTTTAATATTAGAATCATCACTATTTTTCACAGAACTATATATAGGGGAAACCATGATCCGCTGCATATTTTCTTGGAATGTTTGTCTTGGTGATATGTTTCTGGTGGGGTGGTAGTCATTTGGTTTGGTTGGATAGTCAGGTGGTTGACGGTAAACATTTTCTGGATACGTCCAAGGTTCCACTGAGGATTTTTTCAGATGGAAATCCCCAGTTGCATGAGACAGGACTCTGTCGGGGCCAATGATAGCACACGGTCGTATGGTCGACGCATCCACTTTGCCAATAGAACTCGATCCAATGTCGTTATATGATTTATTTTTACCTTCTGGTAGCGTAGAAACGTTGTGGGCATATTTTGAGGTGTCATCATTAACGTTTACAGTCAAAGACGAATTTCTTAACTCCTTAGGATCCATGTTTAACTATTCTTGAATAAGCCATAAATTGTTTTGGTACCATTTTTTAAGTATTTTGTTGTTTCTCGTAATAGGTGAACCTCCAAGAACTTAACACAGTGCCCATTCTGAAATATAAACAAAATATTAAACATCATAGGTGACAACTGTCAAAACACTGTGCCACATAGACTGTATGTTATTGAACAGTAAATATCTCATTAAAACATTTTTAAGTATCATTTGTAACAAACTTACCCGCAGTATATCCTAAAAAACTTAAAACATCAATATTATTTCCTTGGAGACACCGATTTATTACGTTCCTACGGTGTCGACTTCCTGAGGCTTAAGTGTTGCCTAGATATAAAAATAAGAACAATTAATGGCAAGTACTATGGCCGTTTTCCGAATTATCGAAACAGTAGAAACGACGTTTCAACTGCTAACGTGCGGTCCGACTTAGTGAGCGCGTAAACATTTGTCAGATGTATTCATAATACACACGTCCGCAATGTAAGCACTAGACAGGTCACATGTGACGTCAAAGTCACACGAATTTTACGCTATGACTATGACCGTTATTCGATAATTCGGAAATCGGCCTATATAAATATGAAAGTACATCAAAATATAATATATATATATTTTAAGTTGTGATATTTCTTAAAAAAAATTAATGAAGATAAACAATTATATTTGTCATAGTTCTATTAATGTTTAAAAGTAAATATATATTATATCTATGTACTGAGACTTTGTATTGTGCATGTGTTTCCAAATATCAGAACAGCGATCATAGCGTACCACAGATATGATTTAACTTGTGTGACTTTGACGTCACATGTGACTTGACTAGTGCTTACAGTACGGACGTGTGTATTATGAATACATCTGACAAATGTTTACGCACTCACTAAATCGGACCGCACGTTAGCAGTTGAAACGTCGT
>JAXGGP010000002.1:16377137-16388773 GCA_035584415.1 Eueides aliphera
CTTATCAAATAAATAATAAAAACACATTGACATCCAACTCTTTATTATCTTTCGAACAGTCATCAAAATAATTTATAACAATTTTCTAACACTGTCCATTAACATTAATATTTCATTCAGCCATTGAGAAGTTATTGTTACTCATTTACATCATAGCAGGCAGGACTGGCTGCCGTGACAGGCGATGTTAGACCTAAATTAATGCAATATTTGGCCCGGCCGCATCTTAAAAATAATTATACATTATATGACTTAAATTCCCATAATGCTCCCTTGAAAATTCACAGGGAACATCATCATTATCAGTAAAAATATCATTAAAATACAACAGATTTTGCATTATTTTTTTTTTGTAAATTCAAACAAAAATATACCTAATACCTACCTAAGCGATTTGTTACATGTATTGCACAACTGATGTTACAAGAAGTAAGTGTGAAATCGACTTGAGTATTCAATAAGGATATGTATTTATATACCTAATCTATCTGGGTTGTCACAAGTGCTGTGGTACAATACCGAAAGGGGGGAAGGGGAACGACAGGGCTGTTATATTACTACTACATCGAAATCTAACGAGATTTCGGAACTATGCTTATGACTACAACATTTAAATGCAATAATGTAAACGGTCACTTTCCGTTATTGCGCCACAGCTAGATAAATACACGTAAAACATACACGTAAGATACATCTACGAAACAAACAGACCAAACTCTTTTTACAATAACACACAACAAGTTGTGCGAAATGAATATTACAATTAAATAATTAATTATATTAATAAGTGAAATCATTCCCGACAGCAAAGCTCACAACCTTGCAAATAATGCTCCCAATACCAGCTTACTGATGATTTTATACAAGAAATTCAATAAATTACATAGTGCAAAAGATTAAAGTCCATGTCGTACAGACAAATATTATTAGTGATTCATATAAATAGACATATTGTCTCCTATGACTATTACACGAAAAGTATTAATTATATGTACGTTTACGGAACTTACAAGTAAACATTGTCAGTGCACACTCTGGTGATAGGTATAGGTAACAACGTGTAGATCTATTTTATTTAAACATTCTATAGTGAGGTCTTCTGTGATTTCTCAGTTCATAATTAGACTGCAACTGCTATTTCATACTTTGCCGCTAATTGTATAGAGAAATCAAGAACCTATATACTTTTATAATATCAACTTAATTCGACATAGATACAGATTCAACCTAACCGTAGTAACAGTATTAGCTATGGCCAAATGTAAGTTGAGCAAATTTCAACAAATAAAGCGCAAGTCATCGAAAGGAACAAGTAGGAACAAATGACCGAAAACGATCAAATGGATATAACTCAATTTCAAAACTTTAAACAATATGTGTAACAGTGCATGTTGATATCACTTAGAGGTGGGCAATACGAGAGATACCATTATAAACAGAATATCTCGAGATATCTCGATACTAAGCAATTAGTAATATTAATACCAAACAATCAACCTCTCATTCGACAATCAACGATGGATATGAACAGATACAATAATCATGCATAATCACCCACATGGCATCACATCAACAATTTACTCTAAATACATATATATATGTATATAATATATACGTGTACGAATATACCCTTACAAGGGCCAACGCTATGATCCAGTATTAAAATATAGTTACATCTAGTGTATAATATTTTACAATGCGAAAATACATTTCTTATTCGTTCAGACTTTTGAACATCAAACTGGTTACTTCCCTGTACAATTTATAACAAATATATATTCAACGTTCGTTAGTGTGATTTGAAGTTACTGTGATTCGCTCCAAATACAATTAACACATTGATTCTAACGTCTAAACAACCAGTTACATTAAATATCGATTGAAACAATCAAAATGACGATTTCTCAGATAAATCGGCAGACAATTAGCCGATGGACAGCATCAATAGTGATGTATCGATACAATAGTGATAACGTTCTTGATTATTATACTATTCTAACTGATTTGTACAGTTTGTACAATGGTACTAATGTAACACGTATAGTGCAGCTGAAACACTTTTGTGCATTGCAAAAAGTTTTTCAATTGCAAAACATTAACATTTATATATATTTTATATATTGTAAATACTTAAAAATATTAGGATGTGAAAAAATCGATGCACAAAACCTATTCGTACGATACAAATTTGGTAATATATGGTACATTAGGCACTGTGAGTAAGGCATCTACAGTGAGAAGATATGAGGGGTAAAGGACCTAATACTTGATAACGACTTTTTTAGAACAACGTTTTCTTAAAACCACACAGTTTTACTGTTTAAGCCTTGTACAGAGTGATTAAGCTTTCAATTATATTTTTCCTTTACAACTATCAAGTATTAGGTCGAGAATAAATAGAACCGGTATTCAGTACATTTGAAAATGGATACCAACACAGACGTACAATTGCTAATAGGTCTGCTCATGTACCGATGAATTTGACAGAACACAGGATATATATAAAATTTAAAAAATAACAGGCTGGTAGAATGACAAAAATGCTATTTCAACCTTTCAACAATCGTACGTTATGTCAAACAAAGACAGACAACTAGATAACAATAGTTCAATACTTTAAGGAAGCTATGCTTATGATTTGCGATATGAATAATTACAATATGATCTAAAAATAGGGCGGCATGTGTTTTTTATAGTGCTTTACCAAAATATGTATGATTCTTTGTGAAAATATATATCTGTGTTTGATTAAAGCTAAATATATTATGCGGAAACTGTTCAATGTAAATAGGATTTATAATGCAATACTTCAGATCACAATAACAAAAGTGATTTACTAACAAGCTTTATTTTTACTAGTAACCAATTACAGCCACTAATCTTGTAAACACTAAAAGGTACTTCAAAAGTACAGTTTTACAAATTATGATATTCAAAATTGACTTGGTTTTTGGTCTGAAAATGAGAAACGCCCGCACGTGGCTTTTAATTTAGTGATTACAAATGCTCGCAGTGTAAGTGTATCGAGGAAATGAAGTAATCTTCTAGGATCAACTTTGAATCCATTTGTATAATATAAATTGTATTACTTACAAGACTGCTTAGAGTGCGAGTGTTATCATAAGAATTTTAAAGCTTTGTGTGGTACTTTTTATATAGTCATATCTAGCTAACATTACTTACTTACATTACATAACATTCGTTCCTAACGGGACGTGTATACATATGTAAATATTATGATTTCCATATATAAGTATAAATATGTCAATAGATAAAGTATATTTTCCAATACATAACTTACAAACTTCTGTGATGACGCTACACTTAATTTACAAGGTTCAAAGTTGGGATGTCACACTAATCATATTTTTAAAATGGCACGAAAAAACTTTAAAACACTAACACAAAGTCAACAGTCGGCTTTACTTTAGTCTTTAACGCACTCGCACTACTGGTCCTTATCGCGCACTTTGCCTCCTTTCACCGAACTTCAGAATTACAACTAATTAACTAATCTAATACAGACAATGGCACGGATCCCACATATAATGTCGCTATTTACATGAAATTATAAATCTATATAGAAAAATTGATCAGGGTTGCATCTAAATGATTGTACTTAATTTAACATTAATCCTTAATCTTTAGTTGCATGTGCATTACATTAATTACGTATCATAGAAGGGTTGTGAAACATTTAGTCAACATCGACAGGGGAAAGGTAAGTAGAACATCACTAGGCCCTTTGATCTGCTACCGTGCCATAGTGAAGCACCGTTTCGCGTAAATAGGGCGTAATTTTGTATTGATTAGAGCGTATAGACCAGGACGGTACAGTACCGAAAGCTCGTTGGAGGTTGCCGTCTCGGGCCGGAGGTGCGTGGCCTGGAGGCTTTAGCAGTGCGGATGGAGGGGCCTCGGGTAGGGACCGTAGGCCTCGTAGCCTAGCTATGTGGCCCAGCCTTCGATCCGTTGCCGCTTCGTGTGAGGCTGCTCGTAGTCGAGCGGGACGGTGCTGTGCCTCATGTCCTGCCCGGCCGGCGAGCCCATGTTGCTCGATGTTACCGATCCTGAAAAGTATGTTGCTATTTATTTAGTGTTTTTAATGTTAACTTTAGTATTGAAATAAATTGCCTATTAGTGTGGAGTTTAGTGAGTTATTAAATGAAGTGTTATTTACTGATCATTATAGTTAGTAAAGTATTATATTTTTTTGTATTTCATTATGTAAATAAAAAGAATGGAATAAGAGTATGTTTGCTGATGCGCGGGTTCCAGATTTCTTTGCTGTTGTTCGATCTCGTATTGCGTCCTTTTGGCACAGAATACGGAACTCGAGCAATAGCATTATTCAGTGCCTGTCGGAGAATCTATGTTGTCCGATGTATAGATTTTGGTTGTCTGTTCACCACAACGCAAACCGTAAATAAGCTGACTACGAGTCTATTTAATTTTAGTTTTAAATAGTGTAATTATTTTATTTCATTTTATTATAAGTATTGTCAATTATGGGTTATGTGCCTGAATAAAAGGATTTTATTATTATTATTATTATAATAATTTTAAAAATAATAAATTAAAACTGTAACAAAATTAATTTTGTATTTACTTTCAATTGAAATGACATAGTTAAACATTGTCTTGTGTTTCTTGTAAAACATTTATTGTAATACCAATATATCTTCGTAATTTTAAAATTTATGATAAAGAAAGTTATAATCGATATATTCGATATTACAATAAAAAAAAACAACAAGAAATTCATAACTTACCGTCAATAACACCGGATAAGTGCGCGGGCGGCGCTTGCGCACGATGCAGGTGGTCGGGGGCGCGCGGCGGAGATACGGGTTCCGCTTTGATCTTTACGTTGCTTGGCGACGCGGCAGGCGGAGACGTGCCGCCAAGCACTGGTAGGCTGCTACTGTTGATAGAAAAATGCCATTAGTATATTATTATCTCGCCTTTACGCTTCCGCACACTGCAAGGTAGGTAGAGGGAACTTGAGAACTTAGTGTTAAAACACTCCGTTTCGTTACACATTGTCTGCTGAATTTGAGTTAGAACTCTACGTTGTGGCTTTAGTAACCCAGGTTCGAATCCTGATCACGGCAGCTAGTAAATAGAGTATAAAGAGATATTTTATTTTTTTTTTATACTTTTTTGTACTATGAATATGATTCGTTACGCATTGTTCTTATTCTCGTTATGTATTTAAATTCGGTACCAAAATTAAATGGTTGTTTTTATATTTTTTTTAATATATATTTTTGGAGCTTGTCTTGTTATTACTACGAATTGTTAATTATTATTTAATATCAAAATTAAAAACAATATTATTATTTTTTTTTATTTTTTTAAAGATATGTATGCTAACATGAAATATAAATTTGTATGAATAAGCTATGTCATTTACTTGAACAAAAATAATTATTATTTATTTCAATAAAACTGTTTTGTGTGTTTAGTTCAATTTAACTCACAATATATTCTCATTAATAGAAAAAGAGTAGTTATTTTGTTTTTGAAATATCAAATATTTCAAACCTAGTTATCGCTTATTAAATTATAAAGAAACTTTATGACCCCTTGCTTCTTTCATTTATGGTTACTTTTAAAAAAATAAAGACTACCGTACAAAAAATATAATAGACAAAATAATAATTATAAAAAATGTTTTCTAACAATTTAATCCTTATCGACCTATTACTCAATTGAATTTTAAATATCTAACCTTGGTTACCAATATTCGCCTATTTAATTAACTGTATTTGAACAGTGAATGCTTTTTACTATCAGACCTGGAGCTAGTTTTTTGTTAAGACAAATTTAACAAGAAGTTAACAGAGGTTTACTCGTGCGAATCGGGATTCGTCACGCTATAAGTACGTATATTTCTGACTAATTCGAATTACAATTGAGTACCGCTAATTAAATTCAAATGGTTCCTTCTAAAATTTAGATATTTCACAGAAAAATATCATTACAAACTTATAATTGCAGTTAATTTCATTTAAAACAGTTGTATGCGTCTACAAATTTAATTTTGTCAAGTTTATGCGCCGTATAATCAAAATTTATAGTTATAAAATTTAAAAAGAAGTAAGAAATTGGAAAAGAAATAATGTAAGTAAGTTATGTTAACACAATCCATTGCTAGTTTCCGAATATGAGGTACGGTGTATTGAATATTGAACATTTTCATTCTTCATGTTTACAGCTTAAATTTTATACGTTCATTTCAATTATCAATAACTCTAATAGATTACAAGGAAGAGTTTATAAACAGAAAACATTATAAAAAAAAGTAAAATTAAATGCCATTTTATCGCTTCAATAGAAAAGAAGCCAAGCGTGAAGAGAGCGACGTGATGCTATAATGCGGAGTCAAAATTTACAAATCGTTATAGTAGCTCCGATAGCCGTGATCGTCTAGTGGTTAGGACCCTACGTTGTGGCCGTAGTAACCCAGGTTCGAATCCTGGTCACGGCAGCGAAAGCTGTTACGGCGGAGTTTTTATTTTATTTTATTATGAATTTTTTTAAAGAAATTGTGCTCTTCATTCCGCATTTTTTTTTAAAGTTGTTAAAAAATACAATCGTATTTGTGATACTTAAAAATAAAGTGAAGTAACGCAAACTTTTTGGTATTTGATAAGCAATTTTGAACAAAACTATGATTTAGAGGTGAATTAACACGCACGAATTATTGAATACGTGCCAATAATAACTATTATATATATTAACATTATAGACAAAATTAGTAAGTAAAATGAAATTGTACAGACATGTACCTGTTGTGCTGTAGAGTCTGTAGCTGGTGGGCGCCCCATGACAGTCCTATGCCTATATCCGAGCTCATGCTGAAGTCCTGTGGTCCGCCGAAGTTGCCGAGTCCTGAGTAGCTTAACGGTGTCTGCAATTACATTTTTTTATATAATTTACATCTTAATTTTATTACTTTTTCATGTTTTATAGTGACTAAATTCTATATTTAACTTTAACAATAGAAAAATATTTCTGGCCACTTCCCTTAGAAAGAGTCAACTGACAATCTTCTATCAAGGGACTTGGTTCTCCGCCTAAATTTATGCCATAGCGTAAATAATAGAACTCAACATTCAATATATCAATTTGAAAAAACCTGCAATATAATGAAACAAGACACTTACTTCTCCAGTATACGATATATCATCTTGCGGTGGTGGCATAGAGTTCGGTATGACGACGCGTAAGTTGTTGTGGCGAGGTGAGTGGTGCGGGGGCGGGGCGTGGTGGGGCTTGTGGGGGTGACGGTGAGGCGACGGCGCTGGTCCCGGTGAGGGGGACGGAGTGCATCCTGCCCCTAGTGGTGATCCTGATCCTGGGTATCCGTTTGACATTTCTAACATTCCGCCGCTTGGGTAGACTGAAAAAAAGTTTAAATATCTATGTACTTTTGGTAAGAATATATAATATAATATAGAATAATGTAAAGTTTATTCTTCTAATAGATATAATTGTCCTTTAAATTTATTATTACTTAATATTTACCTGAATCGGTTTCCGAAGACGAGGGCCGTGGACTGATTGAAGTGTGCATCTGTGGACTTGCTTGCAAGAGTGACTGATCGTAGTTTCCGACAGGAACGCTCACGGGTAAGTTATAGTTACTTCCGGTAACACCAACTCCAACACGGCTTCCGTTCAATTGGTTTCTTTGCATCATCATTTGGAATTCTTCGTCAATTTTAGAGTATTTGGCTTCGGTCCGTGGTGTCAGGTTGTATTCAGGTTCCGCCTCAGGGCTGTCAGGCGACATCACTCCGTTCTTATGCTCTTTCTTTGTTAGTGCCTGTAAGTGTCAGCGAAACCAGCTCAGGTGGCTTGACGAGCCCAAATCATAAATACTAATTTGTATAACTCACATGCAATTCAAAATTAAATATTAGAATCACCCTCTTTACACACTGTTAGTTTCTAAAAAATTTTTGTGTCATAATATTTATTTGCCAGTATGTAGTGGAGGGTACAAGTGCTATATCAACTATTAAGCAGTACTACTAAGTTATACGTGAAAACTTTTTAGCGTACATTTGTGTGTTGTGTCGAATGCAATGGTACAACACTGACTTTACCCTTGTAAAATCTATCAGGTAGGCGCTTGATACAAATAAACACAAAAATATTTATAAAATCCATGCTGCACAAGGAAAAATAACATAAATATTTGGAGTGGCTGGTCATAAACTGTTAGTATACAACTGGATGTCTGGTCTTTAACTTCGTATTTTTTCTAACAAGAAATAAACCGGCATGCTTGTAGATCGGTGTTCTATTTACGGACTGAGGTACTGTGGTGGTATCACATCAAATCGACATCTAAGTCTACTCGATTAGTGTGTTTTATGAGATTTTATTAATATTTTTGGGTTTGTTTAGTAACACAAAGTTTTATTAGGAATATTTGTGAGTATAAGCGCTGTTAATGGATAAGTCAAGATTGCATGGACATTGCATTGATCACGGGCACACAGATGACGCCGTACTTAATGTACCTCGATGATGTTGCGGTTGGTCAGGGACTCGTGCGGTTCGTTGTATTCCGTGTATTTAAGTAACACCTGTAAGTATCAAACGTTTGTATTATAATTTATTTATTTTTTTACATTAATTTTGAGATTTAGCCTTCTAGACTTTGTTTATAACAAAAACACTGAAGGTTGAGAGAAAAGGTCGAATAATACGTTAACAACATCTTGTTTTTATTTACTTTCAATAGTAACCTTAAGTATTTCCGAGGATACTACATACTCGTAATTATTGTTTTTTCCAAAATATTACGCACTCACCAAGAAAGTACGTCAGATATTTTGATTTTTAAAATTGAGTTTAATTTTTTAAAAACGGAAATGTTCTTTATTTTTATAATATTGTAGACAAAAACTATATTAATATATATTTAGTTACTATAATATAATCAGCTATTATAATATTTAAAAGTAATTTATCTGTATGTAGTAACCGAGATTGTTTATTTCCGTACCTTATCCATATCTGTGCTGGCATACTGATACAATTTGTTGTTGGAGCTGAAGATGATGAGCGCAATCTCGCAGTCGCAGAGTACACTAAGCTCATATGCCTTCTTCATTACACCGAATTTACGCTTGTTAAATGTCACCTGAAATTATATCAAATGTATTAAAATTACTATAATATTATATTAATTCCTTCTATACTGATAACTATTTTTAGCGCCGTGACAGCGGGTTATGGGTTCGATTCATAATGTAAAGATTAACTATATTTAAATTGTTTTCAATTTTTCCGCTTTGATAGATGTTTAAAGTGTTGTTTTCACTACTCAACTCAGAATAAATACAGAAAGGGTACAGAAAGTAGTGTACAAAGTTGAGAACTGTGTTAGAATTTTATAACATCAAATTTCCTTTGCCTATCGTGCTATTTGTAAAATAACGGGAAGCTATGCTACCCGTGGTAATGCTTTCTACAAATAAAATTCTACATTACATATTAATTCTATATTACGGTACTTGAGATACGAATATAAGGATTTTAATACTATGTTAATTCAATTTAAATTATATTTAATGCAGGTAAGAATATAAATATCGAACCAGTACATAATCGTAAAGTCTTTTTTATTGCTTTATTGCTAACATTACTAATTATTATCACCTGCTTTAATTTTTTTCGTTTAAATTTTGTAATTTTTTTGTAAATAATTAACTAAATTATAAAACGTTTGAACATTTCATATATACATAAGTATTTAAATATGTAAATATTGATGTAAATTAGGTATAGCGCGGCGTCTAGTTCTGCCACTCAACACGCAATGCCTCAATACATTAGATTCTCGATGTCATATCATTAGGTTGCCAAAGTTCCCTTTGCCTACCCTTCCAAGTGCGGGACCCAGCTTGAAGTAAATAAAGTAAGTAATTTTTTATTGACTACTGAAATTTGAACTGAGCCTACAATTTTAAATTGTCAAAAGACAATTTTTTATTTGCTAAAAAGCAACAACATTGTTAAACTTTATGTACTATGTTATTGCTTCATCGCGTATTAAATGCTTTGGATTGTAAAATTTAAATTGTAATCATTTTATTGTCTGTTTGAGAAATATACAATTATGATTTACAAGCTTTAAGCTTTTAATTGAAATGACAATTTGGTTTTTAACCATTATGGATTGCATTTGCACAAAGTTTTTTATTACAGCAAACGTAGCATTTGTGTTTTGTTATTGGGTACATACACTATATATGTTTGGTTCTCTGACCATCATTGGTCCGTACTTTTTATACAATTTTTTAAAGTGTTTTTTTTTAGTTTTAAGTATTTACTACAAAAAGAGACAGATAAATTTAATTTTGAGTATTTACTACAAGAAGTGACAGATAAAAATGTAAAAGATTAGCGTAAATGGATCTTCACAGCCTTTGCATTTAAAAAAATACAGACGTAAAAGAAACATTAAAATTTTAAAAGTAGTTTTTTTGTTAAAATAATTTTAATAATGACAGATGTAACATATAACACAAAGAAGCCGTGGCAAATCCACTAATTAAATTATAAATACGAGAAAAATTAATAACAAGGAAACGTAACAAGGGCGCTGCGCTTACATACATGTGTACCTAATGCAATTTATATATTTTTTTTTCAGTTTTCGTTTTAAACTTCATGATATAATAATTGCTTATAACTTCATGATACAATAATTAATTCATAATATATTAATTGTATTAATTTTAAATCCGTATAACAAATATCTGTTTTACACCGAAGCTCCTGCCCACTACACTTGCAGTGTCTCGTATTGAGGAGAAATCGGAGAGCGTAGTGACTGAATACTAAGCTGCTCTCTTCCTCTACAAAGTTGGCAATGCGGGAAAGTGCGTGAAATTATTTTAAGAATATTTTCTATTAAACGTTAACTTGTAACAAATAAAAAAAATAAAAAAAATCAAAATTAATCATTAAAAATATATGGGTTGGACAAAGCTTTATTATTGAAAATAAAAATACACAATCTGCCCTCATTTTTAATTTCCTGTTTATGAGAAAAAAATATTGTTATCAAAATTATACAGACTTTAAATAAAAAAATATATATTTTCAATCCGTAACATTTTTAAATTTTATTAAAAAACCACAATAAAAATTGCATATCCACTGCACTGTCACCTACATTCTAACTTAGCGTATGAAAAAAAAAGCAAATTGACCTTCGCGACTTGCGTTACAGCCGTCTGAACAAAAACCAGTTATCTCTGATCCCCTCCCACCATAACATAAAGTAGATTCATGTGGCATAGAAGAAGCTTATAGCTCTAAAAATACTGGACAAATGTGTGTAGTTGTATAATTAATAAATTACAAGCGGGAGCGGTCGTTGTCCCTTGCGATAATGCTCGCGCCGAGTTCTGCTGATATACTCGTACCCATCTGTTGGGTCAGAACGCTAAGGTCATTTCACCCTTTCACAACCTTGTATTCAATTTACATGGTTTACAAAACTATAATGACAAAGTAATTTAATATGTTATTAGTGGAGTTACGAGACTGTTAATTATTTATTAATATTGTGTCAAAGTGTGGCATTGGGTTTCACCACTCAAAAC
>JAXGGP010000006.1:718047-728511 GCA_035584415.1 Eueides aliphera
TCTCAATATTAGCCAGTGAATTGTTTCATTAAAAGCGTGTTTTTCTTTGTCAAATAACTTTTGAATGATGGTACTTACGAGTATATGAAAGGGTAGAATTGGGTAATATAGGCTATTAATAGAAAATTCTTTTTTTTTTCTGTTTTAGGCTTTGTAATATGCATTGCATATTGTAGTCAAAGTGAACAAAGTGCCCAAATACATTATTTGTTTGTTTTTAGAAATATTGCGCTTAGATTTGTGGAATTCAAACAACGATACAGTTTGTGTATTTGGGACCAGCATATAACTGTAAACGAAAGGTTGTGAGTTCGATCCCCACTTTCGAAATCGTTGCCATTAATTTTGATAAATAATTAAAACCTAAATACTTTTAACCATTAGTATACTACGAGTTTATACAATATTTTAAATGCATTTGTAGCTCTGTGAACGATTGTGCAAACACTTAGAGTGTAATTAATTTGGATTTCATTTGCAAAAGGAAAACAACACATATGGTGAAACAGTGGTTCTCAAATCTTAGTAGAGATTGGTATTTTGCATATTATTTTAAGCAGGGCATATATATAATAATATTTACACTTTCTATATAATTAAGTTTACATTCTTCATTGGGATAATAAAATATTTTATAGATTTGAATGTAGACATACGACTTAGTTGGCCTGAGTGTTTGGATGAGTGAGTATATGGTCAGTTTCCATGAGGGGCAGGTTCAAATCCAGTTACGGTCAGGATTTCACATTTTACATCCTTTTTTTCTAAAATTGGATCAAAAAGAGACCACTGTGATGCAATCTCACATTTCCTAAATGTAAATGCGACGGTTCAAGATCTATTGAATATTTAGTGTTATTGTACAAGACAGACAGAGAAAAACTAGTGTAAGTACGGATGATTGCCATGCCTTGTCCAATTATTGAATCATTGTATATAGAACTAAAATTGTGACGAATAAGAAAACTTCGCAATTTTTTTTTACAATTGAGATTTGTAGGTAATATGTATTAATAGAAAAAAAAATGTTGTTTTAATACATTGACGTTTCGAATTATGCATATATGATATCTACTCAGGAAAATAAATATATTTATTTTATTTTTGTTTCTTTGTTTCTGTAATGTATGCTACAGACACACAAGTAATCAGACAGATCTAAAAATTATAAACAGGATTTTTTTTATAATTTCCATTTTGCCTAACTGATGATTTTTTCGTAAAAATATTAAATGTTCTTTATAACAGAGGAATACGTTATAAATTTGAGAAACGCTGCCGTTGCAACGATGAAGCAAACTTACAACACTATTCTGAAATTTAATTTATTTACTTTTTGAAAGTAGTGTACGAACAGAAAATGGTTGATTTTGTTTTATTCTTAAAAGGTCCTGAATCTTGCATATAGCAGAGTTGTAAAAGGAATCTATTCTTGTGATACTACGTTGTTCCTTTTCTGATCAATTTTTGAGACATTACACGTACCTACGTACAAATATAAAAAACTAGCTGGATCATTCCGTTATCAAGGATACCGTTACTGGAAAACAATTTTTTAGAATATGTAAATAACGTGAAAATAACTTATCTTATTATGTTTTATTGAGCGGCGAAACTTAACACCACGATTTTTTTTTTAAAACATAGTAAGGAAATTAAAATAAAAGAATGAAAACTGAATCCATATCCATCGTAATATCAATCCAAGAAAATAATTATTGTACTAATAATACTGTCCAATAGTTAACAGATACAATTAACAAGGTCACTGTATGGATTTGCTGCTCATATACGAGCTTTAAACTAACTATATGATTTTTTATTAAATATTATTTATTATTTAAGTGTATTTAGTTAAAAAATAGTGGGTTATCTATGCTATCATATATTTAAGTATAATTGTCTATGCTATCATATATTTAAGTATAATTGTCTATGCTATCATATATTTAAGTATAATTGTCTATGCTGTCATATATTTAATAAAACATAAACTTATTAGCAGGAAGGATTATAATTAAATTTCGGTTTCAATTGCTTATTTTATACGTTCACGTTACTTTCATCTTGGACCGCAGGAGTCGGTCATAATCATCTCAAGCCTTATCTATTTTTATCTTCTTTTTTTGTGAAAGTCCCATAAAAATTATATATTACTATTGCGGAGATTTATTTGGACAGACAGAGATTTATATAAAATCAGGACATATATAAAAAAATTAAAACCATCTATTTTAAAATCACAGACAAATACCTTTAAATTTAAATTTAAAGATGTAAAAATAGTATTTAAACATTGTAGCTTAATAAGACTTTATCATTCCCAAAGGCACACGAGATTAGAGCGTAATTTTATGCAAATGAACACGTTACTTAACCGTCTTATATAATTTATAATATAATTAAGATGTCTGTCTTATTCTGAATATTAAATAAATAAAAACGCCTCATATATACTGTATATGAGGTTCGTTTCCTGCTCGTGGTTGTTCGAGAATATAAACGTGGCGTTGAGTCCCTCATGTGAACACGCAATGCCCCAAATCTGCGGAAAGTGGGGAACAGAGTGGAGTGCCTTAACACGAGGTTTCCAAGTTCCCTCTACCTTCCCCTGCCATGCGCGAGATAAAGCGTGCTTAGAAAAAGATGTAAAAGAGACCGAAAAAAATAGAATTAAAAAAATATATTATTTTTATTCTTGTAGGAGATTTTTGGAAGCATTAACCCATTTAGCCGTGTGTAGAGTGGCGGAACTTAACGCTGCTCTTTTTCTTGTTTTTATGAAAAAAACAAATATTTAATTGAATTCGTTAAATATTTATTTAAATTGCTCCAATTTTTGTTTAACCCCTTAGAGAATGAAAAGATTGTCTCTGAAACTTTGATTGCTTTGTTATATCGTTTTAATAAACTTTGTATTAAACGAAAATTTAAGAAATATAATATAAAAATTACAGAAATTTGGTTTTGTTTAATTTTTTCTGTATGAAACAATATTACTTATTTATTCATCAATTTACATATAATATAAAATGCTGTTTAAAATTATCCAAATATTAATAATATTTTAGTAATCTTAGCATAGTCTATAGTTATATTGTTTCTGGCTTCATGCTGTATACCATTCATAGCAGGATCGACAGAGGGAACTTGGGAAACTAGGATTAAAGCACTCCGTTTCCATTTAAAACTCCCATTCCCTTCTTTCATTTTATAAATTATATACATAGGTTAGTTAGTAAGTAATAATGTCTGGCTTTATACGAATAAAAATATTTATTTGTAATGTTTGTATAAATTCATATAGAAACTCGCATTACTGGATGACTGACAGACAATAAGTCTTAACTACACGGTATATAGCGCTGAATTTTGGCGTGCATATTTCTTAGACAAATGTAGAGGAGATTTCCAAAACTTGCCTACGCCCTGAATTACACTTTTTTATTTACTAAACCCAATTACTTTCTTGTTCTACTGTTCCCTACTTTTCGCCAAATTTAAGGCATTGCATGTAGAGTGGCGGAACTCAACGCTGCGTTTTTAACGCCGCTTTTATTTCTTCGACTGGGGATCGAACCCAGAACCTGTGGGTTACAGTCACACCCGTGTGCCGCTGCGCTACTACATAAATATAACAATAATAAATATATAAATAATAATAGTAATTAACATTATTATTTTTAAGACATGTATTTATTTAAAAAAGCAGCCGTCCGCGGACACGGGTCGACGCTACAGTCAAATGTCTTATTATATTGACATTTTTCAGAATCATCTTTGATAATGTGCATATCAGAAACAAATTGGTAAACTTTGTTTTTCTACTGTTTTATAAACCATTACGTAATTGTATGACTGAGCTTACTATTATAAAGACGTAACTAAACATCACCTTTAATTTCGCGGGTAAGTTGTATTACATTGTATCGAAAATATTTTTGTATGTAATTCAATCACACCGCATTATTGCAAGAAAAATATTGGGCCGTATTCATATTACATATCATTCGTTTTCTTTGTATTTTCTGGTTTAAAATAAAAACAACATATATGTATTTTGGTAAAAAAGGGGATTTAATTTTTTTCACTTTCACGCTACATCCCGTTCCCACAAATCCATTAAAGAGTGAATCATTCTCACATAATATATTGCCCTAATGCAGCAATTAATAGCTGAATCTGAGTCGTAATTGTGTACGTGATAAGAGTGGCTGAACGTGTTATCTATCGTATTAAATTTATACATTGATTAATAAAAAATGTGAGAGCAGAAATGATTTTGTACATTTTCTTAAATTATAAATAAAAAAATGCTGTATGGTATAATTACCAGACAACTGATAGCCGGAGATGTGCAGAGTAGAGCGCTAAAACAAGGACATAAGAGGGGGTTTCCCATATCTATAGTCATATATTTCCAGGCCTGGTGAGACAAAACGCGGCGTTTATTTGCTACAAAAAACAGAGAACAAGAGATAAAGCTCGAGGCTAAGAAAAGATAAACAATAAGTCGCCCTTTTTTGTTGTTGATTTTCATATAGCGATGAGTGCATCGTGACACAGTGGTACAAACGAGCGACTGTAAACACGAACGTTGTAGACAGATTCATACTAGAGAGATAAAATAATACATATTTTTATTTCCTTGTTCTGGCAACAAGGGTTCGGCCAAAACACAGCATGCTTCTATCCAACGGAAAGTGAGTAACGGAAGTATCTTAATAGCGACAGAGTGTTTATTCCCTTTGCGGGGGATCATGCTTGCTTGCGGGATACAGCGTGTATCTAAAAAATTTATTTGCGGGATTCAAATCATGTCCAACGATTTAATATTTTTTTTTAACTTCACATTGTAAGATATTTTTTTGTTAAAATAATCCATACTAAATTTTCTTGATTTTCTCATTCAAATATATATTTATAAATAGCACTTGTTTATATTTGCAATCATATAGTTTCCATTTTTAGAGCAATAACGTTGATTTAGGAAACGAAATAACAATACTTATTGACTTCACAGTCAGTTGCAATAAAATTTGAGAAATAGCTAGAACAACGATACGATATTGAGGTCAACTGCGTAATTTGTATGTACAGTGTACAAATAATAGTATTCTTCAATATTTTACATATTCACCCATTCTGTATACTTTTGGGAAAAATTGTGAAACTTAATGCTGTATTTTATTATGAGATTAGATAAAAAATATAAATAAAAAAGAAAAATTACATAAACTACGTAAAATCTGAAGAAATTAGCGGTATAAAGGGAACGTTATGTCTTAATAAAAGTTTCCCTCTACTTACCATGCTTACATACATACAGAGTGAGTGATTGGTTATAAACCAAAATTATTGTAAATAAAACAAACCAAGTGAAGAAACAAAACTAGTGTCTTCTAAAGATAATCATTCATTCACGTAGTACATTAAAGTTTACGGTTACTTTTATCCCATGGCAACCCTTTTAAATTCAATAGGCGAGATGTAAATATAAGAGTTAGTCCGCGCTCTTTTAAGCGCCCATTCTATTCTAATGCTTATTTTTTATATATTGAAATAATTCAAGGGTTACTTTTTATCCCCACGTTTCACAAATTATGTAGAATTGGTAAAGAAAATGCTTGGTGTACAAGTATAATAAATATGTTCCCCGATTTTGTGCAATATGGACTACTCGTATTACGTAGTACCTTTAAAAAAAACGCGTCTATCTCCACTTTAACCCGGCCGGAAGGTCGGCAACGCACCTGTAGCTCCCCTGACGGCCGTAAATCACCCTATCACTTAAACGTGCGTTTGCCTTGTCTTTTCTAAATCAAAAAATATTAAAGGCCTCTGTCGTAGCCTAGAAGCACAAGCGTGCCACTGTAAGCGCAGGAAGTTATGTTTGATCCTCATAAAAGAAAATGAAACATATATATTTTCCTATACTTCGTTCTTCACATAATAAAACAAGTTTCGCCACTCATCGTAATGACTCAAATTCGGCGGAAAGTTGAAACGGAAAGTGTCGTTATGTAACTAAATTGTCATAAAACTAGGTTTCTGAGTTCCCTCTGCCTACCCTGATAGAACATGAAGCAGAAAATAACGTAGAGTATTAATTAACCGAACTTTACAATATCTTCTAATTGGGGCATAGTTCCTTAACCCTAAGGTGTCTACGGCACAGTGCGAGATACAGCGTGAAGCAAAAAAAGGAAATTAATTACATAATTGCTTCTCTCTGTATACCAAAGAATAAGTACAAAACGTAGTGTTTTTCAACTTTTCATGTCCCTCCAAAGGCCTTTTTATATATATTACATAATAATTTTACTCTTGAAAAGCTATTTATTTGATTCTGATATTAGAAACAACATAATATTTTATGTCACGCTTGCGATTTTTAGCTATAATTTCATTTTTAAATTAAAAATATTATTCTTTTTTATTGTTTTTAATTCGTTAAATATATTTTGACTTAATCTAAATCGAATAAATTTTTTTTATTCTATTAGGCCATTAAAAGCACTTTTGAATATTATACAATTAATAAACGTTTAACGACCAAAAACATAATAAAATTTGATTTTCACGATTAAACATTTTGAATGAAAAAAAATTTTTATAGATTGATTTTTATAGATTTTTGGAAACCCGATGTTTCCAACCCTTTGCAGTAGTCTATAGTCTCGAGTAGACTGATGACTGCAAAATGTTCACAACGTCACGTTTCCAAAAATGTATAAAAATCAACATACGCGTTTAATCCGGTTAAAGTTGTTACTATGTAATGTACAATTCGTAAACACATTTACATGCAGAGAGAGAGAGATGCTGAGTTAAAATAATTTTTAAATCTTATGTAGATCCAGTTTCTAACTCTATACACTCTAACTTTATTTTTAATCTTAATTTTACAAACTACGCCTTAGTTATAATGTGACTTGGTCCTAAGAATTCTAGTATAACTATTAAATTACTTACTTACTCTGGCTTACACTGTATACCGCATATGTCAGGGTAGGCAGAGTAAACTTGGAAACCTAATGTTAAGACACTCCGTTCCACTTCCATTCATCACTTTTCGCCGAATTTAAGGCCTTGCGTGTTGAGTGGCGGAATTCAACGCCGCGCTTTGCCTTATTAACAGAACGAAGAAATGAAACATTAAGTATTATAATTGAAAATATTAAATATATCATTTCCTCGACTGGAGATCGTACCCACAACCTATCGGTTGCTTTTTAGCGTTAAGCCTTGCTTTTGTGCAAGTTTATTGTTTATAAATTGTGTACAATAAAGAATAAATAAATAAATAGAATAAAATATATAAAACCGTTCTATAAACATATGTATAACGATCGGTATTTTATTTAAGGACCTAAATACCCGTTTATGTGACAAATATTCATTTTCATGGACGTAGGTGCATTTCGGAATGGTTTTATAGACATTACCTTGAGGGATCACCCTGTATTATACCACGCTTATTAATTCTATGCGCTCGGAAGCCTTTCACTGTGTAAATAAACACCAGCGTTTAACAAGATTTAGTGAGTGAAAAAAAAACTGCTATTTTTCATTATATTTTGTTGGGTTTTTCATTTTAGATTTTATTTTCTTTTATTTTGTGTAGTGAAAGTAATGTCTAAATAGTTTCAATACAAATACTATCTCATTGCACTCTTATAATAATGATTTAATAATGATGATGGCATCATTATTACTCACAATATTTTTAACATACAAATCTAAACCAGACTTCCGTTTTATACTCTTTAAATAAATAATAGAAACCCCTAGAAACAGCAGAAATTTAGAAAATACAATTTTGTAAACTAATTTATATAATATAGTTTTCATTTTCAGTTTCAACAATTTACTATTCTATTCTATTAGAATTGACACATAGTGGATGTTCCAGAAGGTTTACGGCCTAGCCTGCTAGTTGCTGAAATTAACTATTTGATAGTTGGTATCGAATATTCCTTAACATAAAGTACATTATCAAACGTCATATTAACGTTATTGTACAGCGACCTGGCAGAATATGTTAAGTAAAGCTTCTGTTCCAAAAATTTTTTTTTCTTTGTTAAATTAGGTAAATACTAACCATAATCCGTTTAGTGTTGAGCTGTAGAGTTCAGAAATAAAACCCATCCACCAACCTTAAAATTTATGATATATATAGATGCAAAGGTTTTTTTTACTTTCCTGCTATATTTCGGTTAGAGTAGAGTAGCAGAGGCAACTTAGAAACTTAGTGTTTGGCATTCTGTTCAATTTCTATCCAATAGGACACTTCCGCTCCCAACTCTCCTCCGATTTCTTGAGGCATTGCATGAATAGTGAAACTTATCGCCGAGCTATGCCTTGTGAATAGAGCGAGGAAATTAAAATATTTAATATTTTATTACCTCGAATGGAATTCGAACCTAGAACCTGTCGCGGACGACGCTGAAACCTGTCGGGTAGAGTGATACATTTTTAAAAATATCATTTTTTATTGAAATAAAGTTTAATAAATTTAATAATATTAATCATTTACGATGTAGACGGAGCAACTCTCGAGGGATCCACTGGTCCCGATAGTTGTTGAATAAGAAATTGTTTTAAGATTTATCATACAAGTTTTATATTTTAGTTGCGATATTTATTTATTTTTAGAAAATGTTATGCTATCGAGGTTCAAATTGAAAGTCTAGTTACTTTCGTTCTAGTCTATTAATATAAGAGTTGTTGGTTTAATTTCAATTATGGGTAATAAATTATGTGCATATTCTCAAGGTTCATTTCGCCATACAACTCTCTGCTCCTGATTCAAGAGTTAAATTGAGTATGAAATGTTTTGATATTAGATCCTGTTGCTTCCATCTTTAAATAAGGTACGAAAAAATAATAAAAATAGGTGTAAATTTGCTTACGTACGATACAAATTTCATCAAAAATTGAAAAATACGAAATAATATTTTATTGACTTCGAAGCCACATATATGATATGAACTTATTTTTAGCTTCACGCTGCATCTGGCAGGGAACCTCAGAATCTAGTTTCAAAACACTCTATACCTATTACAAAAACTTCCGTTCATCTCGTTCCGCAAAATTCTAGATATGTACATGTTCATATATGTACATATCTATTTATTTTTTAAAATGATTTTAGAGCTTTCGCTAATCATAAAAAAATATAATAAGGTTTGTTATAGTTCATTTAAAAAAAAATGCGTTCAATTATTTTTACTAATTTTAAACCGTTAATCCACACTTTCCACATTCTTCATTCAAGAGGAATCAAGAGTTTCATATTCCACTTCTTTCAAAAGTTTATACGTTTTCTAAATAAGATGTTTTGTTCTTAAATGCTAAACTAAATGCTAGTAACTTAAATTACTAGACGGTCATTTAAAAAATTATAATAGATACATATTTCATTTACAATACAAAAAACGAAACATACGAATGAATGCCAATTATAAGTTCGATTCTCTGGTCACTACCGATACTAAAATTAATCTTAAAAATAAATTGGGAGGTGCTAAGTTGTCTGTCGTTCGTGGCGCGGCGAAACTAGCGTGTGACTGTAACCGATAGGTTCTGGGTTCAATCCCCAGTTAAGGAAATAAAATATTTAATATTATCAATTTAAATATATAATGTTTCATTCTTCGCTCTGGTAATAAGGCAAAGCGAAGCGTTGAGTTCCGCCATTCAACACGCAATTAATCAAATTTTCAAATTCCCTCTGACATGCGCGGGATACAGCGTGAAGTTAAAAAAAAGTCCAAAAAAATTATAATTTTTTTTCAAAAAATCGACGGAAGTGAATAGAGTTTTTATCACTACGTTTCCTCTAACTATCTTGTTACAAGCGTGATAGAGCGTGAAGTAAAAAAAATCTGTAGCTATGCTAACTAGTAAGCGGTATAATAGGTAGTATCAGTCTCACTGGCAGGTTATAATTCGTGTCACATCCGCATCACATTGTCCTCGCGGGAAATCAGTCTTTGTAATTTATCAAAGCGACAGCGATATTGTGTAACGGATTTTGAATATATTATTATTTTTCATAAGAAATATTAATGTAATCGATAGTAAAGTAATGAAAAAAATCGGTAAGCAAAATTTTTGTTTAGCATCACGCGTTATTTCTAATATGGCTGGGTAGAGGAAACCTAGTATTCAGACACTCCGTTCCGTTTCGTTTCCTGTTTTTCGTCAAATCAGAGGCATTGCCTTGTTGTGTGTAGGAAATTAACATCGCGCTTTGTCTTGCTACTAGAGCGAAGAAACAACATATTAAATATTTCATTTCCTCGAATGAGAATCGAAATCACAACCTACCTTTACAGTAACGCAATTAAGCCTCTGTGACACGACAAGCCTCATTTTTTTAATTTTTGCATTTATAAGAAGTCACATAATAAAAAGTTTCTCTGTTATACCCTAATACATATAAAAAATTGCGTTAAC
>JAXGGP010000006.1:1813605-1825483 GCA_035584415.1 Eueides aliphera
CGAGACAAGAAGATCGTAACAACTCTACTGAGTCCATTCAGCTTTCATATAAAGCGTTTATTTCCGCACAATATCGGTAGTAAAGTGTGATATTGCCGTAACTATAATGTATACGACGAATGTTCTAACTACATGTCTCCATACAATATCGATAAGTACAGGATCTCTATTCTACTTGCAAATAAGTTATATTATTTTCAGTACGACTTAATTATTCGATATTTGATTCCTATCTAGCTGACAGAAGCGCGGTGACATCGCTAGCACCTAACAAACTTAATTAAAAATCTATCGTACGCTTATTTTTTTATCGAATAAACCGCAACTTTTATTATATTATTAAATAATAATCGACTGAAATTCGTAATTTTTTTTCGTATAACAAGCAACACATTAATAATGAATAAATAATGTTATAGAGGTATGACTGACTACAGGTTCATCTATTCACGCTTAAACTTCGACGCTTACATTTATAACTATTTGACTCACATACAAAGACGAAATATGATTAATAATTTTGACTTTTCAATTACCCTACTACTTATATTGTTATACGATTTATTGTTTAAAAACTTGAATAAAAATCATTAATAAAGTGTGGAAAAAATTGAGCATATTTGGCACGATTACAGACACTTTCGTATTTAAGTCTTGTTGTGTATGATGCGGGGAAGTTATTGTGAAACACGTGGAGTTGAGCAATAATATTTGAATATATATATCTTAGATCCAAACGAAAATCAAATCACAGCCTTTTACATAACAATACAATATCGTGAGATCAAACAAGTTGTAATTTATATCAATAAAATTGAAACAAGGCGCAATACGACCGGCATGTTTTGGCACTATCAACGATAATTATATTTATTATAAACAATCTATATAATTCTGCAGTAAAATTCAAATATAATGCATCACTGCTCTTTAAGTGAAGAAATTGATTTATGTGAATATTTAGATCAGTACACATACTACATCTATTCTCTTACTAAGCTAAGGTCATTGATACCACTTCAAAATTACGGGATGTTTAATAGTCACTCTATAGGGTCGGGCACTATTTACTTCACCTAGTTATTAAAAGTGAGAATATTAATAATTAAATAGGAATCTTAATATCCATTACGATTACAATAATAATTGCGAATTAGAATCAAGATTTCGATACGCTAATATAAATAATACGTTTGTATCTTGAATAATTAACAATCAAATAACAAGAAAGTCTAGATGACCTGGTCTAGTGTTCGTTTGTGGAAATGCACCTACTCGTTTTCATCATCAGAGCATAAAGGCGGGGGAAGGGTTGAAACGTCAAATTTTTGTTCAGGACTATCGCTCGACGCCTGAGAATCAACATAATGACTAGAATAAAAGCGCTCTACATTATTCAGGCTAAAGCGCTGGTCGAGGTCTCTTGAAAATCGTTCTTCATTACCGTCACTGTGCTCATTGGTTTCGTATTGTGGATAAAATTCCTGAGTTTGGAACATCTCAAGGTCCTCATAATGTTCTGGATATGGGCTTCCTCTATACTCTTCGTACTCGTCCTTGTCACGGGGAAAGTCCGTATCGGAATACGCAATCGACTCACTACGTTCAAATAAATAGCTACTAGATTTATTTATCTTTGGAGCTCTTTTAATAGTGTCCACTGGATAAGCATAATCATCAGAATCATCTTTGTCACTCTGTTCGTCGTAATATTTGGACCGTGACGACTCTCCTAACGATTTGTCCTCAGATTTGTGATATCCTGTAGATTTCATTCTTTTTAATGACGACTGGCGACTACTTTTGTTGGAATAAGACAGAGATCTAGGAGGACTTCCCTCTGGAACGAACGGCGGCTCTTGTGAATCGAGATAAGGATGGCGCAAACGACCCAATCTGTCAAAACGTGGAAATCCCATTTCATCTTCTTCAACAGATGATCCAAAACCTTGAAACTGGACTGGATTAATATTTACAGGAAATTTTTGGGTTTCATAAGAATTGTTTTTGTATTTGGCATAGCTAACTTGTTCCTCGTCCTCTGAGTAACTTGCTTGTTCTTGCAAATCGTCGTTTTTAGAATCCCCTTTTGACATTTCAGAAGATCCGGATTCTACCTCTTGTATATAGCTATCAGAACACTCGGAACTCTCCATTCTCCGGAGAGTGTCATCAACTGACAAATATTTAGTTCCTTTGTATTTGTCACTTTCAGATGAACATTGACTTTTGGTAGAGTCTTCTTCTAATACATCGTGTATTTTCTCTTGCTTTTTCCGTGTATTAGTTACTTGCTTTTTACGTCTAAATGTTCTCATTCTTTCGCGAGGATCTCTTATAACATCTAAAGAACTATCAGTATCATTGCCACTTGGTGGACTTTTCAACGAAAAATTCCTAGCAAGAAGAGATTTTTTTACAGGTACTTTTAGTGGTTGTATAGGTGGTGATTCCGAGCTTAAGCTACTCGAGTAATATGGTGAGCACCTAGAAAGAGGTGTTTTGCCAGATCTTTCTAAAGATTTCTTCTCCTGCAGCTCTCTATGAATTGATGGAATCTCCGGAACTGTTATTATGGGCAAATCAGATGACGCTAAATAATGTTCATGGAATGACCAGCTTTTGGGTTTACTGCGATATTGTTGAGATGTTTTATATTCCTTTATTTGGTTTTTTGATAATGTTTTGTCATCATAACTAGCATGCTTAGCTAAAGGTTTGTAATCAGATCTGATAAAAGGACCAGTAGATTCTTCTTTGATAATATTTGAAAATTCCTGACTTTGATAGCGCTCGCTATGCTTTTCCTCTTGACTGTAAAGTTGAGAAGGTATATCGATATCTATTTCGGGCTGTGGTCCAAAGAAATACTGCTTGTTATAACCACTGTCTTCACTCTGACATCGTGTCGTTGGTCTCACATGTTTGCGGGATTCTTCCTCATAACTAAAGCTTTTTGGTGGGGCTTTAGGATAACGTTCCTTTGTTAAATCTTCAGATGCCGGAAATCCCCTTAACCTCTGATCAAATCTTAACACGCCATTAGTGTGTTTCTGGAGACTACTTAAAGAACTAGAACTTGATTTATCAGATTTATCGCTGTAACTAATCGAAGACGACTTTTCTCCTTTTCCGGTATATGATGCGGTTAATCTTAAAACTGGTTCATTCGTATCAATTTTATTTGGAGATTGCTTAAATTCCTCTGTAGGAACAATGTCCTCAACATCTGATATTTCTTTTATAATGGTTTTATCTGAGTTTGTTTGTTCGGTCTCTTGTTGATCTTCTCTTGCTGTAGCGACTAGAGTATGGCTTGTGCTCGCTGACCACTCTGAAATGGACTGAGCTAAAGTTAAAGTACTATCACTTTTTGTTCCTGAACCACTACTATCAATTTTCCTTGAGATCGTGGTTTCAGAGCTACATAATTTATCGTATTTAATATTCTCCGAACTCTTATCAAGACTGCTGCTCTTTGAACTCGCCTCAGTTTGAGAATTCATTTTTTTTATTTGATCTGTCTTTTTTCCTGAATGAGATGTCGAATATTTTTTTATTGCTGTCTTGTCTGATTTGTCACTCTTCGCAAGAGATACAGCAGATATGCTTTCAGAAGCCGAGAGGTTAGCATATTGCCGCACAGTATTTGTGCCAGTTGACCACTCAGATATACTTAAACAAATAGATGTATCTTCTGAATGAGAACTATGTGTACATTTTTTTGGTGGTAAGCCTATTTTCACTGTTCCATCTAAATCAGTACCGAAAGAACTGGTTTCCTCTTCAGAATGGCTGCTATGACTACACCTTTTACATGTACCTGAGCTTCCTACACTAAGTTTGGTGACAGCTTTTACTGTATCTTCGGCATTAGTCTGCGACAACAAATCATCAATTGAAGTATCAGAATTATTTGATCCAAATGAAAATTTCTGCGTACCCAAATTAGAAAAACCTTTTTCAAAATCCGGAGATAGAGATTTACTTTCACCCCCGAACACATCATCAGTATATAAGTGATCGTCGTCATAGATAGGACTAAGGTTCGTTGGTGATTTTTGTGGTTGATTTATAATTACTTTATCTTCTAAATTATTTTTTATACTAAAAGATTTATTTTCGGCTCGTGAACAGCAAGTACCTACATCACCCATTAAGCACGATGCTTTGCTTAAAGTTCCACTCAAACAAGATTTATCATAATTAGGAACTACACTTTTATTTAGGCAAGTAAGATCACCGTGACTTTCTAAGGGTTCTACCATGTAACCCGATTTCTCATAAGGGATAACCTTAGAATTTTTTTGGGTGACATCAGTTATTTTCACAGTAGATTTTTCTGATTTAGATTCTGGAACATCTCTTTCTAACTCCTCGTCATTATTTAAGGTATCGCTATCATCATCTGAACCTATATGTCCTTTTGAACTTTCTGATCGAATCGTTACTTTTGTGGCTTGCTCTGGCTCATTATTCATATAGTAAAAATGGACATTTTCTACTATGGGAGTCTCCAATGTACCAGATCCAAGAGAATTTAACTCTTCATTGTCGCTAGATTTTTGTCTTGCTATTTCAGGCTCTGCCGTTTTAGAAATTTGTGGTGGTAATTCCGGTAATGGCCAATCTTCAGAATCTTGACTTTCACTAGCAGATGACTGTTTTAAAGGAGCAAAAGCACGAGACAAACTAGACTTCTTTTGTCCATTTTCACGTTTTTCTCCATTTTCGGTTTTCCTACTACTAGTTTTTTCTTGATCTCTTTTAGATTCTGAATACATTTCGCTAATCTTTGTTTGATCTATCGGAATATCAGGCATTTCAGCAGATGTACGCCTATCTGTATCAGATATATAAGCGACATTAGCATTACTTGGTGGGTCGGAGCTCAAACTTGCTTGATGATCACTAGAGTTTAACGACTCCTCGTTTATACTCTCAGAACGAGAGCAAGCTTTTGTAGAATCTTCATCAGCACTAGTCTTTTCAGAAGTTGTGCTACGCTCAGATATTCGAGACAAAGTGCGTCCGAAATTCTGACCATATCCAATAACAACATCAGATGTAGTAGAAGCTGCAGATGATGTTGCAGGATAAAGAAAATTAACTGGAAAGTCATTCAAATCATCAGTAAAATCTGCTTCCGTGGAATCTTTTGAAGTGTTTGATGATAGAGGTGGATTTTTCGAAAAGGTATGAAAATCATCAAGGATCCTTTGATTATTATATTCAAAAGCATCTTTATTCATTGTTAGACTTTCGTAACCATCGTGATCTTGAGGAATCCATGCCTCTTCTATGCTTGTACTATTTTCACTTCCAGACGCTCCAAAAAAGGGGCGCCAAGTAGGTTTCAATTCCTCACCACGACGATAAGCTTCACCTAAAGATCCAGAAGTAGACTCAGTAGTCTCAAAAGATCCTCTAGATTCAACACTTAACGATCCCCTTGAGTCCATACTAGATTTCGATGAACTTTTCTGTTCATCAAGTCGAGCTTTGCGTCTCGATGATGAGTCGTCCACACTTAGTGAACCTTTAGATGGTGTCGTTGTTGTAGTTGTATCCATACTGGATTTCGATGAACTTTTTTGGTCAACGTCCTTCAAAGCTCGTTTTTTCATTAGTTCCCGTTCAAACGACGACGTTATAACATTACCGTCGTCGTCGAAATCAACGGTCATGTTTTGGTCCTCTTGTGAAATTGTGATTGCTATTTTTGTTTTCTGACCAGTTTTCTCCAGCTCTTTTTTGATATCAGAAGTCTTTGAGCCAACGGATTGACTAGACTCGGATTCTTCTATGACACATTTACCTATTTTGTCTAAAGCATTCTTTCTTTGATTTGGCTTCGAAAGTTGTTCAACAGTCTTGTCACAAACGCTTTCAGAACTAGACTCTGAATCAGTAGGTGCTTTTTGAGAATCAACTTGACCCTGTTTTTCTAATGTTGGAGTAGGAGATTTTCGTGTACCATATTTTGAAGGACTTCTTGGACTTTCAATTCGACCTATTTCGGGAATAGGAGAAGGAGATTTTGAATTTGACTTTGAATGATCGCTCGACATAGTATGCTGAGAGAGCAAATGCTCCTCCCCATATTCCATCGCTTGCTTCAGTTCCTCTAAACATTCCCTGTCCTTTTTGTTAAGTTTCTCTATATCCTGCGATATACCTAAAGGTCTTGCAATCGAACAACTTACACTAGATTCATCATCAATTGAACTGCCTTTAATATGTGCACTTGATGGACTCACATCCTTTTCTATACTTGTCCAGGAAGTAGATTCCGAGCTTCTAGATCTCTCAGCGCTTAATTTTAAGAGTTCACCACGTCTTGATTTCGCAGAAAGCAGAGTTTTTTGGTCATTTTTCTGTTCTGTTGGAGATATGTCATTTGCACTACCTGAACTACCAGTCTGATCGCAAGATTCCGATTTATGAATTGATTTTGAAACACTAGAATCAATAAAAGGAATATTTTCGATTGTTGGACTATTTTCTTGAGGAGGCGTAACAATTATTTTATTCTTGTTTTTAAACCTTAATGGCAAGTCATTTGGTTTCTTGAAATCTTTAGGTTTGGTTTCAGCTTCAATATCATCTAAAACTAATTGAGACATACTTTCATTTTTTAAAAATTCGACTAAACTTGCAGATGATTCTTCAAATGTACTTTGAGCCTCCAAAGCTTTCCTTCCAACACAACTATCTGAGAGTGGCAGTTCCGT
This sequence comes from Eueides aliphera, assembly GCA_035584415.1. Taxonomy (NCBI): domain Eukaryota; kingdom Metazoa; phylum Arthropoda; class Insecta; order Lepidoptera; family Nymphalidae; genus Eueides; species Eueides aliphera. Next base: position 1,820,340 of record JAXGGP010000006.1, read on the forward strand.
ATCTACAGTCAAATCATCGTAATCCCCTGTCATTCCTGAACCAGTATCATCACTTTTACCAAGGTGTAATTTAGTTAATTTCTCTTTTTTAGACACCTGGTCTTGATCTGAAGAACTATCTGCATCTATAAACGGAATACTAAGGCCGAGCATATTACTTTCATCTGACATTTTAAGCTCACTTACATCAGTAATAGATTCTTCTTCACTAGTCAAGCGCGTTATTGCTGGTTTTTTATCTTCATTTAAGTTTGGTATACCTTGAATACTTTTGCTGTCATGAAGCTCAGAGAGCCGTTGTTTGTTATAAATTTCTATTTTTCTTCGCTCCATTATGACTGTCTGAGTATCATTTTCTATTATAGTATGTTGCGAGCTAGTTATCCACTCTATGGAAGAATCGTCTTCTGTCTTTTCTTTATAACTATTGGAAGGTGAAGATTCTTTTTGTTCTGGTTCATTTACAATTTTATCTATGTCATCTTCACCAGTTGGATGTACGTCAACAGTAACAACTTCTTGCTTAAAGTGTTTATCCGCCACAGGTTCTTGAATATTTGATAAAGGAGTCACGTAATTCCTATCCAAGCTTTTTGATTTCATTTTAACTTCAAAATGAGGATCCACGTTTCTTTCAAGACTCTTTGATTTAACACTAGGGTGAACTTTTTGATAAACCACTTTACCCTCTATTTGTTGCTTTATTTCTTGTTTTTTTGAAAGCGTTTTTGGCGATTTTTGTAAACTAGCCAATTCATCAAATTTGTCTTCTAATGACTGAGATTTATCATCCATGCTCTTATTAATTTTATTATTTGTTTTAGTGGTCTTTTGATCCTCAAAGCTTCTGCTGATCTTACCGGCAAGTTTATTATCGAGCTTCTTAGGCGATTTCGCTATAAACACATGATCTTCGGCTTTACTGTTTATCTTTGTTTCTATAATAATTTTGTCGCCTTCAGTCTTTACCAGAATCTTATCTTCCGGAGGTGGGAACGGTGGCATAGTGTCTTTGACAGGGCTTATTAATGTTTTTGTTTGTTTCAACGCTGCTTCAAATAGCATTTGTTGTTTTTCCTTGCGTTTTGCAATTTCTGTATCACTATCTTCTTGAGACTTGGTTCTTTCTTTGCTACCTCCTCGTTTTACGTCCATTTTTTCTAACGATTTAGATTTTTCCTTAGCGATTCTTTTATCTGCTTGATCCAACTCCTGACTTTTTGCTCTTGCAATATCTAAAGGTGGCACTGTCAAGAAATCTGGTCGTTCTTTTAGAGACGAAGGTAAAGATTTTTGAGTTTGAAGTGCTCTCACTTTCGTAGCGTTAGTGTCCAGTGATCCTCCTTTATTTAATTTACTAGTAATTTTTTGTTTATCATCAGGTTTTGGTTTCAGAGTCAATTTTTTCTTTTCCTTTCGTTTTATTCTTTCAATATCTGGCACAATTTGATCTTCACTTAAATCTGATAATTTTCGAATACTTCCTCTTGGCGAATTTAAAGAAGAAGTTGGCGACCTCGAAGGAGATTTTGACAATGGTGATCGCGATATTGGCGATCTATTCAACGGTGATCTTGACGGAGATTTAGCTTTCGTCATTATCTTATTAAGATCATACTGTCGTTTGAATGATCGCGGTCTACGCTGTTCAACTAATTCTGCTAATAATTTCATTTCTTCATTATCAATGACAGTAGATTTTGGTAAATCTCCAGTTTGTTCTTCTTCTACTTCATCAATTTTATCAATAGTGTCTTTTTTACTAGAATTACCCTTCGACAATTTATCATCAATAAGCGGTTTCTCTTCTAAAATATCTCCTTCCTCGTTAGCATCCTCTACAGTATCGTCCTTTGAAGAGAAGGCGTTCATTGGTGGCAATCTATGTAATTGAATTACAGGTGTATCTAAACTTTTAGCTCTGCGACTGGCAGTTGGTGATTCTTGTGTAGCTTTTTGCCGTTGTAATGAAAAAACAGATCCTTCTGAAAGATTCAATCTTGCGTGGGCAAAAAGTATTGGAGTGCCGCCAGTCTTACGAAGCATTGGTGAAATTAATTCGTCGCGTAAACTCTTTTTAACGTCAAGTTTAGTTAAGTCTTTTTTGTCTACTTGCAAATCATTCCTTTCTTCTGAAAGTGTACCAGTCACTTTTTGAATTTCCATATCAACGAGGTGCTCATCCTCTGATTTCAAAAATTCGGTGCTTTCCAAAATCGGTGATGGTATATTTTCATTATATTCCCAAGTAGAACTTTCTTTACTGACTTGTTTAATTTCAGGTGCTTTAGCTACCACGTCATCTTCAGAGCTTGGAATTGAAATAGATCGTTCTGAAATGCGGCGTAATTCTGTGGCGGTTCCACTAACACTCTCTAATACTTGAGGATTATATTTAGCTTCTAATTCAGCCAACTTTCGACATTGTGGTGGGGAACCCTCTATTTCTGTAGAACTCATGGTCTGACCTCTATGCCACGCACCAGATGTAATTTTATCATACTCTAGTTGTAAAATAGGTTCCAAATCTTTACGTGATTGAGGTGGTGAAAATTCTAATTTCGGTGCTGCTTCTGTAGTCCCAAATACATCATCGGAATCAACACTCTCGTCATCTGAAGAGAATGAGGTAATGCGAATTTTATTATTATTTTTAGTTTTAACTTTGCCTCCTACTCCCTTTTTACCAGTCCCTCGGCCCTTGGGAGTTCTTTTAGATGGTATTTTTTCAGATTTTGATTTAATATCCGCTCGGAGTTTCTCAGCGGCAGTGAGGGGTTTTGGATCTTTACAAATCGGTGGTTGTTGAACATTCCGACCATTTATTGTAAACTTTATATCATGGGGATAAGCAGGTTCTTGTCTCATGCTATCAGTCTTTGAACTTGTAGCTGAATCGCTTTCAATTTGACTTAACTTAGAATTCAGCGTTTCTAGCAAAGCAGAATCTAAAGACTTAGTGATATCTCTCTTTGGACTTGGTAGGTGTTGCAATTGTCCACTTTTGTCGACTTCTAAAGTAACAGGATCTATCTTTGATAGATCAATGTTTTGAGTAAATAGAAAGTCACGATTTTCAACTTCAAGAAATTTAGATACGTGATCACTTTGAATACTGTTCCTTGGCGACTTCGGCGACTTTGGCGATTTAGGAGATTTAGGTGATTTAGGCGATTTAGGTGATTTGGGAGATTTAGGTGATTTTGGTGACTTTGGTGAACGTGGTGACTTAGGATGATCATGATATTTACATCTGGTATGAGCGTTTACTATATGACGCCCATTTTGCGGAGGCAAAGTAATAATATCTGGTGGTGGTCTTTTATCATCAAGAGTAGGGGCAGTACCATTCATTATATGTCGTTTATGAAGAACATAGGGAATGTCGTAACTGTCTTCTATAACTTTTTTATTTTCATTGAAACCGGCTTTGAACGCGTCAAACTCCTTAAAATAATTCTGTGGTAAATCAAATGACGGGCGGATGACATCAGTGTGCCTGGCAGGTAACTCAAAATGAGAACGTTTCGTTGCGATAGGCGGTGCACTCGGTATTTGGCGGAATATATAGTCCTCATCACTGGATTCTGCCGGAGTCAAATCAATAGATTTTTGGTGCATTAACACATGTCTCCTTGAATTGACGCTACTAAAGCGAGGTCTATTGGCTAAGCTGTTAGGATCGCTCTTTGTTCTCTCCACTGTAGGGTGGATATATGGAACAGCTGTATCTGCAAGACGACTACTGGAACTGGTGTCAAGTATAAGCTTTGGATTGTATTCGTCAAAATGGGTTTTAGCAATTAGTTCCTCTTTAAGACTCTCTTTTCTAACAATGTGTGTATGAACTTTACCACGCATAGACTTATCAAAGTCTGATTGAAAAACAGAGGGGGTTCCCGCTTGCATGGCAGCTTTTGCTCTATTTTTGGCATATTCAATGCTATCCATAGCTGGCAATATGCGAACATTGACATCAGATTCGTTAGAGGATTCCTTAACGAGCTGCGACGGTGGGTTTTCTTTACTGATAGATCGAGTTAGAGATTCAATTTTGTCTTTGTCGAAACTGAACACCGTTTCCGATGAACGACGTCGCTGATAGTTATTTATTTTAGATGATCTGTTATTATCGATTTCAGTTTCAAGGCCAGCAATTTTTTCCGGCCAAATGTGCGTTGTTCGAGGTTGCATGTCTTCCTCCTCGGTTGACAACTCATCAGATTTTTTAACAGGACTTGAGTCAGAGTATTGTGCGTACTGATCTAATTCGACATTTTGTAAACTAGCAGAATGCATTGGAGGCATATCTTTATGTTTATTATTGCTGGGGAAAGTGGAGTAAGGGGTTGGAATATGATAATAATTGGGAGAAGTTATTAAATTAGCTATGAGATCTTCGTGCGACTTATCGAAAAGTGTCTTTTCGCGGTATTCCGGTTTTTCCATGCTGATGAATGTCGATTGAGTGTCGTAAAAATCTTTACCAGAATCTGGACTCGAAGACGGCGATGTAGGTTCGAAAGGGTCTATGTAAGCATTTTGAATGCTCGTTACGCTACGACGTCTCAAGCTTAAGTCATCGGGCTCATAGAGATTCTTTTTACAATCATAATAATCAGATTTAGAATCTTGACTGGACGTTCTAGAACCGGACCTATCTGAACTTTTGCTTTTTAATGTTTCGCGAGATTTTTTGCTATCGGTGTGATATACGCTATCACGCGATTTTTTGCTAGATTCAGCGCTGCTCTTGGACAACTTCGAATCGTAAATATCGCTTTTCGATTCCTGACTAGACGTACGCGAACCGAGAGCTCGTTTTATTTCCTTATAGAAATTACCGTCGGAGCGGACCGACAGCTTCTCGCGCGGGAGGATCCTCGGGTCGTCCACGAGGAAGGGGTCGAGCGGCAGGTCGTTGTCGCTCTTGTAGCGGAGCGCGCGCGCGTCCCGCCCGGCGCCGTCCTCCGCGTCCGACAGCGAGCGGTCGTCGTCCGACGGCAGGTCGTTGCCCGAGTCCAGCGAGCACGAGCGCGGCCGCGCGCGCGCGTACCGCCGCTCCGACTCGTCGTCCGACCGCTCGAGCAGCTCGTAGCTGTCGTGCGACAGGTCGTCCTGCGAGCCCGTGCGGCCGCGCGCCG
>JAXGGP010000009.1:386947-401996 GCA_035584415.1 Eueides aliphera
TAAGTTAAGTTAAGTTATATTTATCGTGCAGCAATTATTTTATAGATATATTTTCGACTAAAAAAAGATTTAGTTTTAAAAATATTTGTCTTTCGTGTAAAGATAATACACACTCACAAATTACAAACTTATATTATACTTCGTTTAAGCTCATTTTTGTTCATAGAGATTTAATATATTTTTTCAGATGATTTGCTGTTCTTATGAATAAAAGTTAGAAAAACTGACACCTTTTACTAATTTGGAAAAAGTTAAGAAAAAAAAATTAAGGAACTCGATGTAATTTTTATAAATTACAGAAAACTTATATTACAAGATAACACGGTCTTGATAAACCAGTCTGTGCCTACACACGTATACGTAGAAATATATGTACGTATGCATAGAAACATACGTAGTTTTGATTAAAAAAAAAAAAGTAATTTAAATTTAGTAAAGGTGTTCAGATGACTCTATTCTATTTAAAATTTTCAACTGCGTAGATGAAATAGTTCCAAAGTGGCTGTGACATACGAATGAATATGGTGTGGTAATACATTAATTCGGCCCTATACCTTCAAAAGAACCAAATACATTACGATCCAAAATAGCACTATTCATTTATATATTTGTTAATTCAGTTTCCAAGTTTGATTAAGATATTACAATTTTCATAATTCATTATGTTCTGAAAATCAAAACATATTAATTTTGCTGGCAGATTTTTAAATATTTTAACAATAGACAGAAACTTCTTTAGTCTAGAAATTTATAATTTTTATAACGTACAAGAAAATAAATAATGAATACTTTTTTAATCAAACAATCAAACTCATTACACGTTAATCTAATCAATCACTATCCTGGTTAACGAAGACGCCACCATGATTGATGCTACAAATTTTTTTTGCATACGTGCAAATTTTTAGGCCATTCGGACGATAGTAAAGTAGTTTTTCAAGGGTTTCTTCCCTTCATTGACAAAACGATAATAAAAACGTGTTAAATTAACTATTTCAGGATATCTTCGATGATTGTTTAAATCGTGGATAAATAGATAGATGAGGTTGTTCTTGTAATGTTTATTTTATTAATTTTACTTAAACATGTATTAAATTAGTTCTACTATATTTAATGCTTTGAAAGTGTCATTTGTAGGTGATGATTCCAATCGGGTGGATGGTTGTTGGTGTCTAGGTGTGGCCGGACGGTGCTTTTATCAAAATTAGCAGGCACACCCGCGTGGTGGCGCACCCCGCTCATAAAACACCACCGTCATCGTCGCATCGACGACTTGGGAGCCACTCCTAGTTGTCGCACCCTCGTAACTCACCCTTTGCCCCTTAATAGTGAAAATAACATATTTTGCAACGCGACATTGCTACGAAAATCGCACGTAAACACAAATTGGCATGAAGTAATACAAAGCAACCACGTCCGACAATATTTTTCACCCACTTTAAGTCCTAAATGGCTATCATAGGGATAAACACGGTCGGTAGAGATTTAGCGGCTCTTACGAAACCAACGAAGTAGAATACAGTAAAAAGGCAACATTTTGAGAAGAGTTGGATTTATGAGATAAGTCGTAGATCATGTCTTCTAACTGTAATATATAAAGAAATAATATTTCTTAAAACATAAGAAATGAACATAAAATGTATATCAACGTAACAAAGAAAAGCTGTTGCAAATACTTTAGTTCTTATTTTATTTGAGGATGATTAGAATGTAAACGGTCTTTAATAGATGGAAGTAGTGTTTGTGACACAATAAGTTGGTCAATCGGCCGAGGTAAGGTTTGCTTGTTAATAAAATCGACATCTGTATGCGTCTATGTGTAGTGTATTTGTGCTCGTTATAGTGATAGTTAAACTGAATATAATAAATGTAAGAAAGAGTATAAGTATTTTAATTTTTTATACATATTTTCTATTACATATTTTCCCGTCCAAGAAAACTTTTTACAATACAAGTCAAGATGTCAAAATATGAGCTTGTATATCAATTAAGTAACATTAAATAATTTATTTTTATTTATTTGTTTATAAAAAAGAAAACAAGAGTGGATTTAAAGTTATTGAGGTGTCGAAAAAAATATGTTACTCGAATAACATTCTAAAAAATTATAATTAAAAATTGGAAAAAACAACAGTAACTACTCTCGTAGTGAAGTGTACCATTAGCTTAACACGGTGTTGTGTTGGGGACTGGAAATCTCTAATGTCGGATAAGGATATGAAATACTGTGGGCACACTTGAAAATTCTGATATGAACCTAATAAGGAAGCTACCACAATTCTCTAGCATAATCTCGACGCTTTATCTCCATAAAAATAAAGAAGTTAAAGTGAACCGTTTATTAAAAAAAAAAAAAAATCAGATATTAAGATTTCATTTCAATTTCATTCATTTTTGTTAGTTGAATACAATCGGGATGACGGTGCAAGAATTTTAGTGCCTACCTATTGGTGTTCAATGTCACATTTGGTACTATTTCAAAACCTTTCCTACAACTCTTTCTATGCTGTTCATTCAGCGCAGTGGAGTTCATTTTGCGAACTAATATGATAAAACACCTCAAACATACATTACATTATTTTTATAATTTTTAGTGTTAATCCACACTTGGGAGAATATATGGGTGGTCAGAGCACTTGGACGGATTTCAAGAAGTGCGGGTTTAAATCTCGCTACGATAAAATTTTTACTATTAATATACATTGCATTATTGTAACTAACAAAAAGCCAAATGCCTAACTGGAAATGTTTTACATTAAAAATTACGACCCACAGCCTACCGCTATCCGGGAGGGGTATTCGAATAAATATATCTATAAGTTCTGTAACAAGAAATTCTATTGGGAATGAAATTCCCAGAAATTCTACTGATAAAAGCCAGGCCGTTAGTACTAAAATATTTTTTTAAAAAAACTATATTTATATCGTAACGTCTATAGACTACATTATTAATATTATGTTAGTAAAAACGGGTGTCTATTAATTTATGAAATATTAATAGGTATACTTTAGTCTGCAACTTCTGCCTCGGAAGATAATTTTAAAGAATTCAGTATATTATTATGACTGGTTTCGGCACTGTTTATAGCCATAATATTTAAAACTTGCGAATAGTAGCCAGTGTTTCTAATGTTTTTGTTGCAAAATCTTGCAAATCGTGTGAATTTATTTATTTGACGTTTTAATTACCATTGTACAGATAATATCTATACGGGAGTTTCTGTCTACTTAATAAATAAATGTTATATAGAAGCAAAAAAGAAAAAATGTTATATTTTAAGATAAATTTGTCAAAAAATACGAAATCACTAACAATACTAGGTTACTACAATGACATTTGTTTCATATACCTTCTGCTTCTACTTGAGATAAATTACATTTTAAAAATATGTATTTATATAAATTATACTATTATAATGTATTAGTTTTATTTTGAAGAAAACCAGATATAATACAATATTAATTTATTTTTTGTTTATTTACCTCTATTCACGAATTAATACTACGGCGATTGAATTATTTATTTCCTATCTAAGAGATTTTAAAGATACAAAATTTGTCTGTAAAATGTAGCCATTTGCAGATTAAATGTGGCAGGCACGAAGCAACCCAAGCTTATACAAAAAGCAAATGAAATCGATACGTTACATATGTGCTAGTATTTGCTTGCCAATGTAGATTTGTGAAAATATTTGTAGGCTGTTGAGATGTGTTCGATATTAAGAAGAAGAAGCATACACTTTCTTATCTATGATTAAATAGCAAAGAAGTTTTTCTAATCACCAATATTCACAGGTAGAAAACATCTTGTTGGTACCTAATATTTCATCATTTGTACATTTACATTTCATAGTAGTAGTATATTTAAATTTTGTAATAGCCACCCGTCCAGTAAGGAGGAAAAGGAGCAAACGAAATATTAAGGATGCAAAGGTGGTGAAAATATGAATATATTACACAGCAATACGAGCAAAGTAATCACACGCACGCAAGAAAACGTTACTACGCTGTATAGCACTGTGTATTTGTAAAACCAATAATTCACCCACATGGACTTTAATTTAGGCTCATTTTTAGAACAATAAATTTTGCCCAGACGAAATTGCATATATTTTATGAATTCTATATCCCATTAAACGTTTAAGTGTACATATTTTTAATGTGTGTTGATAAAAAAAAAGCAATGTATGGCACTACTTAGGTATAAAAATATTTCATTAATAAGTTTAATGGATATTCCAAAAAAAAATATTCACCTTTCATGTCACCTTTTATTTATTAAACACTAAGTACTAATTTAATAGTAAAGCAATGTATATTCAATACCAAATGGGTTCCAAGCTTTTTCTACAAAAATAAAACCTGTATATATTTAACAGTAGTTTTACTATTCTCTCATTAAGTAACTGTCTCTAGATTTCAGTACGATGACCTCTAACGGTATTCCGGTATTTGAGTTTAGTTATTGTTCTTGAGAATCGCCAAAAAAACTTATAGAGATGCGTTACTAATTATCATAAGTTATTAAAGGTTTTTAACTACTTTTTACGACAGGAGTTTAGGATATGAGGGTTTGCAAAACGGAGACAGTAAGATGGTAGAGGTGAATGTACGCGCGAAGTGTGCCACGCGCCGGAGAAATACTTCGGAGTGGATACCGTTAGTGGAACGCGGTCAGGCCGGCAGCGGTACCGGTGTTCGTGTCTGCAACATCACCACTTAATCGCATTCAATTTGAATCCCTCTTATATGGTCACTTTTAAATCAAAAGTAAAGTAGAATCAATAAAAAAAACCCCTAGATAAAGAGTGAGATAAAATTTGTACTCAGTAACAAAATTATACAGAATTTGTATGATGTTGTTTTTTATTTGTAAGCACGTCAGCAAATTGCTGTATAACGCAGTAATCGGAGCGTTTCTAATATCTACACTTTGACTCAGTTTCACCGCACGCTTCTTGCCTCAGTTCTTATTTATTCGTTTTGCGAAATCGTTTGAAATCTGATACCGTTCAAGCGAGTTATCGAGACTCTAGGTTCTCACGAAACTTCACACGGACTTCTTGCAGATAGTGAGTTGCCTATTGAATTCTCTTTATTATTGTTCCCAGATGAAAATCGCTATCGTTTTACTTAATAAAAAACAAACAAGCAAAGTAGAACTTTCTCGTGTATATCTATATTCAAATTTAACTTCGTCGTAATCCTATATTGTAAAAAAAGTTGTTCCATGGTAATGAGGGTTTAAAGCGGACAAATGAATATTTTTCATAATAATTGCACTGGATGCAGCAGCAGGTAAGGCGTGAAGCGCGGCGGGCGCGACAATTTGCATCACAAATACGGGTGGCAGCCGCGATGCGCCCCGATGCCCTACGCCCGCGCCCGCGCTCGCGGCCGTTGCGGCTTCCACCCGTATCAGACAATGTCACAATCAACGTCGCGTGGACGCTTTTTGGCCTTTATGTGATTGGCGATTGTGGTGCACCATAAATGTAACTAAGATTTAATTAGGTTCAATTCCGTAGCTATAAATGTAAGCCTCAATTATTATGTTCGGTAAAGGAAATTAAATTTTCAATATAAGCATGATTCCGGGAAATGGCAATTTATTGCATAAGACCTATCGTCTATAACGGCCGTTTGTTCACGAAGAGAAAAGGTAATGCAAGTAAAAGCAGCCAAGTTGAGAAGCGATGAATTAATAACGAACTTCTCCCGCGACGCGTGATGACGGCCAACAAGAGTAGCGCATTAGACGCCAACTGAAATTTACCAAAATCTCCCCTAATTATCTTCAGATACTTTTTCTCGTAATTTTTATTCAAAAATAGAAATATACTCTCAACTTATTACTTTAAACTTTGAGAATAAATAGGCTGTGATTTTTTGTGAGAATTTATTAGAATATATTAAATAGTACTTAGGAATGAAATAATGAATGATATTTGTAATACGTTTAAGCAAACCACTAAAAAAATTACCATGGAAGCAGTGAAAGAAAGCTGTGATAGAAAAGAAAGAAGACTATGTCTGGTAAACGATGTACTCAACTAAAGCAATATAAGTAGTTGAGAGGAATAGTTTTTTTTTCTATGTATAAAACGATTTATTTATTTAATTAAATAACAACGTTATTACAAATTTAAAGGAAAATATAATATTATAGCTGTTTTATAAAATAGAAAAAGAATAGTTTAAGATAAAAATCACTCGTTTTTATATATTTTTAATGGATCATGTTAATCATGACATATAGAAGTAATTTTCTTAATAACGGAAGTACGTGTAAATGGCAAGGTAAGAAAGGGGTTACTACAGACGGTTTCACAATATTGAAATAAATCTCTCATGGAATGACTTGCTTGGAAATTACCCGGTGGCGTAAGGTCTACGAAATAGGTGGAAAAGCGGCTCTTAATTAAATCAAGTGACACGTCTCGTACGTTGCTTCAATCACACGACCTCAATAAACTCAAGCTTCCGACGAATCTGCTCCTTTCATGCTACCTTAGTTGTATCCAACGAGGATACCGCACCTAACTTACAGAGCAACAGGATCTATATAATTTACAATCAGTTTATTTCTATTTGAGTTCCATTTATATTAAGAAGTTGAAATGGGAACCAAGTATCTCAAATATATTTAAAGTGAATGAATAAAAGTTATTATTTTATATATTTAAGTTATTATTTCGATTTCGATAAGTGCCATTTAATAAGCAACACATGACACTTACATGAGCAATAAGAGAAAACAATGCCATATCCGCGATTATCAATAAACTGTGTCTATGACAATAATATATCCCACACATGGCAGAGTAGACACTTTGGAACCTAGTGTTAAGACACTCCGTTTCTTTGCCTATTTTCCGCCGAATATAAAATAGCGAAATAATAGCAAATTAGGAAAAGGGGTAACCATACATACATATCAATGTACGTACGTTCAACCACAAATTTTATGAAAGTTTAAGCTAATAAGCTACATGTAAAGCCGTGCCTTGAAATTCAAGTCACATTTTACGACTACTTTTATAAAAGCAATATGGTTACCACACTGAATTTGCTCCAATAAACAGAATATCATTGTCATGTTATTTAAAACTGCATTTATATCTTAATGTAAGTTTGATTTTCTGCAATATAAACAAACCGAGTAAAGTGGATAAAACAAATAATATAAGGGGTGCTGCAACCCTGCAGGGCAAGTCGACAATAACTTGTGCAGTGGCTGCGCACCGATCGCACTCATTATTTCCGTAACGAGCTCACGACAACCGCCGCTCGTTCTGCACTCTCGGAGTCCCGGTAACAGCAATTAATTAACTGACTAAACGGTATGGTGTTTTACATTGTGATGTTTACGCAACTCTCCAGCGATAATGTCGCCTGCCATTGGACAGTGCAACCTTCGCTTCGCATTAATTAATAAAATATTATTAGCTCGACCCATCTCACTAAAAAATTAAAACACTCATTATTGAGCTCGTTATAAAGTTCACTGCATACAAATTGCTTATTTGCATAAGGAATAGATATAAATAGCCACGATTGTATTTGCTATATGAAGTATATATTTATCGTCCCATTAGTGAAAATTAAAAACAGACAATATACTTTTTTATTATAAGCGAAAATACACCAAGAATAATGGAGAAGCAATAAAAGGAATACAAATTTAGTGTTCGCAGGACTCGTGAATCAATCTGCTCGTAATCTTCAATGAAGTTATAAGAAGTATTTTACGTTGTCATAATGTGTATATTCGTGGGGACTATGAAATACTACTGCCCCAAAAAAAACACTCAGGTACTTATGACTTAATTATGTAGGATCAGTCGTGCCTTTTTGCACATCTTCATGTCGTAACAGCTGGCAGTCGCTGTTACTTAAATTAGTTAACAATGACACATATTGCTGGCAAACAAACGCTCAGGATTCCTAAATAGCACACCCGCTATTCTTAAACTATCGCCGCCACACCGGTGAGCATGCGTCCACTGATTCATACACACCTCAAGGTGCTATCAGATGAGAATGAGCACACTTCTTAATTTAACAATTTTGCGATGTACATTATTTTACTCCTGTATCAAACAAAGCATCAATTAAAGATAACGTCGTATCATGTGTAAGTGGAGACTTTCAATATAATTCAGCAGATATGAAATGCGGTGTCGTAAAATAGAAAATAACTTATTATCTAATAGAATGTTCTATGTCCGCTGGAAAGGCATGTGTGCGTATCGAGTGCTATTGCGTGTTGTATAATGAGAGACTCAACTGAGGACATTGATCTCGCGCATGAACTTGAAGTTTATGATATTTTTCATGATATTTAACCTTAATAAGCAAACATTATGCTGTGGGGTAATTAAAATTCTCATCAGTTGTCAGTATGATGTGGGCAAGTGCTATAAATATTTAAATTCCCGGTTGAAGAGCAACCGTGACACGAGTATTATCTACAGGAAAATAATTTTCCAGCACGTCAGTGTACCAAACGTTGCCCGGAAATTGTAGGAAATTGCAAGAGAAAATGAATCCGACGGTTTGAGAGGTCCAGTCGAATCGAGCAAATGCTCACTCTAAAGCTCTCATATTATACTTTATAGTGCTAAATTTATATTTATTAACTTCTTAATCATTAACTAGATTGTTAGACATTCAAAAAAAGACAATGTATTTATATAAAATCCTTTCTTTTACTGTCAAGTATTTGTTATTTTTCATGCATAGAGATTTAAGAAATGTGCGAACTGGCATAAACCAAAAAGGAACAGAAAAATAAAAAAGCTCTCCATCAATCACATGAACAGAGCCCTGAGCTTCCGGACGCGGCTTGGCCGAGCGAAACATTTCTTTGAATAATGAATATACAGGTGGGTAGGTATCGTGTACCCTGTAACTGGACGTGATATATGCCGTCGTCGACCGCATGCATAATTTCACTCATTTTATGTGGTTAATTGTCGAAAATGACCGCAAGTGAAATATATTACAACGTAGCGAACGCCAACACCGCTACGTGACGGCTAATGTATTCTACGGCCCGAGTGCTCCGCCTTCACCTTCGCGTTACCTGGCTCTTTGTAGGGTTGTACTTTATACGCAGTAAAGCAACATGCCGGTTACCCATAATGCATACGTTTAAGTTGACACGTGTTTGATGCAAATTAAACTAATATCATTTTAGCATAAGTGAGATAATATTTTTCTATATATTTTATTCCAAGTCATGCTAAAATATATTGCAAATATATTAACAAGTTGTTAAGTTGTTTAGTTATATTTAAGACTATTTTAAATCAAGTAAAAATTTTAATACTATTTACTATCTTGAATTTGTGAAGAGAAATTGGGCTTTCCCTCGCTTGTCTTAAATGTAGCCATGTATGTAGCCTATTAACCAAGTTGGTAAATAAAACATTACATTTATAGAATATTGGAGGCCTGTGGTGGCGCAGGGCTTAAGCGTACGACTGTAAACGTAACGGATTGTAGATTAGAAAAAGGAAAGAAATTTTCTAATATTTTTATTATCTCGCTCTGGTGGCTAGCCTAATATTGAGTACCGCCTCAAGTTAATGACTCAATCTTACAATAGGGACGAATTGTCTTACACTAGAAGATTATTTTCATATGTTATTTACATATGCTGCTATTTGTAGTAAAATTAATGCTAGTAGCCACAACTGAAGTACGCGCAGCGCACAGTCGCTTCGGCTTGCGTTTACAATACTGCTGCATTACAATTTTTCAAAGCAGACAAGCGTCAGGGCATAACAAAAGAGCTGGGAAGGCGCAAGTAAACGAGCGTTGCGGCAAACGAGCGGGTGAGATTCATACACAGGACGACTTCCTCCTTACTAATATCTAATGTTTTAGCGAAGTTTTCTTATTCAGGCTTATTCTTTGTTTTCATAGCTAGAACCAAAATATTAATGTTATTTCAATTTTTTTTATATAAATAAAATAAAATAAAATATAAATAAGAAACTACAGCTCAGTGTCAATAAATGTATATACATACATACATAAACAATTTTGAAATATTGCGAAAGACTGGTATGAATAACTTTTAAAACACAAAGAGCGAACTCAATTTGAGTAATGTAACTTTTGGTCCGTAAACAAGAAGTTTGGAAAAGCTCTGCGAAGCGGTTTAGAAGTATCTCTACTTTTAGCGCGTTTTCAGGTCGTCGAAATGAATACGGCAAAGATCGGGTGGCGCGATATAGCGACGGCCGCCACGCGTGCGGCCGGATAACCAGAGTATTGCAAATACGTTTCTAAAGCAGGAGCAAAACCGCAGAAAAGAACTTGAAGAAATATGTTTATTTCAGAATTTGATGTAATTTTCTTAACACATACTTCAATTACAAAAAAGTGAGTATGTTTTTGATCTCGTGTTTATTTTTGTTGGATCTTTTACAATAATTTTTTTTAGTAAAACTCTAGTAAATCTCCGATTAAATTCTATTTATCATATAAGCCAAGAAGTCCACAAGCATACGCGACTGATCCCGTTAAAGTAGATTGTCATAAGTAATTATGTTTTTTTAATTGATTAAATATTTATAATACATAAGTTTAAAATTTTTTGATGTTGTGCTCGTATGCAAAGTACGTATACAATTGGAAATTATGCATACAGCAACTTTGTTGGCGTGTACTTATTTAAATAGTTAAGTATTTACAAGTTCAGATTTAGGTATTGAAGTATTTTGTTGTATTGTTTTATTAATATGTACAATCTTTAATAATATATTACTTTAATAACTTATATTAGTGAAATATAACATATACCTCGCACCATAATGAACATATATAATTAAATGGTTTTTGAAATTTTTTAAGCACAAATAATTGAGCAGAAAATGTAATACTAATAATAAATTTTATATTGAATGTGTTAACTTAAATAAAAAATATAAAAGTAATTAATGAAAATTAAACCTTTTTTAAATAATTGAGTTTTTATATAAATAAGTCTCTAACTAAGGGAATTTTAATTCGTCTATAGCCAGAAATAATTAAAATCAATGCTACAACTTACAATTTGTAGTTTGAGATCTTTTCCAGCCGCTGCAGCAGCCGTTACAGAAGTAGTCACTGGGGACAACCACTGATGCAGATTAATATAACGTTTTGGTAAAAGTTTTAAAGAAACGTCTGCTTGTGCATAAGCACGCTCCAGACACGCAGCGGTCGCACCGTCCAGAGCCAACGCTGGCTCCAGGAGCGCACCACCACCCTCTAGTACAACCATTGTCGCTTGGTAGCCGTATCACTAAAACGGACGACAGATTACACTACACGTAAAGTCACTTCACAGCGTGCAAACGCGAATTGGAGCTACATGTCGCGCGGTACGTGGCACTCGAGTAGCGAGAGTCGCGGAACTGCCGCGTCGCTCACCTGCCGCGGTCGCGGTGGCCTGCGCCCCTCCTGCGCCGCCCACTATCTCGACAACAAACAACGTTTCTGCAGCAGCCGTCCGGCATCCTCTGACAATACTAGATACACCACTTTCAGCCTACTTTCTCGAAGCCTCGATCATCAAACATAGTAATACACTAAGTTGTTTATTCCATGAATGAACTTGCTTTCTTATCAATTTTAACTGTACTTTACAATATATTATACCTTGTGAATTACAAGAAAATTAATAAATACCTATAATACTGTTTTGGTAAAGTATAGTTACAAATATGTATATTATTAATTTAACTGAGACCAAACAAAGCTGATATAATATTAGATACGTATTTATTGAGTAGTACTAACGTTAACAAAGTTTCTCCAAGCAAAATAAATGAAGATCATTATAAAATATTAACGAAATATGAAATATTTGTGTAAACAAAAAGTTTATAGGATTTCTATAACCATGTTACTAAAAATTACTCCCAAATATCAATTCAAGAATGATTTGATCATCTTCGTGTATGTTATAATACCAAAATATATATTTTTTTAATATACCAAGTATACCTATATAAAACTAAACTTCACTAACATTAATAAATAATAAAAAAAAAACTAAACAACCTATTAAATGGCAGGCAAGCCCATGAGTTCAACTCATAAGCCAACAAATAGGATCTAATCATAGAATTTTTAACTTTCGCAGAAAAGCTAGTCATGAATTTTGGAAAGACTTTAAATGTAAACATTTATTAAAAGAAAATTCAGTATCTCATGGTAAATTCAAAGCCACGTGGTCAAATTTATCTTCGCTACTTACAACTGCCATACGCCAGTTGTTCATGTGAACAACCATTTACATAAGGAAGAAAGTATTTTCTTAGAGCTGTACTTAATTTATACATGGATTTGAAATTATTTTAAATATTTTAATGATAACCATATATTTTGTAACAAAAAAATATATTGTCTTTATTCATGATGCGTTGTTACACAAGGGTCATAAACCTTTATGCTATGTTTATGTTTATTTTATATATCATTTATAATACATTATTAATTAAGTAATATATTAAAATAAATGTTCCATGTTACTATGTGCAGTGTCTGGACTTAGTAACTTATTACGTACATATTATAAAATGGTTTTAAAAAATCTGTTTGTTTGCACGTCTTTCACCCTACTAGAACTTACTGTTATCAAGAAACAAATATATTTTAATTGTTTACTTTTCTCGCTTCGATAAAACAGTGTGTGCCATTGAGTTTCACCGCTTAACAAAGGCGGCAATGGAGTCGCGAATGGCCGCTAGTCTTTAATGTAACTTTGGTTCAGTTAAAAAAGAGGTATTCTTATTAATAATATTTTTTATTTACAGCTAAACAGAAATCGGAGCATGGAGAACAATCAATATAAATTTAATTACGTTGCTCAAAAGAATAGCAAAAACACGCGGAAAATTTTAGGAATCAATTGCCACGTGATTCGGTCTAAAGCCCCTCCCCATTGAATAAATCAAACACTTCGTCTCAATACACAAGCAAACTTCTAAACAATTAGCAAACTCTGAATAATAATTTAGGACTTTGTCGAAACGTCATGCATTAAAATTTCATAAGATCAAGTTCATACAAAGCTATAACTACCATAATATCCACGCACCGATAGTGATTCCAACTTAAATCCAATTTAGAAGAATGTTCTCTTGAGGCATATATGACAAAATAATTGTAAAAGTTCGATATCGCTTCTCGTCCAAATTTATAAAGCGTAGTAGTTATTTTACTTATATATAACAACGTCGCGCGTCGGACGACTGTAAAGCCGTTTACGTATCTTTTTTATCTATTTATTTTTGTATTATTTATCTGTACCACATATTAATGAATATTTTACAGTGCTCTACATGTAACGGAAATCTAATGCGTAATAATATTGTATAAGTATATATAAATACTCTCCCTTTTAGCTTCATGCTTTAACCCGCACATGGCAGAGTAAACATAGGGACACAACCTAGTGTTAAGACACTCCTTTCCACTTCCGTTCCCCAATAAAATAAATATATAAATACTTTAATGACAACAAATATAAGTTTGAATGCAGCAGAAATTAATTCCCTGTAAACAGTAGTATTAATAGACGCAAGACAATAAGCCACCCCTGTGAACCTCATAGTCAGCGACCTAATGTTCTTCAGCACGCGAACCAGTGCCGCGCCACAACCTCAACAGAAAACACAATTTGCATATTATAGTTGAATACAGTGAAAAAAAGGTTGCTACTAAAACACCTGTAAAAGAAACATCAATATTTCCTAATTAATACCTTTTGATGTGGTATTTTAAGCCGCGTAACAATCAAAGTATACAAAATGTTCTCTTATACGTTGGAGGTGGGCATGAAAGAGCTGATTTCAAAAAATGAGCCGTACAACTAGACTACAATAAAAGTACACCGGCTTAAATATAAATAAGGGGTTTTATAATTTTATGTTATACGAGTACAACCGACCACATTGCGTGCATGATTATCTTTATGTAAATTAAATATCCTTGATGAACACTATGTTAATATCCTTTATATGTATCAAAAACACAAAAGTAGTGTCATCCACAACCTAGGTGTACATGACAATCTGCTATATCGAATCATTGCAATGCAACAGCTCAATTATTCACACGTCGCGGCTCCGCCTGCTACATCATCCGCTTGCTACCAAATTAAAAGTAAATAACGAAATGAAAACAAGCGCGCCCGCACCGCGAGGGACTCGCAAACCTTTTACCGCTGTCGAGTAAACAACTACAGCTAAACACACTATCATTTTATCAGTTATCGGCTATCTATTTGCGCTGTAAAAATTGCAATAACATCCGAATTTATGTTGAAAACATAAATTATTACATACGATTATAAATAAAACTATAAAAAGCAATCTTAATTATATTTTAATTAATTAAGTTATTCAATAAAATCTTCTAGCTAGTACAGTATACTGTTGTTATTACAAATAAATAGCACAACAGCAAGAAGTACAAGCGCTGCCCCCAGCGCGAAGCAATTTCGAAGAACAATGCACTTGGATGAATGGTGGTGGAAAGTAAAAAGTGTGTTTGCATCATATACACATTTTGTGGTAAAATATTTTTTGTGTTATTTTTTATATATTAATGTTTTGTTAAAAAAAATGTAAAAAAAAACAACCTATGACCACGTTACAACAATAAACACTGTATAATTCGAATTGTATTTGTGGCATCATTAGTGACAAACACCAGAAACACCTTTACGCAAGGCAAGACAGTAACGAGCGGCCGCAGTCATCATGGGGTACAAAAGTAGCCCCTCACGACGAAAATTGTCACAAAGCAAAGTATGTCAGGAACGATATCATTATTTTTACAGGTACCATGAAATCTAAAGACATGGGTGATAAATTCGTAAAAATATTTATAAAACTGTGTTAATCTCTTAAAATTTTAAGTCGGAGCATGTTGTCTGATGTGTTATATCTGAGGTTTTTGTTTCAAAATTATTTAAATTATTCAATAAATATTCTCTTTATCATAAAGACATTAACAAGCGACTACGTTTTATTGAAATTTAGGC
>JAXGGP010000009.1:1419026-1435212 GCA_035584415.1 Eueides aliphera
ATTCTGAGTATAGAGTATATAAAATACACTATATTCGACACCAAATAAATCTAGATAATGGGAGTTAAAATGCTATAAGGGCAGATCACTCACCGATCGACCGATTAGTATAATAAAAGTACAATATATGTATAATATTTAAAAAAAAAAAATTGAAGAAAAGTTTGATTCAATGCACTAATCTCGAAAAGTACTGGATCAAATTGAAAAAGTAGATTAGTTACTTAATTTATCGAGGAAGGTTATATCATATAGACTAGATTATATCATATAAAGAGCTTTCGAGAGATATTATTGGTAAGAGTACAAGCAATGTTGCAAACGAGCATGCGTGAGAAGCCGAAGACAATATATTGTTGTTCAAATGATGTAAGCAACAGTAACCTCGCTTGTCGCGTCTGGTGGAGGGCGTGTGCGGCTGCGGCATGTCGCGCGCGCGCGCCCGCCGCCCGCCGCCCGCGCTGCTGCCCGCCTCCTCGCCGCCGCTAGACTGTGGCACAGTATATCAACACATTCTATATTTATATACAATTCAATTTTTATACTGTTATTATTCCTTTCTTAAAAATTCCGAAATCAGTATTTTAGATGGTTGAAAGTAAAATCAATATCAAAATGTTTTCTATCCGATCAAAGAACGAAGATATATATTTATTAATAATAAACGATTCACAAACAAGGTGAAACAGTAATTTACAAACAAAGATCACCATTTATCCTGAGCTCTAATTTAATTGATACTTTCAATTTAGAAATCACGTCCGTTACTAAGCTTGTAATGCGTTTTTCATGCTACCAGCTTCACTAATATCATATTAAGATAAGCAATTTACAAAATTGCTTTTTATGTAATACTCAATAACAATTTTCCTTACCATGACAAGGTTTGTTCCACATACATTAATGTATATCATCATTAACTAAAATAAATAAGGCCTGTAGTGGCGCAGTAATAGAAGCATGTGACTGTAACCGACAGATTGTGAGTTCTATCCCCATTTGTGGAAATGCAAAATTTAATATTTTCAATTTAAATATTTAATGTTTAATTTCTTCGCTCTGGTAACACGACAAAAACGCGGCGTTGAATTCCGCCACTCAACATGTGAGTGAGTGAGTGAACTAAAATAAAACAATTTTATAAAACTATTCTAGTTAATAGTCTGAATATTATAATTACGATACACAGTAAGCAAAAAGTCTTATAATAAATAAGCAAATACATCATGACAATCGATAATTCATCGTATTTATATAAAAATATAGTACAAAAGAAAGCTATACCTGTCTTTTAGAGGCAGTTTCCTGTCTCTGACGTTGCGAATTACTGGCCCCCCTCGTCAAGCAAGCACCCAGGGTCGCACCCGTTGCAGCAGCGATACTCTATAAACAAAAATATACAAAATGTGTATAAATTAAAGTAAAATATAACAGTAATCAAAATAAACAAGCATATATGATGAGGACGAGGAGAGACTCTTAATATACACTACATTCTCTACTTTCTGGTAATATAGTTAAAACGTGTGCTTGGTTATAATCAACGTCATGTGTTGTCATTGGCTGAAGAGTGGCATGGTGCATATAAAAAAATACGTATATCTTTTAATTGGCGATTGAACCTTTTGATTGTCAGAAACCGACAGTAATACTAAAACAATATTTTAATGTTTACAAACTTACTCTTCGAGCGTTAGTTTGACGTAAATACGGGAGATCTCGAGGGACTATGAGTAGTTTGCTGTCAGAACTGTGGCCTTTAGATGAGCTCGCTTCTGTAAATTATACATGAACACATAATAAATAGGAAAGCTATTAAAATAAATACATGACAAATATTAAATATGTTAACTTTTATTATTACCTTGTAAATCCCTGTATGGCGGTGGAGTGTTAGTCCTACCGCGGTAATCTTGGAAACTTTTACGCTCAGCCGCTGTCGGTGTGTGAACCACCTCGCTCGTCGAAGTACTCGCTGTAATAAAACAAATATTACTGTGGTTATCTGCGATGAATGACTGCACTTGATATATGATAAGAACAACTGATAAGCTGCATTACAAGTAACATAGAGGTATAGGCTTAACAATCACCTATTATCGACTGAATCATAAAACACGACACCAAGAATAAGATGCAACAAATATATAAGTTAATACGTCGTGTAGTAATTGCTCTATTTCTTTAGACATGTGTTTAAACCATTACCTGCAGTATCGCTGATAACCGTTGAGGTGGGTGGTCCGAGGTCACGATTGTGTCTGTTACGTAGTCGGTATGTGCAGGCCTGTGCGGACGAAGCTGCGGCTCTGTCACTGTCGTTATCGGGGGTTAGATTGTCTACTGTGTAGATTTTCGCGTCTGGAACACTCTTCTGCGAGTCTATTTTCAATTTCTTTCTGCAGTCGTCGATATCAATAAAACAATTACTCTTTTTGTGTGACAAAGATCGATGAGTTGAACGTTTCCTTTTCTTGCCTTTCCTACGGCTAGTCGTTGGACTATAAACAGAATAATCAGAATCTAACAAATCTGTGATAGTCGAGGAGCTGAACGGGGAATACGCAAAATCCCTCTCGTCCAAAGGCAGCAATCCACCTTCTGTTTGACTGGCTGGAAGTTGTGTTGAATTTTCAGTTGCGCCTTGGTTAGAAGAGACTCGCGGTAGTGAAGTAGCTTTTAAGCTGGTCAGTGTCTGCTCACAAACACTCTCAGTAGATTTAAGAGCAGTCCGTGAGCGCGTGCAATATGCAACGCAATCGTCCGTGGAAGAGCTATTTGTTGTATTATGACTTTTACGTTTCTTTCTGTCATGCGACGAAGTACGACTCCGCTTGGCTTGACTGGTCGATGGTTTAGGCGTATCTCCGTGTTTATACTGAGTGGTATCGTAGCGAGTTTCGTACACGTCGGTTCCGTATGACCACCTTTCGGAGATGGAATAGTCTGAACGAGGGAGTGTATTGACAAAACGTGAGCTCCTGCGAAGCTCTATTTGTGCCCGTTGCTCTGTTTCAAAGGTGCGACCTGAAGAGTGGCGGCTCGTGCGTGATGAGGGTGACGCAGCGTTGCGTCTGCTTCGACGACTACGGCTTGCTTTACGTACTTGACGCAACCACCGGCCGCCCACCACCCTGCTAGGAGAAGACCTGTACATTCATACAGCATATTAGTTTTTTTTGTTCCTAAAAAAAAATGATGAATTATAATTTTTATTTGTTTTATTGTTTTTATTTGTTTATGACAAATCAAAAGAAGTTTAGATTAGTAAATTAATTCATTAACACTCCACAATTATGTGTTCTTGCTCTTTAGGTACTTAAATACCATATTTCAGCATGACCATGCAATAAGTCACTTAGTAAATTAAACAGTCTTGCCAAATGGCAAACTAATTATTTCTCAGTCATAATATAGTTTTATTTATAATGTATCTACCTTAAAATATTATGTTTTAGATTCAAAATTTATTATATATATTTTATACAAATATTTATTAATGACTTGTGATAAGTTAATTAGAATGTATACTTGTTAGGTAATTAATAAAAAAAGCATTAATATATAATTATAAATGTACTGCCATTAGTACTTATTGCTTATTTATATTTAAATAAAAACTAAAAAAAAATATGGTGAATAGTGTGATATTATTATTGTAAATATTTATATTGTAATTATAAATTTGACTGGTTGTGGCTCTGATTCACAAACCAGGAAATAAAACATTTAAATTCCTTAGCAATAAGGCAAAGCGCGCCATTAACTTCCAGCACTCAACACACAATGTCAACCAACACCCAAGTTATATTGTCTAATAATATTTTTAATTTTTAGAATAATCTAAAATTTTTATTATATTTTAATTTTGATAAAGTTAACAAAAAATATATAGAATGATAATCAAAAAAATCTATAGAAAAAACTTGTTGTCTTTGTTGTGGTACAGATAACTCTATCTGTACCACAACAAACATTAAAATAGACCCCATGTGCAACAAGTGTTGAAGTATTGAGATGATAAAGGTCTTCTATATATATTGTAATCTACATTAAGGATTATGGTGATGGTGGTAATTTTTTAAGCAATGACAATACAAAAGTAAAATGATACCTGTTGGACTCTCTCGTTAGTGCAGAGTGCGACGACGGTGTAATGTGTTGCTCGGCCATAGACGACGCTGGGGAACACACGCGGCTGCTTGTGTGAGGCCTGCGCAGGCCGCCCGCGCCCGCTACCTTCCCGGCACCATGCCCGGGCAAGAACTACACCGGTGCCTCTTCATCCACCAGCTCAAGTCGTTTCACAAGCACATCACACAACACAGCTGTCCACATCCATTCACTGGAATGTACTTTATTGTAACACTCCAAATGTTTAAAATTCAACTTTTGATATACTGGAACAAAGACAAAATGCACGCTCAGCAATTTGGACAATATTGCGTTACATAAACATTTCAACAATTAATTAGTACCACTGCCTGCCACCGGAGCAAATTGTTTATATTAACAACCAAATAACTTATTTATGAAATCAAAAAAGTATTTATCCAAAAGACGTTTATATTCTATTATTAAAATTGATTTTAACACCACGTTTCGTAGAAATTATCAAGATAGATGACACATCAAGGACAGCTACACTTTTCAACTTATTTTTCTTTACATTTCATATACAGCTGTCTAGCTGTCAGTTTGGTAAAATGTTGCCAGTCTACTGTTGAAATTCTACTATTGACTATTAAAAATACTTACAAAAATAAAGTACCAATTGTATTACCATATAAAACAAAGTTTCTAAGTTAACGTTTTATCCGGAAATTAATATTTTCGAAAAATTTCCGCTAAATCTCAACTGAATCTCTGGGGAAATAAATATAGGTATGGAATTTGTTCCGATATGAAAATTACTATTGGTAGAAAATTTGTGAAGGAGAGCAACACTAATGGATTTTATGTAGTGGCAATTTCATGGACGGACAAAATGATTGTAACTTGTATAGGAACAAAAATAAATCTGAGAAAAGACACACATATTATATAAACGCTACTGTTTATATAGTATTATTATTTTATAGCAGCAAAACAAAGTTAATGTAAATAAGTTGTATATGTTAAAAAAATTCACTAATTTACCAATACAAGTAACTTAACAAGAACCTATTATTAATCATATTATTTCTCATATAACAATTAGGTATATTATTTATATCTCTTCATCATAAAAAATATTTTATTTACTTTATTACTCATATATTGTTTTTAATGTTTAGTTAAATATTTAACAAATATGAACATATAATAATGTACATATTTTTTTCTAATATGAGTAATTAAAAGTGTACTAAGTTAGTTTGACATAGCCACTGTAGTTCATCCAATCTAGACATATATCTATATGTCTTTGTTGTATGACTACATATCGTGTTGTAGGCGGGGCAAAGGGCTACTAGCAGTGGTTAATGACCGCTAAGGTCTTCAAGTCCAGTTTTGTTGGGTATATAAACAAAAAAGCTCATGATATATAATTACTGTACATAAATAAACACAGATAATGCTCATAAATGATAATATTTAATATGATTATGATAAGCATAAACAAGTCTATATACAAATATGACCTACATTATAAAATTCGCCTAAAAGATATATTGATAAATAAGAACAATATAAGTATATTTTAGACTTAGTTTAATAATTGAGGGTATAAATGTTCCGCCCCTGGCTCCATTATCCCACCAGCTCGTAGATATCCTAAAATTGTATCGTCAACGTTACCTAAGTTACGTGTGACTGCCTGTGTACATGGGATTAACTATTGTTCAAAGTATGTAGTTCAAATTTAAATTTTTAGATTTTCTAGCAAAAACATAGCTATAAGCATCAAATCAATAAAGTCATCAAGTCAATAAAGTATAATCGTAAAATAACGTAAATGTAACGTTAAATTTCTTTAGTTGTTTCTTATTACAAAGACTAGTTATTACTATCACTTCATTTTTTAACTAGCAACAATCAATTTATTTTTATAATTTGATAGATTACCCCGTAAAAAGGGTAAGCGTAGGAGTGTTAAGGGCACACGGCACACATATTTCTAGGTAGGTTCTTTTATAAGTAGGTACATAAACTCTCTTGCAAGCAGGATTTAATTCCAATACGTTTTCTTACCTGAGAACCAGGTAGCAATAGCATGAATGAAAAGACTGTCGTATAGTCAGTCACACGGGTACTCCTTTTTTCTTTAAATGGCTCACTTTTATTATATATAAAATATTAAAATGACTATGAATATGAATGCTTGCTGACGCAAGCAAAGCAATTGTATAAATTACATCAAATATCAAATAGAAACAATCAAACATATCTCGATGACCTATTCGTTTTCGTTTTTTTTTCCAAGAAAACCGTCTATTATGATTTGTTTCTGCTAATAGTCTAGAGAAGTTTTATAATTACATTGATAACAATTATATGGTACGGTTTCGGAAAGCCATTTCTATGTGGGTAAACTCTAAATAAAATGTTACAAGTCGGAATTTTATAAATCGATAGACATGTATTTTTGCAGATATAGGGGGTAAAACTAAAAACGAGATTCACGGACAGTTCATTTTAAAATTCATCCCGTTTGAATAGGCGGCGATTCATTCGTAAACTAAACACTACTTCAATAAAAATAAGGTATATTATAGAAGACAAAACTTGATTTGATGAGGGGTTACACCCCAAGGCTAGCGCGACGATCGGTAACGCGACAGTGTTGCAGGCTGGGTAATATTGTTTTAACAGCGAGTAGAAAAATAAATACCCATACTATCAATTCGCTAATTAATATTAAGTTTTAATTATATAATAAAATATCAATATATATATACATATATTTAAATCAATAGAGGGCATCTTGGCTTCGCTTTAATATTCAAAAAGTACCGTTTGTTATTTATTTTTTTAAACATATAATATTTAAATAAAATATATAACAAACTGGCGTTGCCATAACGATATTCGGACTATAAATCACGAAGTTATAATACATTAAAAATATCACCCGCGACGATGAAACATATTATTATATAACAGAAAGAGAAAGACATATCAATTACATATAACAATAATGTCATCACGTGTAACCTAAATTGAACTTATAAAGAACATTTATACATAAATGCACTACCTATACGGAATAACATCGGATTATACTTCAATTTTTTTTCGTGGTATCAGTCATTTGGTTTTTGTAAAAATTTTAATTATAAGGCCAATAACTTTGTCACAGGGACCATACAAGAACACCAGTTAAGCTGATATTTTATTAAACAATATATTGATATCAAATAACAATGACAGTATTTAAATAACATTTAATAATGATAATTACGTTATTTTTGTTCTGTGATGTATATAGAAATAGGGCATTGTCTGATCGTCTTGTCTATTTTCGAAAGTTTCTGTTATCAATTTTAGAATGAAAAAACATCTGTTTGTTATTTGAGATGATTTATTGTGTTAAGATTGTCTCTGTACTTGTTAATATTCGAAATGCAGTCTGTAACTGTGCATGCATTGGTTTAATTTTATTCCTTAAACCGTTAGATTGCTACTCGTGTGCCCATATCGGCATTCACTTCTGAACTATTAATAGAAGGCGCTAACGCAAAAAAGTGCGGTATAACGGTAACGCTTAATCTAAAACAATATAAGTATTGAATACATTAAAAACCTAATTATAAAACGCCATTACGAAGTGAATATATATTTGTTTGAAACCCTTGGCTTAGCTTAGCAAGTAGATATGGGAAAATCAATCTGTATTACTTATGAGTGCAGCAAGGGGGAGTCAACGACCGGCCCAGTGCAGCGTCCGCGCCCCCGCTGACACCGAAACACACGCAACTTGCAACTCTCTGGATTCCCTACAAGTTCAATGAACTCGCCACCCACCCTTACAATGAACCCCTACAAATACTAATAAAAAACTAAAATAAATGCCAAATATATTTGACACAATTGTTTACTGTAAATTTATGAAATAGCTAACGATATTTTAATAAAATTAACAATAGCATTTTATATGGATGTATATTTCACGATTGTTAATCATATTGGCACAAGCTCTCACGAACCAGAAGCAATCAAAACTGTGCTGCTCGTCGTCAAGTGCTCTATAAACCAGTTTCCACTCAAGTCCGCTTTACGTCGGCAAGGTCACATCGAAAACCAACATGCAAAGTAACATTTATACATATTAGTGGTTTTGGATACATAGTATAAAACAGCAATGTACCCATAACACTTCAAATATTAGAATATTACTTACAATCGAGCAAGTGAGCTAGTTTTGTCAAACGTCCCACCGTACGCGACTGAAATAGCGTACGTTGTAATCATTGAAATCGATTTGTGCATAATAAACGATGCTGCAACTGTTAGACAAAAGCATGTAGGAGAACTAATAAAATTTATCCATTGCAGTTTATTTTGTTAGAACTTGGATGAATGAGCTTTGCTCGGTAGTTCATTTGGTACGGTTAAGTTTTATAAGTTTTTGGAAGTTTGACGTTAATTATCAACTGAAAAAAATAAGGGAAACAATAACCGGACTGAAGACATCTATACATTCCTTTTTATTTATTTATTTTAGCTGCTAGCTTCATGCTGCATCCCGTACGTAATACAAACCTAGATTTAAAACACTCCGTTTCGTTCCTCACTTAACGGCGACATTGAGGCAATGCACGTTGTGTGGCGAAACTCAATGCCACGCCATGCCTTTCAGCAGGGCAGATGAAAAAAATTAATATTTAATCTTGCCATAAGTTTGTAGCAATACAAAATAAGATTTAAACTATTGTGTGTAAACAATTATCAATTAAGGTTATTCGAAGTGGTCTCCATTGGTTACATCACAGTGGTCCTTTTAACTATAAGGACAGTTATCAATAGCAGCACGAACTCTTTCGATAGGAAAATTATTCAATGCCAATCATAAGGATATTTACCATTCACCGTTTATGAAATCCAAAATCATTCCTAGTAATAGAACATTGTATTTTAACTACCTTCTCAAGAATGTTATCTTGTGCTAATGATTTGATACATTCATAGCTAACACCATACCATCACTGAAGTAAGATAATGCCCACGTTTTACTCTGATGAATAATTCGAAAGCTTATTTAGCTGCTGTTGAAAGCTTTGTTACAAAAGTTGATTTAGGTTTACCAGCCTATTAATTTTGTTAAAAAATAACCAGTCTGCTTTATATATGATACAAATATAAGTTTTAAATAAAATTAAAAATACATTTATTAACAACCATTTAAACTAAGAGACTCGATAGATCCTACAGTCAAACTGAATAAATAGTTCAGCAAAAAAACTGTTACTTTGTAAAAAATATATTTTAATGATTAATAAATAAAAAAAAGACCTAAATCATCTTTTAAAATATGCAATATGGAGTTTTCATGTACTTATTAATAGCATTTTACTAATATCAAGCCATGGAGGGTTTTAAAAATTGTATTTGGTTCTATACATACTTGTTATGTAATGCAATCACAACTCTATTTTAATCACGAATCATGAAATATTTTACAATATATTGACGCAAAAATAAAAAAACAATAAACAACCCTATAAAAATAACAAATCAGAGGTAATATTTGCCCTCTGGACATAAGAAATTATCTTTCAATGATATAATATTTCAAAATATATTTACATCGGAAGTTATCGGTTTATATTAAGCACTAGCGGCCCGAAGTATTATAGGTACATATATATTCTGTTACATAGCGCAATACTGCGCTAGTAAATAAATAATATTATAACACAATTTATAAGACAATTACTATGTAGTTTAACTATCGTTATATTATGTTTCAATAACATAATCTTTTGACCAAAATTTACAAGATTTAAACATAAAAAGTGCTTTTTATAAAGTTTTAAGCCGAATTGTGTGAGAAATCTATAAATCTGACTTTCAAAATTGTAACTGTATGGAGAAAGCTATGGTGTCGTAACAACAACGACATGAAGCCAAAGGTTTCGTGACAGCTGGTTCTGCTTCTTGCACAATGCGACGTTCAACGCTTACCGCAATAGTACTATATTTTTTAGTGATTTATTATAAAGTTTTACAAGTATCATTTGGTATTTAAAGATTTTTTTTTCGGTATAAATATTTTAGAAATATATAATTTAGGGTATTATAAGCGCACATATGCTTGTCAAAGACTAATCTGTTTCATAAAAAAAAATATTTTAATAGATTGTCGAAGCAGGATTTTTGTTTACAACAAATAAAAATAACGAATGCTAACAATTTTTAGCATAAGCTAAGATAAGCAAAAACCCTACCACATACTGACTACAATTCAACCGCAGTGTAAGTTGTGCCTCGCTGCTCCAATTTCCATAACGGTATTGGTGACTACAAATAAAAGATAAATTTAAACATCGGCACGTTTTCTACACAGCGTTTATATATCATTTACTATATCGACGACTTTAGGTTGAATATTTTCTACAATTTAGGTATGATACATACCAGGACCGACAAGATATCGTCTGAAACTGGGCTATGTTTTATAATATGACTTTTAAAGACTATCTATATATGTCTGTGTTGTGGCCACTATTCAAACATCAGGGGATGTGCATAAGAGACAGGTGGCAGAGTCTATTTTCGTCGAGTATCAAATGACATAACAGATAATATTAACACTGGAAAAGCTTTAGTTAACAGCGTAGCTGTTTTATAACATTAGTAGCGTTCCTGCGTATCTTTACTACCATTTTATTATTATTATACACTTCCAAAAAGTATTTATTTTGAAATCACTGACAGACCTTTAGTTTTACGCTATATCCCCAAATAGCAGAGTAGGGCGAGGGTGTTTGGGAACCTAGTTTTAAGACACTCCGTATCGTTTAACACTTCTCATCGAGTTTAAAGTCTTGGGTGTTGCGTAGCAGAACTCAACGCCGCGCTGTGCTTTCTTTACCAAAACAAAAAAAATATATACTAATTATTTCGTTTGAAAATATTAAATATTTAAATTCTTCGAGTGGAGATCGAACCCATAGCCTGTCGCGTTTACAGTCACACGCTCGAGCCCCTGCCACGACTGTCCTCACAGACACTTCATTCACTTCTTTACTTCAAACGGATTTTTAACACGAAAATATTTTGAAATTATTTACCTTTATAAAATAATAATTTCCTTATTCTGATTTTGATATTGTTATTCATTACTTCTTATTAAAGTATAAAATTATTCATCCGATGTTTTGGATCTTTAATTTCAATCTTTTCAGTTGAAAACACTTTTCACTCTCAATATTATTTTTTAACAGCAGCATTTTATAATCTCTAATAGTTTAGTCTCTAGAAAGAATTGAAAATCAATTCAAAGTAGTCCAGATGATGTAAACGTAAAAACTGAGAAACAGAATTACCTACAAAAATTCTAAAAATACTATGTGTGTTATGTTAACTATTTTCAGCCCCCTTATATTGTTATTTGCAAATATATACAATTTAAGGAGATTATTTTTCAACTCTTTTATTATAGTATAGATACATAGACATTTTCAAGGTGACCCTATTATGTCCAAATAAAAACAATTCAGAGAAGAAGAACGATTCAGAACATCATATGCCAACATAGATATTCATTTAAGATTTAAGGTAAATAAATAAACAATAACTGTTGACGCTGATCCTATATCCTCTATAATGAAAAAAACATCGAACAACTCAATAATTCCATTTACTACAAATCGTTCCCAATTTTTCTAATTTATAATCAAATTTCTATCCATAATTCACATTAGTTGGAACTATATTCCTTTAAATTTCTTCAATATTAAATACTTTATAATGTAACAAACCATGAAAGAAAATATAAATTTTATAAAATCATAAGTACTAAGAGAAGGTAACGAGAGGTGTCGAGCCGGGTCCCTGGCGCGGCCGGATCAATACAGGCGTCCTGATGCCCAGCCATTGTACCCGAGCTATTTTTTCAGCCATATGTTAAGAGTACATTCATTTTATATATATAAGTTATTTACCATGTGTTGTTTAATCTATAATTCTATATCTCGATCTTAATTCTATATACTTTTTTAATATATATTTATATTTATCTCCCATGTATCTACCGTTGTGAGTGAAAATTACAAACACAAAAGAACCTATACTGCTGCCGTACAATGCAGCTTCACACTGCATCCTGCACATGGCAGGGTAGGCAGAGAGTACCTGGGAACCTAATGATAAGACACTGAAATTGCTTTCTTTGCAAGTTTCCAATATGAACTTTCCATCCTCATTCATGCACTTGTCACCATTCTGTGATAATATTCCCTCGTGACAAAATGATATAGTCTAGGTTATATATAATTATCTCTCGAGAGTGAAAGTTACAATCTCAAAAGAACAAAGTACATGTTGTGCACTGTATGGCAAGGTATACAGACAGTATTTGGGACCAAATGTTAAGACACTCGGTTCTGTTCCTCAATTTCCGCCGAATTTGAGGCATTGCGTGCTGAAAGGCGGAACTCAACACTATTTTTTATTTACAATAATTCCAAGTGGTAACGGAAGTCACAACTATACCGACGTTAAGGTCGGCTCTTTATCAATAACAATAATAAGGAGATCTTTCTTTTTGTAAATCATTGGTCTATCATATGACATCTACCACTAACTTTTCGTATCAATATTAAAATATTTCTTCTATATACATGGATAGTCCACGAAGCTAGAAGAAATAATGATACGTGTTTAATTTCAGACGATGGCGGCACTTTCAGCCTCCAGCAAGGGTCGGCTAACATCAGACCGAGGCTGTATTTCTCATAATTTATTTTTTACAACCTTGTTAATCACGTCTTTAAGTCCACAAAACCAAAAGCACAGATTTTTTTTGTTTTACGACTAAAATATTTTTCG
Source organism: Eueides aliphera (assembly GCA_035584415.1). Taxonomy (NCBI): domain Eukaryota; kingdom Metazoa; phylum Arthropoda; class Insecta; order Lepidoptera; family Nymphalidae; genus Eueides; species Eueides aliphera. The sequence goes on from JAXGGP010000009.1 coordinate 1,432,002, forward strand.
TGATCATGCGGAGGGAAAAGATCTGAACAATACCTACTTTCTCTTCCGAATCTTAAGCTTCCCTGCGCTTCTACTTTTCGGATTCTTTTCGCAGAAATTTTAGTATAAACTTTACCACCGAAATTAATCAAATTGATAGGTCTATAGTTTGCTCTATCTCTCTGTGAAACGTTGCCTTTGGTTTAAGATCTTCCCTGATTTCCAGAACAGGTACAAGTCTTGTGGCCATATGTCATCATCTCGGCAGCAACTTACCATATTTCAGAATTTGTATTACATTCTTAATTTAGGTCATATACCTGTGGCTTTATAATGTTGCCGAGCTTTCTTCTTATATAGCATCTTTCCCATCTTCGTCGCATTTTTTCCCTTCACCTATAGCACTGCTTCCTTCATATAATTGCTAAGGTTCTGCCATATTTCAACGGTGTTAGTGCAGCGGCGTCAAACTGCAAATTGATCTCTTTTTCTAGCTAGACTAGAAAATGATCAGTTTCCAGTTTAACACTCCTGAACTCTCATGTGCCCATAATTCGACTACACTGTTCCAATAGGAATAAATCAATCATAATTTTTCCTTTCGTTCATTTCCATGTTTACATGTTAAATAGGTTTGTGGTCAAACACCATGTTTGCCACAATCAAATTCTTTTCTTTGCAAGTTTCTAATATAATCTTTCCAGCCTCACTCATTCTCTTGTCACCACTCTACCCTAGCACTCCCTCGTCTATCACCACTTCGTGCAAATGCGCCCCATCCCTTCAAGTCATCGCATTTTATAAGTTTTTCTTTCCCTCTAACACTTCCTAGAATGTTTCCGACATTGTTCTAAAACTTTGTAAGTTCGCCTAATAAAAACAAGAAACTCGCCTTGACTCCCTCGCTCTCTTTTTAATACGTCAGCGCAGAAAGCAACCCGGCTGCTCGGTAAATCGGTTGAGTCATTGGATTTTCGCTTCATATCAATCACACAAATAACATCTAGATCACTGTCATTCGTCACATTTAATTTATTAGTATTTTCTTTTCTCTTATATTCCACGTAGCTATTTGTAGCAACGTCCTCCACTTCCCGCCGTTCTGGACATGGCGTGTTGGGTGGCGATTCCCAACACCGCATTCGTCACCACTTAACATACCAGCGAGGACGCACTGGAGCTTAACATACCAGCGAGGAGCACATAGTGATGGATGGAATGTTGCAATTCAATCTTTTAAAAAAAGTTGTTATTTTATATATTCTAACTTTTTGTAATGGTAATACAAATAATATCTTTGATTTTTTAGATGTATTTAAGACACATGGCCACAGTAAGAACTGTTAGAAAATGTTCAAAAACCTCTTTTTGGAAATTTAGTATCTTACAACTAAATATCCCAATTAGAATTTTGTTTAAAATATAAGTATTTAAGCCATAAAAAAAGTAAAGCTGACAAAATAATTGACATCAAATAAAACAAACATCAGGAGGAACAGAATATAAAAAAATACAAGGATTCATATACTAAAGGAAAAGTGGATTATATATATATATATATATACATACATATATATATACATATATGTTCATCCAGATGTCATATATATATATATATATATATATATATATATGAAAGATTTGTATGTTAGAATCTCCAGTGTTCTGTGGAGAAAACATATTTGTTACCAATAAGATTCATGACCAAAGAGAGAGTTTAAGGATGATGGATGCATATAATACAGTACAAAATGTCTGTAGATCTTGGTACTTGGTTCCCAGATTGAATATTTTCCTCTATTTATAGGACCTTTCCCAGATTGAATATTTTACTTAAACCAAGTGTGTAATATTGGTTGATACAGTGCTGTTTATAGAATAAACAAGTTTTTGGAATATGGAACCAACAAACTGACAAGAAATAGATTTAGAGTTATTTGCATCATCGCAGAAGTAGAAGCAGGCAAGCAGCAAATATAACAGTTCCTCCAGACAAAATTTTACAGTTTAAGAAACCCCTATCCAAAACCATCACTAACTCTTCTTGACCTGAGTCCTTATAGATTTTAATCTAGTATTCCCATTAATAAAAAACTGCAAAAGCTCTTTTGATTAAGAAAACCACAAGTTAATCAGTTAAAATTATTAATTGAGGTCATCCACCCCAAAGCACTTTTTCTCTCGAGTTATGTAAAAAAACTTGTGTAAAAAAACCCAAAGTATATGTGGCAGATCTGTCCTCTTATAAGATAACCATATTTGTCATCCAGATGTCACATATTCAAAGAAATGGCATGTTCTGTTTTAGTATTCAAATATTTTTAAAGAATCATAAAGCCTCAGACAATTCAGAATGATTTGCTAAAATGCTTCAAAATGTTTACACATTAGGAGCTAATATGACTATTAAATTGAGCTATTTGACCAGAGTCTGAGATAATCTGAGTGATTATTGTGAAGATCAACATAAATGTTTTCACAAAGACATCAAGATGATAGAAAAAGGATATGAAGGTCAATAGGATTGCCACTGCAAGGCAGATTATTACTGGATTTTAATAAGTGGTTTCTGAGCAAAATCATGATAAATCTTACAGAATAAATGTCTAGATTGTTTTAATTATTTGTTGAACAGTATACATATTCTCTGTGTTTATATTATCCTTACAAAAAATTACTAACACAATTTGTTTATGCATATGGATATTTTAATTGAGGTATTTTTTAGTGCAATGAATAGTCTTATAGTATATAGAACCTTTTGTTACAAACAAAGAGTTTCTGCTTTACTTTATTTTTTTTAATGTTCTACACTGTACTGTAATCTCTCTCCATTGTTTGACAGTCATACACTTCCATTGGTTTTGTGGAAGAAATTTCTTTTGAAATTAACTTCTTATAAATATGTAATAATTGTCAAAGTAATCAAGTTAAAGGTAATGATACTTAGCTTCCCACTGCATCCCGCACAAGGCAATGTAGGCAGAGGGAACCTGGGAACCTAGTGTTAAGACACTTTGTTCTACTTCCATTCCCCATTTTCTGCCGAATTTGAGGCATTGCATGTTGAGCAGCAGAATTCAATGAAATTGAATTAAAAATTTAAATTGAAAATATTAAATATTTCATTACCTCGTCCCTCAAACCCAGAACCTGTTGGTTACAGTCACATCAGTCACACGCTACACCACAACATTCCGACCAGTGAATGATGAGACTATATATGTATATA
>JAXGGP010000009.1:1680085-1690718 GCA_035584415.1 Eueides aliphera
AAAAAATATAAAACCATTTACTATACATCCGTAAACATTTTCCAACGTAACTATGTAAAAAGAATTCTACAATTTCAAAGATCACTTATACAAAATAGTAATATTACGTCAACCATCGCCAATTTTTTATAATCAAGTAGTGGTTCACGTACTCCGTGACCATAATACTTAATAAAAACGATCACTCGTTTGTATAAACGTAAATCTATAGTTATACATAAGCTGCCTTGCAGCACGTGGTTAGAAAGGAAAGTAAGATACAACAATGAACATGTTGCTAACTTAGTTAGCACTAATATCACAAAACAAAATACTAAAAGAAGAAAGAAAATAAAACAAATAACATGTCACCACGAACAAAAACTCAGTGAAAACCCGATAGCTATTAACAGGAATGAAGAAGAGGATCGAGAGGTCTCGTTATAGTTATGAACGAGCTAAGAACAAAACTTGTGCGATTGACTGGCGCTGGTATACCTATCTAAGAATCACACTGTTATAATTGTTAATACCTTATTGGTAATATAAATCTATAATGATTCAAGTTTAACTTAATTATATACATAAACTATCAACTTAATATAAAAATTGTGCGCTAAATTTAAACACAAAAACTCAATAGTAATATTTTAAGTAATATAGTATATATCTATATTCTAACACTATGTAAGGCTTATATAAATTGCTCGTGTTATTAAAACTCTTTAAACATAATCTAATATTAATCTTATATTATAACCGTGGAGATTATTCGTAACATCTAAATATCAGACGTAGGTGATTGCGAATAACTTGATTAAATCAGTTTTTTATATTAGTTTTTTATCTATTTATTTATTATAAATTGGCAAACAAGTAATCCATATAAAAAATATTTAATGTTAGCATTCGCAATCACGAAGTCTGTAACAAATTCCTTATCAATGGAAGAACTGCTGATTGTCGTCTCTGAGCTCTATTACTAGAGCCTATGTTCTAACACTATAATGAAGATATGGAAACGTTTATACAACATTAACATATGCGCTATGGCACTTATAGATTTTACGTAAGTATATTATCGCATATTATATTTATAAATCTATAACTTTACCTCTGGATATAAAGAATTAACCATATAAAGTAACAATAGGCTCACTAATATTCAAACAGTTTAAAATATTTCTATATAATAAAGTCTTTAAAATATACCTATGTATAAGTAATAATAATTATTGATATTCTATCACGTACCGGTCGTAATTTCTCAAATTCAACATTCTTCAATATAATTTTTAAGGGTATCCTAAGAAAACTTTTAATAATCCTCTACCATATAAAATATAATTTTATTTATTTTTATGCTTAGATTCTGTTGTTGTGAAAGGAGAAAACTATTTATTTGCAATAATTTTACCGCATCCTTTAAATATTTTCAAATAGTGCGAAGACAGATATAATGTAAATTACAGTCTTTGGTCGGTGTCTTGCGATATGATGAAAAGCTTTAAAATTACTCTTTTTAAGAAATTAATTTGTATTGTTTTATAAATGTAAAAGTAGAAATAGAATGGAAGGCACAATTCAGACTTGTAGTGCACTTACTAACGATAGAAATTCTAAACATTTAAATTTAATACGCCGTAATAGTTGCGTAACTGGCCTTCATAAAATCGTGTATATTTATTGTCTAATATTTGCACAACCATACTTTTAACAAGTATAACGTAATGAGCTTTATAGAAACAAACTTTAGATATTAAATGCATAACATTATCATTGGAAATACTTACTTTAAAAGTATATGTTAAAATTTTATTCCAAAAATAGATCGTACACTACACCTATTGAAATCTGCGCATCTAACACTACAGAAAATATTTTGAACAGACCCTAAAATACAGGCATTTTCAAAGGCACTATAATAATAGTCTAAAACAATAGCGATAAAAATCTGGAATTTTTATAACATGCTCCACGCTTGCTAAGCTTGTGCTGGATCTGGCGACGAATGCGTCGGGGTAGAGTTGCGAGGCGACGCTGAACCGACTGCCTCCAGCTTTATTCCAGGTGGTAATTGTCCTTCCATGCCGGGTAACATGAAGAAAGCATTTGGTGGATACACACAATCCTTCGGAACGTAACAATCATGCGTCGTTTTCATATGGTTCTTCATTTTGTCTGGTCTGGAGAATTCTTTGCAACACACTGGGCACGGGAACACTTTTCTCTGTTGACCTTCGTGGTAGAGGAATGCGTGCCTTTGGAATGAATATTTGTTTTTGAAGGTCTTTTGTATGTTCTCTTTTGCGCACTCCGTGCATTGATATACACCCTCGTTGACGGACGCATATCTGAACAGATTCAGACCACGTACTGACATTTCAGTCAACTGCTCAGCCGGATCATTTGACGCTGAATTCGCTCTTCTCCTTATGCGTCTTCTAACAACTGGTCTTTGCATCTGGCTCCCTCCTGTTGGTAACGTATTATTATTAATAGAATCGTTTTGATATTCGTTTGAAGTGGATGCAGATTGTGTTGCGGGATTAATACGGATTTTTCCTTGACCATCATTTGTAGGTGATTGCACATATTTAATGTCTTTATTTTCGAAATCAGGCGTACCGCGACCTGAAATCAGGTATTTTTATTACCATAATGTTAAATCTGCAAATGGGATCTTATATAACATCAATACTATGTCAATGCAGTATCTTTAAATAAAACTAGCAATTAAACTATAAAAAAATGGATATATGGAAGGAAAAAAAAACAAAGGACCAAAATATATTAATATTTATTTGTTCAAATTGAATGACGAAATTAATTACACCACGATAAAAACAAAAACCATGATAGATGGAACTATTTTATAGACAAGTTCGTCATATTACATTAAATTAACATTGCTGAAGAAGTAGCACCAATTTGTATTAAAATTTACTGGTAAAGCTCTTTCAATTGTCAGAATACAATGACAAACTCGTCTAAATTATGATTCCTTAAACAAAATATTCAAACTAGAAAAAAATAAAATTTTAAACATAAAATAAAAGTATGTAGATGCTAAAATTTCTAAATATTTAGGTACAAGATAAAAATATATGCTGTGCAAAATAAGTTTTCGTTTGATTAACACTAGGGAGTGGTTAAAGAATTTTCAACGTTTGGATCAAAGGCTGGATTCTACAAAGTCAAACTTCTAAAACTATATATTATAAACGTTAAATCTACGTAATAAATTAAAAAAATAAAGTAACAAAAAAGATAGTTTTTACTATGTTAAAAATAGGACTCAAGTGTTTGCATTTGGAACTATTTCGGCAAGTGTAGGTACATCATTTATAAAAAAAATAATGTATCAGTTTTACTTAGCACATAAGATCACATAAGGTGGGTCTGTAATTGATATATTAGTAAAATTCTGGCAAGGATTTCATATTTGAAATGATTGTTATTAGATAATAGCTGCTCTCTTTGATTTAACATAACCAAATAAAATAGCCTCATAATGGATAATATCTAAATCTATTGTTTAAAAATAAAATACAAAAGCAATAATTTGTACTGAACCAAAAATACTTTGTTTCGCATAGCGTCAATTTGAGCAACATAGAAAGCATGTTAACGTAACTAGCTCTAACCACACCGTCTACGTGAGAGTAGTATCATATGACAACATACCTACCTGATCAGTCCTCTCTTCGTGACTACTAGTTTTCTACAGAATAGAAAATTCACTCCATTGTAAACAACACAATTTATGCCTATAATATTATAAATAACTTAAACTAATCTTTACTAATTACCCGTGTTGTTACTTTGCTACTATTAAACGTAGTTTACTTTTCATTAATGTCTGAATAGTTTATAAAATAACTATCGTTGCTGATAACACCATAAAAGGTACGCTTAAAGTTAAAGTCGTAGCGTTTAATTTCCATGTTATAAAACGAATCGATTGTGGCAAGATATTTATATCTAATATTTTATGTTATAAATATACAATAGGTAAAGAAGTAAAGAGACTAAGTACTCGTAACAAGTATAACAGAAAAAGCATATTTTTGACATTCGACTTAAGAGTACGCGCTTTTAGCGGTAAAGATTTCATTAAATGAAAACATCATTTAGAAATAGAAGCAACATGGCAAACTGTCAAAAATTCACTTTTTTTAAAGTTCACAAAAAAAACATAATAAATTAAAAAGGTATAAAAAAGAAAAATTAATGGAACAAAACCAAACAATAACATTAATAGAAAAGATTCATTTTAGCTTTAACTTTTATTATTTTCTTTAAAGATTCTAAAAATAGTAATTAACACCTTATGGTATACGATCGTATTTCTTTCAATAACAAATAATGCTATGTGTAATTTTCGAATCTATTTTTTCTAAATATTACACTTTGCATTTGCTATTGTCTAAGTGCATATAACAAAAAATATGGATTCAACATTTGGCTAAGAACTATATAATATTTTATTAATATTTTGCATCAAATTTACTGTGTCATGTTGAGATAAAATATTATTATCATATAATTTTATTTAAAAGGTACTTATGAGAGGTGTAATACGGTCTATATTAATTTATTCACTTCTTGCTTGAAATATAAACTGCCTGTAATCTTAACCTAATACTGAGGACATTCTACAATTATAACACAAGACTTTTCCAATTTTCTATTGTAAACTTACTAAAAAGACAGCTAAAAATAATCATTTTATAGGAATAAAAATTGTCTGCAGATCTATATATTAGTTTGAAAATGAATATTACTATGGTTCTCCTCATTTTGTCAATCGCTATCACATTTTTAGCATTGAATTCGTTTATGTATAGATTGACAAAAAAATAGTTTCATAGTAACAATTTAAATCTATTACTTTTCCTCAGCAAATATAGTATTAGCCTACTTTTATTGATTAAAACTTTCAATACATAACAACTTTACTAAAATGAATTGGATTTACTTTGTGACACCTCTCTAAGTTATATTAATAGTATAATATAAAATAAACCATCATTGTAGTTATATTACAATCATAATATTATATAATTTATTCTCTGCAAATGTATTAATATTTTCCTACTTATATCTTTGAGAACTGCATATACTCTGTAATATAATAAGCATTAATATATACTCTGTAAGAATGAAACGGCATGAATAAAATCTATTTTGTATCTGTGGAACAGTAATAATGGAACAGTATATAGTATGTTTTGTATGTAAATGTTAATAATCTTTATATATACATATATATAATTTTTAAATATTTTCTATTATAAATAACATCTGTACGTAAATAAATGTGTACATACAAATTAAACTAGCTGCACATATTAGCTGGTACCCCGTTTAACATTATTAGTTTTTCTAAAGAAAACAAAATAAGGGCAACATATAGATATTTAAAACAACAATATTAACAAACAACATACACTTTAGGGACAATTCATTTTTAATGTCACATCACATGTGACGTCACCTTAAGTTTAATTTAGCACCAATTGATGATATAGCTTTAATTAAATAATGTTCCATCAATATAGAAATAAGATATTTCTCGTTAACATAAATATACATTTTATAATTGTTTATAACAAATACAATAGAATTTATAATTTATTTGTATAGAATTAAATGAAGGAACTCTGAAAGGAGAATGATTTACGTGGTTTCAATTAAGGAAAGTTGAAAGAAGTTTCACGTTAAGTTTAGGCACTGGCTAAATTGACTATTTTTAAGTTTTACAAAACTTTCGTTAATAGCCTCACCTTGATATATATCTAAATTTCTTTTTAAGTACCTATCCATGTTATGTTCAAAGATAAATTTTTCATATAAAGATTATGAAAGGTACAATAAATTCGTTTATATGAATTCAACAGTCTTAACATTGATTAACTAGGCGTTGCATTAGCCTCGAATTTTACAATACGATTTTTTTTTAATTACATTACAATTTACTCCAATTTTCATGTAAAGTGGGAAACATGAGATGATATCCCTAAATTTAACTATAAATGTCATATTTAACTACTTGGGCCTAGAGGTTTCTATAATCCTAAGGAAGCTTCTTAAAGTAGATTGTAAACTTTGAATAATGAAAATAAATAATTATACATAATATTCTTTGAAATTTCTTAGTCACCTAGTAGTCGATTTAACTTATTAATATACAAGTAAAGGCACACTAATAGGCAAGCGTTCCCTGGACCTACTACTTATTAAATTGGAAACCGTTTAATTTTTGGGTCGTCAACGTAAAAAATAATGTCCACATATAATCTTGTTGTCTTGTCCTTTTATAGATGGACGCTTATGAATGACAATTAATTAAATAATAGACTTTCACATGAGTAGGTAGGATCATTTACACTAAATGTATTATAAATGGAATCATCCACAATCGTTACCATCTACCTATAGGTACTTTTTAAAGTTTCTTTTCAAATTCGCTATAGCGATTCAATCACGTCCGAAAAGTGTATAATAATTGTAAACTTGGCTAAGAGACAATGTTTCCGACAAAACGTGTCTAAACATTAATATATATTTTTCAATAACTGAATCGAGAAAGTGTAGCTATCATTATATGGAAGACTACTTTTGCTTCTAAATTTAACTAAATAATAAGTACGAATTCCTAATATATATTTAAGGCATTTTGATTTCTACTAAAATAGAATTTACAAATCATCTCATGGTTCCAGTATTTGAAACTTTTCTCAAAGCACCTTGCTAAAATCACTTTTTACAACAATCTTGTTGTCGTTTAAGTAATATTTACAAAAAAATAAATAATAATATATATGTCATAAAGACGAATTTGAATTCGTCATAAATAAATCTGCTATAACATGAAATTGGTAGGAGAGTACTTTATAGCGAGTGCTAGATATCGTCCCCTATATATGGATTATATAATACATATAATACACGACTCCTACGATTAAGTTACAATATTGTCTTTGACAGATACTTGTTTACAGAAGGTACTTAATTGACCTATAGATATAATGTAAAGTGTATAAATATACATGTATCTTGATAACGAAAGAACATGGAAAATATTATATGCAGTAGTCACTCTGTTACTACTGATGAATCTGTAGACTTCACGAAACTGAAACTAGTCTATACTTGTTTTAATGAGATTAAGCTATTCTATTTCCTTAGCCAATATTTATTATGGTCTACGTTTGAATAGAATAACGTTTACAACCAAACATTTCAACATTGATAAACTATTTTAAATTAACCTTAACAAAATCTACAAAATAAAATCATAGCCCGTGTTGAGTTTTACTTCGGAGAAGTTATTGTAAATTATAAAACTAAGATCACTAATAAGGCAAGTTAAATGAAAATGCATCTCACACCACTACTAAAAATGGCGTGTCGCCTTTTTGTAGAGTCTAACAAAACATAGCCTCGCTTCAGGAAATATTAAATAGGTAGAATATTATTAATTATCATTCACTCTAATTTACAAAAAGGCTCCGCCATTGGTATACTCATAAAAATAACCCCTAAACTACACTAACTAATTCAGTTCAATGAGAATTGCGTGTAATCGAATAGACTACATTTGAATTAACGATCACCGTGAGTAGTTACTTTGTACCCTGAAATTTTTGTAAGTAATAAAATTAAGTAACAAGTGAGTGCAAAATAACAAGTAAATTATAGAAATTTTCTTATTAAATCTCTTCGAAGATCAGCACTCTGAGAAACAAATGGAACAACATAAATAAATAGATAAATATAACAACAAACGACACGTGTCGTTAAAATACCAACAAAACTTATTGATATACTGTGAAACTTAGAGCTCGAATGCCTATTCAATTGCAATCTACATTATAACGACTATTTAAAATCCAAATTCTAAATTTACTTAATGTTGAATTTAACATAAAATCAGATCTATTTAAACAATTGCTTTAATTGAACAATTTCTTAGATATATTTAAGACTCTTGCTTAGCCGTTTGCTCATTAGCATTCGGCTGATTCTTGTGTATGATCTTAAGGTGAGCAATCATATTATCTTTTCTAGTAAATTCTTTAAAGCAAATGGGGCAAGGAAAAACTTTGACATCTTTTTTGTGAGAGGTCACATAGTGCCGACAGAAATTGCTGATATGAGTGTACACTCTAGCGCATATTTTGCATCTAAACACGTTCTCTCCTTCTTTAATACAATAATCCCTTACAGACTCATTAGTCTCTTCATGATAGTTACCCACATTACCTATATTATTTTTTCGAATAGGCGAGGGAAATATGCGATGTTCCCAGTTAGTTTGTGTTAAATCAGATACTTCGTTGTTAGTTATATTTAAATTATTTTGCTCTAACTCAGCAGCAAATAATTGAGTAGCGAGAGCTGGCATGAGAACGGTTTCAGGGGGGAATTTATCAAAGCTATTAAGAGCGGGATTCAAGTTGGATAATCCAGAAAGCTGATTAAACAGACTTCGAGCTCTAAATTTAGACATTTGGGGAAGTATTTTTTTACTATTCTTTGGCTTTAGATTACGACCTAGTCTTGTTTTGTCATCTGCATCTTTAATAGGACCTTCTCGCGAGTTAGAGTTTTCACGGCTTCTATCCGGGTTGTATTTATATTCTATGGGTTCGTTATACTCATCAGTTATTTCAGAATTCGGCTCCTGTTTAATAGATCCATTTTCAATCGATAAAACCGGGCCGTTTGTTGGAAAATTTTGATGGTTTTCCTCTTTTTGCACTTTGTCAATATCTGAAATTGCATAACACGACTACTTACTGTTTGAATAAACTAACGATACAATTGATATGTATGAAGGAACAAACTGGAAATATTGTAGGACGGGAACTGTTATTCAATATTCAACATGTAATCACTAAAATATTTCCAATTATGCCTTTGATGAAGGAAAGCTATTGGGAATAAGCCTTGTTTGTTTTCCCGTATCTCATGTAAAATATATATTGACTTTTCAAATATTATAAGAATGAAAATATATTGCTCAAACCATTACCACACCGAAATTGCCCCTGGCCATTCCTCTAATAGCTCTCCCCGAAAGCAGAAAAGCAAGCAATAGTAATCTTGTATAAAGTAATAAGCATTTATTGTCTCGAATACGTAACGTCATAAAAATTTGAGAGATTATCACTTACCCCTTCAGAATAAAGTTTAAATAAATATAATATAGATATTTTAATTACACTTCACTTTTCACTTGTTACATCCTAACATCAAAGCTTATATCCCAGTAGCTTTTCTCTTTTTACATTATCGTGATATTTAATTATCTTAAACGGTGTTAGGTAAATGGAAGGAAGATTATAAAATATTTACAAAAGATAAGCGGAAATTATCTTGTATCATTTCGTTTACGGTGCATTGTAAAAATATTTTTTCGCTTGATTTTTTTTAATGAAACCGATGATTTCACTCAAATTATTTATAAAGGATTACTTAACCTAAGGGTCTACAAAGAATAATTAAATCAAATGACGGAAACTTATACTACGATAATGGATTCAGACGTACCTGCCGATTCAGAATCTTTTCCTGATGTCGGAGCCTCGTTAGATTGTGTGTCATCACCCTCGTCGATCATTAACGCCTCTCCACCGTCTTCACCCCCGGACGTGGCCCCATCTTCGGCATTAAATCCGTCCATTGACATTTTAACTTCTAACATTTCTGGCGACCCACGAAGTAATTGGTCTCCTGCTCTATTTGAAGAATTATGTGATGCAGACTCTGGAATGAATTCACCTGGAGGACTGGCGGCTGTATTCAGGGCGTCACTAGAGCTTCCACTAAGCTTTCTGGGTCGGCCTCGTTTTCGTTTCGGCTGCATTAAAGCATTGCCCAATAAAGGCATTAGCAAATTAGGAGGCGCCCCTCCGCTAGGCATGCCGGATGCAGGCCTTTTTTGATGCATATATGGATGAATTCTATGTAGCTGTGGTGGGGGAGTGTTTGCAGATGTGTTTGTATTTTGTTGCTGAATTAGCGAGTTTGTTAATGCAGGGATGTCGCATTTCTCCTCATTGACTTCAGTGAGTCCTTTTATTCTTAAACTCTCTGCTACTTTGAGGAAGGCGGTCAACCGTTCTTGATCGACGCTCACTTCGCCTCTGTACATAAAGTCAAGTAAGCTTTTCATATCAGAGTACGGAACATCCTTCAAAATAACGATAGGGTGTTTTTCCTGGTGATTAACAAAAAGGGCTTGAAAGTAAGGACTGCAAGCCGATAAAACCATTTTGTGTGCTTTAAGCAATTGGCCTTCTACAGCCAGTGTTACGTCAGTGAATGTCTCTGCGTGTAGAAGCTGATCAAACACTGACAACATATTGGTTTGGTGGTTATTCCACCGCAAACAAAATCTTTGCGTAGCCATCTTTACTCTGCTTATTCCTCTTTGGAAATTATGAATAAAACCAGTTCTGGCTTGAAAGCTACCAACAATATTTCAATGATGCATACATAAGTATTCTCTCTTAACCCATGAACGATACAACAAATCTTTAACAACGAATAATGTTTACTCAGAAGCCATCTTTAATTTGTTTCATAGTGCTAGTGCTTTTGGTGTGACGGGCGTAGGAAGCTCTGAAATAAAAAAAAAAAA